>JAVKLA010000042.1:9297460-9331193 GCA_034782735.1 Sagittarius serpentarius | reverse complement strand
CTCGGCGCCAGCCCCCTGCCTCCGCCGCAGGTAAGAGCCCGGGGCCGGGGCAGCGGGGTTTCGGGGCGCGGAGGGGACGCCGGGGCCGGAGCAGGGCGGGGAGCGGGGGGCGGGGGGGGGTGGCAGGGCCGTGCCGGAGCCTGTCCCTCGGGGAGCAGGGTGGGAGCTGTGGGCCCGGAGCCGGCAGCGCCCCAGCTTGCCAGGGACCCCGCGGCATCCCCCTGCGTGCGGGTCTGGGTGGTGGCTGGGGACGCTGCCTGGGCCCCGCTTCACAGACAGGGGTGCTGGGAGCCACCCAGGCGGCAGTGACTTGTCGATCGGCAGGCAGCTGCCTGGGAGGAGAGCTGGGGAATGAAACCTGCTCCTGTTCTCTCCGCCTGGTCCAGCGCTGCCCAGAAATGCTTCTTTTCAGTTTTGCACAATTCCCTTGTTCCTCTGACGTTTCAGGCAGGGGGCGTGAGGGGAGGGAAAGAGGTTTCCCCGGCTGGGGGGCAATCCCCCAAAGCAGCTGCGTGCTCTGGGGGACGGTGGCGCAGGGACCAGTGATACCCCGGTGCCTGCATGCCCCCAAGCTTCAGGGCATCTCTCCAGGGCTCAGGGGGCACCTCAGATCACGGCTTTCCACCTGCCTCCACTGCAGCCCTTCCTCTGAGCAAGGATTTTGCTGTCACCCCCAGGCAGAGGATGCTGGGCTTGTCCAACAGCCCTTGATGGGCATCCTTCTGCCTGGACACCTCGGAAGCACCCAAAGGGGTGCAGGAAAGTGTCTCCTACTCCCCATGTCCTGTAGCAGCCAATGCCATGCCACAGGCAGGGGCAGCAGCCAAATCCGCAGAGGGCAGGGACGACAGCTGGCAGGGTAACGTGCCCCTGTAAGGCAGGCGGAGGTCTCGTACCTTCTCACACGCGTTTTACTTGCTGTGCCAAGCCCAGCTTTCCTCCAGCGCAGCAGTGGGCATGTGCCAGGAGGGGGCACTCCCCCTGCCCAGTGCTCGCAACTGCGTGTGTAGCTGGACCCTTCCCCAGCAGAGGCTCGGGCTGTCCTGCGGGCCCCTCTCCCTGCTCCCACTGCAGGCACCTGGGGCTGCAGCCTCTGCAGTGGGCACCTGGAGTGTCGCGGTTTGGCTGCCGGTTGGGCACGGAGGTTGGCACTGGCCGGGCAGGCGGTGGAGGGCAGAGGCAGAGCCGCCCTCCAGTGCCGCTGCTTGTGCTGTCTTGCTGTTATCCTGCCAAGCCACCTCCGCCCCACCTTCGCTCTTCACCTCCTCTGGAGCCTCCACGGGCAGGCAGCCTGGCAGCATCCCTCCCCCCCAGCTGGGGTCTGGATCCGGCCGAGCTGTGCACTAGGCTGGCGTGGGCTGTGCCGTGTGTCCCTCTCAAGGCCTCCTGCCTGGGACTGAGCACTATCTGTGATGCCTTGGGAGCTGCTCCATCCTCCTCGGTGTCAGTTAGAGCAGAAGATGTTCCCTGAGAAGGAATCGACATGAATCAGCTCTGATTTTTCACGCTTTCCACAGGCAGAGAGGAGAGGGGAGCGGGCTGTGCTGGGCAGGGCATGGGCATTGCTCACTGGGGGCTGCCAGCGTTTCTGGCAGAGGCACGCACAGCTTCGCCCACTTCTCCCCCCATCCTCGTCACCATTAAGCCAGCTCTCCCTGCCACAGAAATGTCTCTTGTTCAAGCACTGCAAAAACACGCTTTGTACTTTGATAGGACTCTTGAACGCAAGGCAGCGTGCCAGGCACTGACAGCCAAGGCGGGGAGGGAACAGCTAGCCCCGGCAGCGAGGAGCGGGAGCGGAGGCGGCAAACCTCGCTCTGCCCTCGGGGACCAGCCCCTGCGCAGTCCCAGTGCTGGGTGAGTGCTGCCAGGCCCCTGCCTGCAGCTGGGGCTCCCCTTGCCTGCACCCTGGCCCTGCACATGGTCATTGGAGTTTGGGCACGTGTGTGTGGCAAGTCCCTGCCTGCCACATGTGGGTGTCTGCCCTCCACGGCCAGCCCGCTCCTGGCTTGCAGCGCTTTATGGGTTTATGGTTTTGAGGTGTCACCCACGCTTTGCTTGTAAATGCAGATGGCTTGAGTGTCCCCGGGGATGTGCTGTGGGGTGCCCCCAACACAGGGGAGGGAGAACGGGCACTGAGCTGGGTTGGGCACCAGAGCACCAGTCCCAGGGCTGCCCTTGTCACAGCCTGTCCCTAACCCCCTGCCGCCCCCTGCAGAGTGTCCCGCCGAGATGGCGAGCTCCCGTGGAGCACAGCGCGACGCTGAGGATGCAGCCGAGACCGAAGAGGCCATCTACGAGGAGGTGAGGACCTGCAACAGGATGGAGCTGAGCCAGCGGCTGGCCGTGGAGGAGCTCATCACCACTGAGGCCAGCTACGTCCACAACATCCAGCTCTGCGTGTCAGACATCCGGGCACACCTCCAGAAGAAACAGGTGAGACAGGGTACATCCCCCAGCCCAGGGGCTGGGGACTGTAGGGTAAATCCGTCGAAACCTGTGAGATGCCCAAATCACTGCAGGGAGGTCACACGTGCTCACCTTCCACCTTGCTGGGCTCCCCCGATCAGCCAGGGTCTTGAGTGGGATGGACGCTGGGTCTGACTCAGTACAGCCATCCTATAGCTTTAACCCTGCATCTGTAACATGAAAAGGCCTCATTGCCCCGCTCGGGAGCACAGCCAGGTCTCAGCATCTCCAGTGCCTCCTGAAACAGAGCATCGCTCCAGCTCCTCAGGTGTCGCGTGGGGCAGCGGGAAGGACGCGAGTGCTGAGGAGGGAGTGAGTGCCTCCAGAACACACGGTCCACCTCTGTCTGTTGTATTCAGCTTACCCTGGGGCATCTTTGTTCCCTTCAGCTGCCTGATCTTGACCTGGAAGGACTTTTCTCTAACACCGATGACATCCTCCGTGTCTCCAGACGGTTTCTGAAGGGTCTTGAGGCCACAGCCACTCAGGAGCGCGAGCAGCTGCTCTGCATCAGTAAGTGGTGCAGCACCGAGAGCTGACCTGTGCCCACCCATGCCTTTGCTGGTGCTGGCAGTGCCGCTGCCTGGTGTTGTGCCCAGCTGCAGCCCCCAGCCCACCCACCCTGACACCTCCTGCACCTCCCTCGGCTCTGGGAAGTGCTGCTGCCTGCGCACTGTTGTCCATGGGCAGCCACCCCGGCTCACCCCACAGGGGCAGGGCAGACCTGCCCAGCCTGCAGAAAGTGTGGCGGGGGGGTGGCTAGCATCAGGCCCAGCTTAGCAGAGGTGCCCAGGGTGCAGAGCACTGCCCCGACACATTTGGCTGGCACTGCTCTGCCGGCTTCACCCTTCCAGCAGGCTGGGAAGAAACCTCCACCTTTCTCTGAGGCCATAGGGAAGGACCAGCCTTTCCAGCCTCGCTCTCCTTCCCCAGGCGCCCTGTTCCAGGAGTTCAAGGAGGAGATGGAGACCGTCTACAAGATCTACTGTGCCAGCTATGAGCATGCCCTCCTGCTGGTGGAGAGCTACCGCAAGGACCCCAGGCTGCAGGAGGAGATCTTGGAGACCCTGAACGCAACAGTGTAGGTACTTGCTGCGGAGGCCACTACCTTCCTCCCTCTGTTTTACCTGCTGGCCTTGCCCTTCTCCTCTCTGGACAAGCTGCCTTCCCAGGTGTGTGCCAGCAGGCTGAGTGTAATATCACAGCCATCACCTTTGTGGCATTGCCTGGTGTAGTCCCTGGCAGACTGTCCTGCATCCTCGAGGCCACTTGCCCCAAGGGCACTACAGGTTGGTGGTCTTTTACGGTGGACCCCAAAACAAGGGATGGGGTGGCACCCACAGCTCCTGCCTGCTCCACAGCCCGAGAGGCTGTGCTCATGGAGAGCACACGTTCCCCAGCTTGACCAGAGAGACAGGCTGGCCCTGGGAGACCTGCCGAACCCCTCCTGAACTATCGAGGGGGTCACAAACGCTGTCGGAGCGAGGAGAAGCAGGAATGCTAGTGGAGGAGCTTCTGGGATTTGCTGCTCTCTGTTCCAGGGCACAGGCCACGTGATTCCCCAATGAGTGATGCCTTGTGTGTGGGTAGAAGTGGAGTCCTGCCTGCAGCCTGCCTGCACTTTGCCCACACCCTCCCTCCCCATTGCCCCCAGAGCAAGTGCCGATCCAGTGCCTCGGAGCTAGACAAGCGCAGCACTGTTCGGGGAGGCAAGGCATCTGCCCGGGGCTGGCACTGCCTTCGGGGCTGGCGGGGACAGCGTCCCCCTGCCAGCGCTGCTGGGGGGGTGGCCCCGCAGCTGGCGGAGAGCAGGGGTTCACAGCCAGAGCCCCCCCCCACAGCTGCTGGGCACAGCTTGCCTGCAGGTCCAAGGCAGCAAAGCTTCCCTGCAGGTGGACAGGCACTGCTTTCTCTCCAAAATGCTCACAGAGAAGCTGGGAGGAGCAGCAGGGCAGGAGGGAAGCTCTCCATGCCGACCTTGAGCAATTCCCCTCTCCCGTCAGGCCTCACACGGGTGCGTCGGACCTCAGCTTCTTCCTGGTGATGCCGGTGCAGAGGGTCACCAAATACCCGCTGCTGCTGGGGAAGATCCTGGAGAACACCCCCACTAGCGCCAGCACCTACCCGGCCCTGCAGGCAGCCGTCCGCGCCATGGCCCAGGTCAACGCCAACATCAACGAGTACAAATGGCGCAGGGAAGTAGGTGAGCGGGCAGGGGGCACGGTGTCTGGGAAGCCCCAGCCCAACCCAGGCTGTCTCCCCTTGGTGTTGCACTAACTCCCACTTAAATCAGTTCAAAGCTCTCCTGCCCGGCGCCCATCCCGCCTGGTGGAGCCGCAGACTCGCGCAGGCAGCTCCTGGCACCGCTCTGGTCCTACAAATGCCACTCTGGGCAAGACCTGAGGGCTGCAGGAGCTGGGTGGCATGGGGAGGGGTTGAGCGCAAAACCAGTCTGTCTGCATTCCTGGAGCAGGGGAATGGGGAGGAACAGTTCTGCCCTTGGGACAGGAGAAATCAGGCTCCCCACAAACCTGATCTTGCTCTCTTTTTTGGTTTTCGTAGTACTTTCCCCTAGGCTGCCCTTCTTTGATGTGGGTTGTGCTTATCCTGTTAATCACGACTTGTCAGCTCCGGGCCTCGGTGCGGCTCACCCGCGTTGCCGCTCAGGCTGCTGAGGGTGCTGCTCTGAAGTTTTCTCTTCTGATCTCTTTTCCTCCCACCCCGTGTGCCCCCACCCGAGGCAGCAACCAAATACAACAAGGCCGAGCACCTGACGCTGCGGGACCGCTTTGCACGCCTCAACACGCACTCCATCGCCAAGAAGACCACGCGGCTGAGCCGGCTCCTCATGCACGAGGCCGGCATCGTGGCCAAGGTGGGCAGCCCGCACCCCACCGCCTGCAGACCCACTGCCTCTCCTTGCGTCGTTTCTGGGGCTTTCCGCTGCCTCTCCAGAGGCCTCACCAGCCAGAGCGGGAGAGCGGAGCCGAGGTGGCCAATGCTGACACCCAGTGGCCCATGCTGTCACATGAGCCACAGTCCCGTTTTCAAGCAGCCTGAGGGTGGCTCCTGGTCCCCAATCCCAAGGACCAGCGGGGTGGGAGAGATGCAGGCACACACCTTGCTGCCTGCCTCAGAGCGCTGCAGGGGTGTGCTTTCACTCCCAAAGGACCCACGGGATCCTCAGGCACCTCAGCGAAAGGAAAGACACCCTGGCGTTCCCCAGCACCACAACCACACCAAAAGCCCTGTTTCTGCATGCATCCCAAACACACTAGATCTTGGCCTTTTTCGGATTCCTGGAGACTCTCGGGGTCTCCCCTGCCTGTCCCCAGCACTGTGAGCTTCAGGCAGGTGCCTGGCTGCTTTTTACGTTAGCACCCAGTGAGGGGCATCAGCCCTGCCCGAGGCATTGCCCGGCCTGCCCGTGCTGGCTATAAGCTGTACCTTGCCTTGCAGACGGAGGACAGGGAGTATGACGACCTGGAGGAGAAGTTCCAGTGCGTGGTGTCCAGCGTGGCTGTGCTGAAGGAGGACGTGGCATCCTACCTGGGCCATTTAGAGGTAAAACCCTGATAACTTGCAGGGGGTTGGCCCCATCCAGGCCTCAGGACCTCTTTCTTGGGGTGACAGAATACTTTCAAGCCCTGTGGAAACCAGTGTCAGCTGGGGATGTTCAGCGACTTGCATCTCTCAGCTAAAGACGTTGTGCTGGGGCTTTGCCCAACATCCAAGGATCGCTGAGGTCCAGCAGAGCTTAAAACAGTCAAGGCTTCATTGACACAGTCTGAGCTGGTTGTCATTTGAGAATAATCGGTCCTTAAACTGATCATTATTTCAAGGCATTAAATAGCTGAGAAGGCGAAGTGGTGCTCAGCCTGGGAATTCTTGCATAACAGGTATAAGGCAGAAGTGTCCCCACACCAGGGAAACAACAAACTTCCCTTCTGAGATGACCCAGCTGAGTAGCTGCTGTGTTTTTCTCCTGGAAATCCCTTGGGGCATCTGAGGGAAATGAAAGTATGAGCAATGGCAAAACTTGAAATCCCCAGACACTGTATTATCAGGAAAGTCTCAGGAAATGGCAGAGGGTTCAGAAAGCAGCAATTCAAGGGCTGGAAAGACCTTGTCATGAAAATATTGACAAGGGCTCCCCATACAGGATTGGGAAGGAGGAAAAGGGGGACAGAAAGACTCCCTGTAGCCCAAAGAGTGGGTAAAATAGGATTAGAAGAAAAAACACGAGGATGGCAATTTGTATGACAGTGAGATGTGGCATCCGCTAGGGGAACAGGGTATGACCTGGGACATCAAGTGCTTCTGGGGACCTGCCTGGCACTGCTCCTCAGTGAGCTGCACCTCTGTAAGCCAGCTTCTTGGCTTCAGCCAGGACATTAAGTGTCTGCAAATAGGCTGGGCAGCCTAGATAATAAGCTGCGGTTAGGAGTCATGCTGGGGCTTGGATGCACCTTCAGAGGAGGTGCTGGTGGGGGAAGGTGGGGCTGCATGCATGCCCCATCTCTCTCCCTCTGAAAGCTTCTCAAAGGCATCCTGAGGAGCCGATGGAGACATGTTCCCATAGGTCAGAGGCAGCCTGGCCTCCCTTTGTGCTGGCTGGCAGTTCCTTCTCATGCCTCTGGCTGTACCAGTGCCCCCACAAGGAGAGGCAAGTCTCTGTGCCTACAAGATCATCACAGCCACTTCTACTTGGGTAAGAGCCCCCGCAGGGTTGAGGAAAATACACAGGTCTCAGAGCTGCCGTCTTCTGCTCAAAGGGTCATTCCCTTTCCCCTTTTATATTTCTGTCTCCAGTCCCTCCTGTGGCAAGGAGGGCTACAAAGGAAGGGTCTTCTAAACATGACAAGAGGCAGAAAGACAGGATTTAGGACAGAGATCAGGGCATTCTGAGAGAGGCCCATGGAAGCCGTGGTTGAAGAGAATCAAACAGAAGCTGCTGCTGCTGCTCCAGGACTGACTGCAGGAGCAGTGCTGCAAGGGGCAGCGAAGGTGAGCCCAGGAGGAGCAGGAGGCCAGGCTTCCCTTGGCATCAGCACCAGGCTGGGGCTCTGGGAGCTCAGTGCTCCCTTCTCTGGGTCTAGAGGTTGTGGGTCAAAATCTGCCTCCAGGCAGGAGGGAGGCTGCTGCCCACAGAGTTACCATTAGAGCAAAGCCTCTCAAAGCAGAGGAGGGTCTCCGCCCAAACCACCCCTAGCTGCTTTCCTTTCCCACCAGTCTCACTCTCCTTGCAGAGGCGGGTGGGGGGGTGTGTGTGTGATTTTGTACGCAAATACAAGAAACTACGTAGAGCTACGGGAGCACCGAACCCAAGTGTCAAAGCACCAGGCAACGTCAAGCTGGGGCAGACTGCTTGGGGCCACAGGGCAGCCTTGGCCACCTCGCTGGGGTAGGGTTGCTTTTGCAAGCCAGCATGTGACTCCTGCTCGAGGGGAGAGGTTTGTTAACACCTATGTGATCTCCCTGGCTTGCGGACAAGAGTAGCCCACAGCATCGGTCCCACTGGGCTGCTAGCACAGAGCACCCAGGCTGGGACACGGGCATGTCTTTGGGAACACAGGGATAGGTTACAGATGGGTTAGCTAGTGTTGGGCAGCTTCTGCAGGTCAGGTCTGATGGCCTTCTCCCTTTCAGGCGTTCCTGTTGCCCACGCCACACAAGCGTGAGCTGCAGATCAACGAGGGACCTGCCCAGCAGTACCGCCGCTTTGCAGAATACCTCCATGGCACTGTTTTCCCAGAGTTTGTGAGTGCTCTTTCCCTGTATAACTCCTTCAAGGTCACAGCCAAGCATTGCTTTCACCTTCTGCCAGGGTACAGCAGGGGCTGGGCTCCAGGGCAGGGCAGCCAAGAGCTGAGGGGGGAACCCCAGAGCAGGCAGCGTCCTCACCAATAGACACAGTCTCCTGGGGCCTGGAGGTGAAGGGGCAGGTAATAGGGTCCACCAGCAGCCCCAGGGTCCATCCAGCAAACAGAAGGAGACAGGGCCAGAGACATGTCTACAACACAGCTCTAAAGTCCATCCAGGGCTAGAGACAAGCTGTAACATCCATCTGAGGGGTCCATCCAGGAGCTGAGTTACCTACAGCAGAGGTCCAAGGTCCACCCAGGAGACAGAAGCAGAAACCAGCTCACCCACAGCAATATTCGACTAGCAGCTGAAGGCCCTTAAGTGGGCTGGGGGCAAGGGTGTGGGTGGAGGCCCCAGGTGAGGCTGGTCTGGGCCATTAAAGGCTATTTGTGCCTTCAGAGCCCTGACATGTTCACGGCCAGCCGTGCAGGCAGGGCTGCAGCGGAGCAGAGGGTGGTGGGAAACCAGGCGTACTGTTTATTTGACTCACACAAGGCCCTTGCCGCCAAACCCCAGTCCAACCTACCCACACCTTGTGGGTATCTGTACTCACCTTTGGGAGCCCAAGAGCCCCCCATCTGTCTCCTTCCACCACCTCTGCTTGCTTCTCCAGGACTCCCTCTTGGGTGGTGGCTGCCACCGTGAATGCAGCCAGGGAGGTTTTCCGAGCAGTGAAGAGTGTTCAGGGCAGCCTGAACCCCACACCTGGGTGCTGGCATCCCCTGGAAGCGCCAGCACGGGGAGGGAGGGTGGCTTCGTGGGATAACCATGCAGAGCCTGGACTGAGGGCCTTCGTCAAACCAGGACACTATGACCTGCATGGGACAGTCGCTGCAGCACCCCCGTTGGTCCCTGGGGCCTTGTGCGTGAGGGTCCTACCCGATCACTTGCATGGAGCGCAAGTTTTGAATGGGGGCTCGCATGACTGCTCTCTACCAAGGGTTTGCTTTGGTTGGCATCCTATGTGCCTTCAGGAGAGGATGCCTCAGGTGCTCCCCACTCCAGGCAAGCCCTTCAACAACAGGTCCCCATGCCTTTTCTCCTGTGCAAGACCGTGCCCCGTGCAGACAGGGGGCTCACGTGGAGATTTGGGTTCTCTCGCCCCACAGAAGCGACGGCTAGACAGACTGGTCTGCCAGCCCCTCTGCAGCCTCTCAGACATGCTGGTGGGGCCACAACAGCTAGTCAAGAAGCGCCTGGACAAGCTGCTGGACTATGAGGAGATCCAAGAGCGGAAGAGCGAGATGGGCAGCGTGACATATGACGAGGAGGCAGCCATGAACACCTACCTCGCCATCAATGCCCTGCTCGTGGCCGAGCTCCCGCGGTTCAACCAGGTGGCTCTGCAGCTCCTGGGGCAGATACTGTGCTCCTTCAGTGCCCTGCAATGGGACTTGGCTGCCCGGGTCCTGGACCAGGCACAAAAGGAGCTAGAGCAGGTGAGAGTGACCCCTTGGCCTGTGTGCCCCAGCCGGCGCACATGCTGAGCCAGACCTGCCTTCTTCAGGCCTGCGACATCACTTGGATGTCAGGGCACTGAAGGTCTGCTGTAGCCCAAGCCTGCCCTTGCAGACACACAGCTCCCTGTCTAGCACTTGTAAGTGATCTCCCCTTTGGCTGGGGAAAGCCAAATTGTCTCTTCCTTGCTGCCAGGAACTGTCCTGCTCTCTCTTTGAGGATACCACTGGTAATTTATTGATGTACTGCTGCCTGAGAGATCAGTGCTAACTCTGAGCTCCTGAGAGCTCTGTGCTGGGAAGGCAAGGAGGAGAAGGACAGCTCCTGACCTGAGGAACGAGCATCCCTCGAACCTCCATCCCCTGAGAGTTATCTCCCAGGACTCCTCACTGCACAGCACTCACTGAGCCTGACGTTTGCAAACGTGGTGGGTCAGGCCAGTCCAGAGCCCTGGGGTAGACCGTGGCCCTGGCCCGGCCCGGCCCATGACCAAAGATGAGAACAAGATGCAGCCACGAGGAGGCATCCTGTCAGGCACCGCTCGTACGTACCTAGTCATGAGGGTGGATTCCCCTTGCTCAGTCTGGGATGCTTACGCTGCGGATATCTACCCCAGAGCTACATCCACCTGTCTGCCTTTTTAGTCAGGTGGAACCGACTGCGGGCTTGGGGCAGGACAGCGGAACCCAGGGACTGTTGTGGTGGGCTGGGTACAGCCCAAAAGCCCCATGTGTGACTGCCCTGGCCAGGGCAGGTGACTCAAAGCCAGAGAGCAGCAGCTCTCCTTGCCAAAGGGAACCACATCCTAGATGCAAGGTGCATCTTTAGTGGCCAGGTGTGTTCTCTTGCTTTCTCACCTCTTTTCTTCCTGCTCCTTTTCTTTTGACCCTGCCCACAACTCCTCCTCTCCCCAGGGCCCCCTTTGATCTCAGGGTCTGTTTTCACAGATGCCTCATGGCTGCATGCCTCTGCCCAGTTTCTGGAAGATGGTGGAAGACACCTTGCAGCAGTCTGGCGCTCAGCTCCGTACCTTCTGTCAGATGTTTGAGACAGTTGCACCGAGCCCTGCAACACAGGTAGGAGCTGGGAGGGGGGTGTCTCAGGCCAGTGGGATGAAAAGGTAGGACTGTGGCTTTGCAGTGCAGAACATCTCCTTGGGGTGGAGGTTGGCTCAGAAAGTGGCACAGGGGGTTGGCACAGCCACAGTATTTCCCCCAAGCCCCCCAACAGCAGCTGGCTGGGAGTAACCAGGGATGAAACAGTCTCAGCTCTTCTGGTTCTGGACAGTGGTCTCCAAACCATGAGGTAGAGCGGATAGTGTGAAGGAGTTTCTCCTCTAACCTCTCACTGGGATGTGCTCCTGCAGAAAGGAGAGTACATGTATGTGGAGAGCCTCAGTCTCCTGCCTGTCTCATAAAGTGCTCCTGTGTCTCTTGCTCCCCACCAGCCTCTGAACCCTGCTGAAGAGCGGAAGGTCCTGTCCCTTGTGAGCAAGCACGGCCCAGACAAACTTTACCAAGTGACAAGCAACATCAGTGGCAGCAAAGACTTGGACCTGACCTTGCAAAGGGGACAGATTGTAGCTCTGCTGCAAAGTGTGGACACTAAGGGGAACACGAGCAGATGGCTGGTGGATGCTGGAGGTACTGTGAGCGCTATGGGGAGCCTCTCCCCGCCTCGGCACCAGGGTCAGAAACCAAACCTGAACCACTTCCTCATCTTGGATGAAACTGCAGGCCATTGCCTCCTGGGTCCTCCCTTCCAGGGTTTGCTCAGCCCAAACCCACTTCTGCTTTGCCAGCTGCACCCGTAGCCATTAGCTGTAAAGTTCAGGTTTCCCCATGAGGGAGCACTCGTGGCTCATCATGGCTGGGAAAGGAGAATCCCATGCACACAGAAATGTCTTCAAACCCCCTTTTGGGGGCTTTTGCTGCCGGATATCCCCTAGCGATGGACCAATTTGAACAGGGCTGCTGTGCCATGCCAGGCAACAGCCAAGTTGTCATTCCTCTCTCCTTCAACCAGTCCTACATGTGCCAGGCAGCGGAGCCCCATGACCTGTGTGTGTGCGTGTCCTCCAGGTCCCCGAGGGTTTGTGCCTGCTGGAAAACTCCAGCCCTATTGCCCGGTACAAAGCCAGCAGCCTGGGATGCAGATGCCAGCCCTGGAGAGCAGCACAGAGAGAAGGCGACATTCATATGCATCACCTGAAGCTCCCAGGCCGCAGGTGGCCACCTTCACCCCAGCTTTCCAGGTGAGAGGGGGGACGCTCCCCAGGGCCATTCCGAGCAACGCCACCAGCTCCGTGCTAGTCCCTGTGTGTGCAGCATGTGGGTGGGAAGGTAGACCTGCTTTTCCAGCACACACATGGTCATACATGTGCAGCCATGTGCCTAGCAGGAGAGTGTCACAGCCCCTGGCCAAGCGCCCCGCAAGGCTGGTGCCTGCCTTGCTGGGACCAGGGGTGGACAGAGGAAGAGAACTGTGCTCGGTGGGGTCCCCAGTGTCCCTCCATCACCGGCAGTACTGTGCCGCCCTCTTGGAAACAACCTTCATGTCCCCTCTAGGTCCTGCCCTGCAATGTATGTCCTTTCCCCTTTGACTCTCGCATCCAGCAAGGGCTTCCTCCCTCCTTCCCCTGCCTTTCGCAGGTGGTCGCTGGCTTCTCCTTCGCAGCCAGGAGCCCGCAGGAGGTGAGCCTCCAGGCAGGGCAGCCCGTGGTGGTGCTGGAGCCGCACGACAAGAAGGGGAGCAAGGAGTGGAGCCTGGTGGATGTGAACGGCCAGAGGGGCTACGTGCCCTCCAGCTACCTGGTGAAAGTCCCTGTGCAGGAGCCCATGGGCTGGAGCTTGCCTGTGTGAGCACAGCCGGCCTGGCACCGAAGGGCACAGGCTTCATCGGATGAGAGCCGTCTGCTTGGCACCTGAGGACTCATCATGGGAGATGCCGGAGGGGGATGGCCGTGGTGGCCCCAGACCGGGAAGGCGGTGGGAAACAGCTGGCAGAATACAGCCCGGGGGATGGGGATGTGAGGGATGGTGGTCAGGAGGCATGTTTTGATGGGTAGGTGTGAGGGTGCCATGTCCTGTATGTGTTTGCACAAAGGAAAGGAGCATGAGGGAGTGAAGGCAGGTGGCTGCAGTTTTCCAGGGATTTGCTGAAATCCACGTCAGTGACAAAAGTGTCCCTAGGGGTGACGAGACAGCATTGTCCCCAGTTAGATGAGGACCAAGCTGCACAGGGTGCAGCGCTGCGGAGGGGGTCTTCAGCCTGGCACGGAGCATCTGGGGCTCTTGGGAAGAGGCTCTCTCTCAGGGGAATCGCTGGTTTGAGTGCGGAGACTGAGGCAGAGCAGTCCTGGAGACACGGCTCCCCGCTCCTCACCAGGGTGTCGTGCCTGCCTGGGTGTTTACCCTGATGTGCCATTGTGGTCCCTTCGGCAGCACAGCCTTCGCCTCCTGCTAAAGGGCACGGCAACGTCAGCGTGCGCCCGGCCGCACCGTCAGCGGTGGGAGGGTGCCAAGCTGAGTGCTGTGGCCAGGGTCCTCCCCAGCCCTCCTGGCCACCGAGCACCGCTCCCAGCCTCAGTTTCCCCCTGCAGCGTAGTGGGGCTGATGCCGCTGACCCATTTGAGAGGCGCTTTGAGCTCTGGTGACGAGAAGCGCTCTGTACACCACCGATGCTATTTTGTGTGATTGGTATGCTGACATTATAATATATTATACTGTCTCTCTGCCCCACCTGTGCCGATGGGCTTGCCCCGCAGGCGCAGGGCCGTGCTGTGGGGCTGTGCAGCACTCATGGGCAGCCCAGTGCAGTGGCAGCACGGCTGCGAGGCGCCAGAGCTGCCCAGCGCGCCTCAGTGGGGGCACTGGGAGCACTGGTTTGGGGGCGCTGGCAGGCCACGGAGGGGTTTCGCTGCTGCGGTGGAGTGTGCGTGTCCTCGGGCGGCGTGGGGACAGCCCGAGGCGGCAGGGCTGGCGGTGCCGGCGTGAGTATGGCAGTGCCGGGGCAGCAGCTGAAGGCGAGCTGTGCACCGCTTCTCTCCCAGCTGGTGCTGCTCAGGGCTGGGGATGGGGAGCACAGCTCCTGGGGCTCTCGGGACACCTTGTCCCCGTCGCTGACCCACACAAATCTCGAGCGGTTTGACACGCACATGCTCTCTAGAAGAACAGGCCCCGTTGAAGATCTTTTTGGGAGAATTAACCTCTGTTGGTTGGTCCATGACTTAAGGCTTGGTCTGGGGATGGAGACAGCACTGCCTCCCACCACTGCCAGAGGCGTCAGAGCTCCGTGCCTCAGTTTCCCCATGGCTTGCTCTAATGCTGTGCTGTTACGTGATGCTGATGGGGCTCAGGGCAGGGAGCCGTGCCCACAGCAGTGCTGACGTGGTGTCAGAGGGGAATTTGGGAGCTCCCGGCTGCGGCCCTCAGGGACTGGCACCGTGCTCTCTCCACGGGAGAGCTCAGCTCACGGTGCCACGCTGCCCACCCCTCACCCACCGCCGGCAGCAGAGCGCGGAGGCACCGCCGGTGCAGCAGCCTGGCGTCGTCCCGGCTGCCCTGGGCACCTGCCGCTTCCGACATCAAAGGGGCAGTGGCCCGACTGGCGAGCGCTGGCACGCCGGCTCCTGCACCCTGCCCGGCAGGAAGGCGGCACGCTCGGCCGCCCACGGGCTCCCCGCAGGAACACGCTTTGGTGGCACGGTGGCTGGGTGCAGGTTCCCACAGGGCTGCCCTGCGTCCGTGGCTGTGGGCTGGGCAGGGGGGCAGAGGTGGCATGTCCTCACCCACGCTTGCACAGTGTGGGGAGGGACAGAGTGGGTGCCAGGCAGGTGAGGACGGGCCCCAGATGTTGCTCTGCTTTCACTGTGCACCCCACACATGGGTCCAGGTGCCTGGTTTGGGGGCTTGCTACCTCCACCCAGGTGCCATTGAAAGCCCCGAGCAAATGCTCACGCACATGAAACCTGGGAGGGGACGGCAGCACCGGAGCTGGGGACATTGCCTGGGGATGCTCCCAGCCTGGGGAAAGGCCGATGGGCTCCTCAGCGCAGGAAAGCGGGCAGGCTGCGGGGACAAGGGCCACTGCATAGGGGCTGTGTTTCTGAGGCTCCCCAGCCCCGCAGCAGCAGGGCTCACACCTCCAGCTCGCTGCTGATGGCTCCTCCAGATTTTTCCGTTCCTAATCAAATCACATCAGGTCGGATTTCCCTCCCGAGTTGCCTTCCTGCCAGCTCAGCAGGGCGCAAATGCAATCAGCCCCGCGCCAGCACAGGCGGCGGCAGGAGTCGGCGGCTTGGGCAGGTCCCCCGCCGCAGCCCGTGGGTGCCTCGGACCCTTCAGAGGGTGAAAGGTGACAGCAGGACAAGGAGTGCTGAGAAACTGCTGCTGCCCGTGCCCTGATCTGCCCGCTGGAAGGAGACCTGTGGCAGGCAGGACTTGATAGGCAGCTTATAAAACTGGTTGGGCTTTTTCCGTCCGACTCATCAGGACTCTGGATTTCATGTGCTCTGAAGCAACAGCTCCCCTTTCCCTCCCTCCCGCCACTGCCAGTGCTGCCTGTGTGTCAGTGCTGGCCAGAAGGAGCTCTTTGCCCTGCCTGCAGCCGGCACGGGGGGTGCAGGCTGTTGCGAGGTGTCGTAGACCCTTGCTGCCTCTCCTGGGTCCCCACTCTACCCGTCAAATGTCCGACTACCAGCACTTGCCAGGGCTGACAGGCATGAAGGGCAAGATGGAAACAGCCCATGCAGATTCCATGGGGAGATGTACATGAGCCACACACCAGTGCTCTGCAGGAGGTGGCAGCACACCGGGGACACGCTGCTTGTGTCAGGCACTGGCCGCCTGCCCCCTGCCAGATAACGCAGTTGTGCTCCAAGCTGGGTACAGCTGAGGCACCAAGAGGCTTCATCCCATGGTGCTAAGCCAGCCAGCACCAGCACACTGCCCAGCGGTGGTGGCACTGGTGCCCTGCCTACGCCGAGGTCCTGGCGCGCTGTGGACGTCCCTGCTAGGAAGGGGGAAATTAGCTCGTGCGGCTCCTCCAGTCTTCGGACCCGAAGGGCTGAGCTGGGCTCTGCAGGCAGTACCCACCAGTCCTGCTGCCAACCTCGACGGCCCTTGGCCTTCCCCATGGAGTCTATCCTCAGGACATGGCCTAGTACTTGGCTGCAGGACACGGGGTGCCAACATCCCTCAGTTCTCCCATGATTTCACCCAAACTCATTGCACCCGCTGCTCCCCCGAGCCTGGAAGTGCTCCTTCGGAGTCACCGGAGGGTACGGGGCTCTTCCAGCCTAAGCACGAGGGGGAATAAAGGGCAGAAGTGTGCCTTTAAATAGCCCAGCGAGGACAGGCTCTCCCAGAAGGAATGCTCTGGCTGGCCTGGTGGAACATGCTCGTGGCTGGGGGCACAGGGGGACAGCCGGGCAGGGATGGCTCCTCGCCAGGAGGTCAGGTCAAGGTTAGGCATCACCCCGGCCAGGCGCCGCTGTGCCGTGGCTCAGCACCACGGAAGCAGAGCCATGCAAGGGGGAGGGAAATGCATACCAGGCTCGGGTCTTGCCATGCCTGGGGCTGATCTGCAAGGTGGCAGAGGAGCCGGGCAGGCGCTGCTGCCTGCAACCTGCCTGCTGACCCGCAAGAGGTTTGGCACCAGCACAGCCTGGCTGCCGGAGCAGCCTGCCGGGCAGCTCGGGTTGTCCAGGAGCAGCTACCGCACTCCTGTCCAGACTGATTCATATCCTGGACGTGCAAGCATTTGGATAGCGTCCACCCACGAGGTGTGACAGTACACAGCCGTGTCCCCAGGGTGCAGGGCGCCAGCCCGGCCACATGCCAGAGAGCAGGATGGTGACGACTCAGACTCTGCTCTCCCCTGCTTTGCAGGGCGTGCCGGTCCCTGCGGACACGGCAGTGGCTGCAGGCAGGGTGGGGAGCCGCAAAGCACATCTCCAGATGCAGACTCCTGGGTCGCAGGGAGGATGGCTGCATGCCCAGGTGTCGATGCGCCCGCTGGCTCTGCTGGGGCACCCAGGCAGAAGGGAGGCACGAGAGGAAAGCAGCTGCCAGGGAAGCCCCAAGCCTGAGCTCCCAAACCCAGACCCATCCCCTCACTTTGGGGTGCCAGAAGGGGAGCAGGGGTGCAGCAGGGCTGCAGTGGGCTGGGAAGGAGGGGAGCAGGGAGACCCAGCAGGAGCAGGGTGGCTGCCCCGGGCTGAAGGGCACAGCCAGTCCCAGCGGAACTGTGCTTGCAGGCATGCTGCTTGAGTTCACCACCACTGCCAGGCTGAGCTGTCTCTGAGCGGAGCCAGCCTGCGGTTGCACTGTTCCCAGGCACCTGCCCGTGTGTGGGAGCAGGGTGGCCCACAAGAAGCAGCCCGCAGCCTCGGCACCCTGGCCCCCGGCAGCCCACCCTGGTCCCGCTCGCCGTGCTGCCAGCCGCGATCAGCACGGTGCTGCGCGGCCTCAGGGAGGGCTGAGCCCCACGGAGAGTGGCCCTGGGGCTGCGAGACTGGAGCGGAGGTGTGAGCAGCAGTGCTCGCTCCAGGCTTGCGCAGCCGGCACCTGAATTGTCTAATAAAGTGTGAAATTGCTTTCATGCTCTGCTACCTTTCCTGAGATGGACCATCATTAAGGCCCCCCCTTCCCAGCTGGCAGCTGGCTGCTGGCGATGCCTCCGCTGTCGTGGCGCTGCCAGATGGGCCTCTGGCTGGAGGTGTGCCTGGTGTGTCCCCGCAAGACCACCATGCTGGGGGCTGCCAGGTGGCACCTGCCGTCCTGGGGACGAGCACCCCTCCACTCCTCAGCCCCTCCATTGCACCCACCCCATGTAAAAGCAGAAGCTGCTGCAGGTGCATCACCCTGGACAGGGGTAAGTCTCTGCCATGGGGCTGGGGGCTGCAGACCTTCTGCCTTCCCCCCTGCCATCAGATGCCCTATGGGTGCAGGAGTCAGCTCAGGTCTGAGCCCTGCCCTGGTGCTGCGCCGCTGCCAAAGCCCTGCCCTTTCCTAGTAAGCGCTGGCGGGGAGCGTGCCCATCAGATACAGCCCTCAAGGAGATAGGGCTCCCTCCAGCTGTGCCAGGAGTGCCCAGAGCTGCCTCAGACCCTCGCTTGGGTGGCGGAGGGCTCCCACCTCTGCAAGGACAGAGGGGCAGCCTGCCCCCCCCCCCCCTTCGCCAGTTGGTGACTAATTGCTCCTGAACCACCTGGATGTGCACAGAAACCATTCTCCAGCCTTGATAATGATAATCAATCATCCTGCTCTGGGCAGGGGTTGTGGAAGGCTTTCAGGGCTGGAGAGACGTCAGGGCTGGCAGGGAGACTGTGGTGCCAGTGGGAGGGAAGTCTGTGCTCCCGCGGTGGCTTTCCTCCCGTGCTGCCCACCACGAGGACAACCTGTGCCCAGGTACACCCTGCAAGGGAAAGTGCCAGCTCCTCGATGCTGGCACCGTGCCGGTGCTCCCGGGTCTGTGCAAACCGTGATTTTGGAGGGAAGATGGGGCCAGCTGGGATCGCAGCCCATGCATGGGGCACAGGGGGCTCCCTGCCCCAGAGAGTCCCATGGGTCCCCATGCTGAAGGGCCAGATGCAAGCACCGGGGAGCTGCGGCCCAGGAAAAGGAGCCGCATCTGGGATTTCTGCAGGAATCAAGATACTTTGCCCCAGGGAAATGGTGCCATGTTTTTCCAGCCACTGATAAAGTTAAACCCTTGATCTGGTTAAAGATTTAGCCCACAAGGCAAGTCTGGGTAGGACAGCAATGCTGTTAGTGCCACCGACTTGGTGACAGTTTGACCAGGCAGAGGGGACTAACCCCATTGCCCTCCTGCCTGTGGCTCAGCCTCGCCGTCGGAGCATATCCCTGAAGCCAGACCCCACTGTCAGAGCACAATCCCTGCAGCTGGACCCTGCCCATCCCTGGGCTGCATCCAGGCCCCTGCATGGGGGATGGAGCTGGAGCATCCACAGGCGCCGAGCTGAGGCCGGGCAGGTGGATGGCAGGCAGCCAGGGAGGGGAGCGTCCCGCCAGGAGCTGCTCTTTCCTCAGTGTAACCTTATAGCCTGCGTGTCCCCCCCCCCGCCGCCTGCCCTGGCCACAGCTCGGCCCAGTGCCACCGGGCAGGGGGAGGCTTCATGCCGCTGGGAAGCCAGCCTCGCCCTGACGTGACATGAGTCAGCTGGAGCAGCCGGGCAACACTACCCACGGCGAATAGCTCAGCCGGTGTGCCAGCCCCTGCACCATGCGCCCCTGCCCCACCATGCCCCTGGCGGTCCCCAGGCAGGGACCCCCCCCAAGCCTGTGGTCCTGGGGTGATGCATCCTTTCCCTTGGGGCTTCCTCAGCCCTGTTGGCATGAGGGGCTTCATCCGCCTGGCATCAACAGGCAGATCCTTGCAGGTTCATCCTGTCCCCAAGGTCACTCTGCTGGCAGGAGAGCACTGCGGGGCTTTCCAGAGACCACAGGAGTTAAGGAGCAAGAATGGCGGGGAGGAGGTGCAAAGCGCCCTCCTGCCTTCCTGCTGGCTCCTGTGACAGCCACCTTTCCCGCTGCCCAGCCTGGCAAAGGGGACAGACACCCATGGCCGCACATCTCCTCCCACGGCCCCGTGCCTGCCCCTGGTTGTCGCAGAGGTACTTGAGACTGCAAAAGGTTCCCAAATACATCCCTGCAAAGGCATTCCAAATACAACCCTTGGTCCGTCTTTGGGGTCCTAGTGTCCCCCCAGGCTGCAAAGGCAGCGCTGCCTTGAGCCATTTTGGACACAGGGGCTCTGGACCCCAGCTCTGCTCCCCTCTCTGTGGGTGAGCAGATGGCCTCCCCTGCCCAGATGGGCTCACCGCCCCAGGGAGAAGCTGTGTGTGTGTGATTCCTGTGTGCCACCAGGCACTGCCATCGTCCCCTGCCGCAGCTGGAGCTACCATGGCTGGTCCTGCTCCCGAGCCAGGGGCTTCCTCCCCAGCCTGAGCCTTGCGGCTGCAGCCCCCTGGCCCTGCAGCTCTGGGCCAGGGTTTCCCTCGTTATACAGGGAGGGCTAAAGGGGCTCTTAAGTCCCAGGCAGCCTGCAGGCACCATGGCTCAGTCTCCTCGGCCAGCTCCCAGCTCAGCTGGCTGCTCGCTGGAGGCATGGCCCCAGCTAGTGCATGTGCTGTGGTGCCGGGGAGATCCCAAAGGCAGCTTTTTGCTGGAGCAAAGGCAGACGGTGCAGGTGGGAGGCAGGGATGGAGAAAATCAGGTGAGCACCGAAGGGAAGTGTCCCTGCCTGCAGGCAGGGAGAGGGCAGAGGGTCATCCTGCCTTCTGTGGTCGTGGGACTCTGGCGGGGGTGCCAGCTGGCATGCCACAGTGGGGATAGCGCATAGCTCTTCTGCCACAGGCCCTTTCAAATGGGCCACCAATTCAGCGTCAAGAGCCATTTCAAAGCCCTCTCCTTGCACCAGGCACCGGAGGCAGAAAGGCTGCCTAATTCCCACCTCACCTCCCCACTGCCCAGAGCATCCCATCTGCTAGAGCAAACCAGGCGCTGGGAGCAGCCGGGCGAGCGGCACTCTGACCCAGCAGCATTCCCAAGCCCTCCTTCGTTAGCATTCCTCCTCTCCCAGCCTGCACAGCCTGTTCCCAACACCCCGAGTGTTAATTGAATTACTTCCCCCAGAACTGCTGCAGCTTTGGGGATTCAGGCATCTGCATACACCACAGGTAGCCTGCTCTGCACCGGCTCAGCCCTTCCCCATGCTCCCCACTTTCTCCGTGGGATGAGCTGGCTGCAGGGAAGAAAAACGGACCTGGCAATGGCAAGTCCAGGTTAGTGTGGACGTGCAAATGGCCCCATTGCAAAGATTCACAGAACAAAGGGAATGGAGACAAAGTACAAATCAGAAGCGCCAAGGGCTGCAGGAGCCCCCCAGTAAGGTCTGCAAGTGTTCAGCAGGCTGTGCAGGGTTGGGAAATGTCCTGCTGCTGCTAAAGCCATCACTACGCCCGCTGTTGGGCGGCAGTCCATCAAGCCATCAATCCAAGATTGTTGCTGCATCTCTACCTGAAGGAGGTGATTTGTGGGTCTAAAATTTGTCTCCTTTGGGCTGCACCTGATTATAGCTACACGCTGCAGACAAGAACCCCCTTTGTGTGCCCAGCCCACATCCTGGCTGGGATTTACCTAAATCAGCCCTGAGGAGGAACAGCTGGGCGGGGATGGGGGGAGGAGAAGGAGGAAGGCTGCCTGGTGTTTGTTTTTACTAATGAAGGCCTGTAATCAAATAATTTCAATTTTAATTGTAAAGCCAGCAGGCAGATTTCTGTCTCCAGATGGGACGTGATAGGAATAGTTGAAGGCTGGGCACGTTCTGCTGCTCACCTTAATACTTGGAGCAAGGCTAATACGGCAGCAGCCCTGGGGAGGGTCTCGCCCTGGGGAGGGTCCCACGCTGCCTCGGAAGAGCCTGGTCCCCGAGGGGTGCGGGGACTGTACGAGCCCCCTTGGCATCATTCAAAAAAAAAGGACCAAGGACAAAAACCCAGGGAAAGAGGGGTTCCTGCATGCTGAGCCATTCCTGGGTGGAAGCGGAGGCGCATCCAGCCGCCTTGCCAGCAGAGCCTGGGGCTGTGAAGCTGAACCGCAGCAGTGAGATGTTCCTTGGAGCATCAGGCCAGCAGGCCAGCATCCTGCCTGCACCAGCCTGGGACCTTGTCTGGTCCAAACCCCACCCAGCTCCGGTGCGAAGAGCACCAGAGCCCTTGGGGCTGGACAGGGGATGACAACTTTCCGAAGAAGTAGGCAACGTGGGACTTGAGCTGGCGTCAGCCCCAAAGCCTCTCCTGCTTCTTTGACCCAGGGAACCTAACCCTGGGGAGGATGTGCTGCCGCCATACCAGGATCAGAGCAGGGGAGGAAGGAGCCATTTCCCCTGCTTTCATCTCCTGGCTCTGTCAGAATACGTGAAATCTATTTGTGGCTTCCACTTACCGTCTCATTTTTTGGATGTGTGGACTTTGGGAAAAAGAGAAAAATGAAGAAACTGGGTCATTTTCTATTTATTTGGAAGAGCTGAGATGTTAGCCCTCCAGCTGCAGAGAACTCCGCTCACATCTCTGCGGGGCTCAACAAACTTGGAAGCAAGGAATGAGCGAGAGGAGAAACCTCCTCACCAAAAAAAAATGTGCGTTTTGCCCAGCTTCTTGTTGAGGCTGGTGGGGGGACTAGGTGCAGTGAGATTGTGATTGCCCTCCCAATCTAAAACAGCTAACTCAGGCTAAACGCATCTGTTTGTTTCTCGTGATGGTGAAATGCAGCCAGGAGGGGCTGGGTTGCTCTGGGACTGATTAACTCCCCCAGGCTGGGGGGATTCCCCGCTGCCTGCCAGGCCTCGGCAATGGCCCAGGGGCAAGGGATGGGCAGCCAGGTTCCAGCTGGAGGTGTCAGGGGAAGGAGAAGGTCTGCTCTCCTCCGCATCAGAAATTTATTCCTCCCAGAGGAGGACGAGGTCAGAGGGCCAGGGTGGTACAGCGCAATCCGGGCAGGTCATGCCAAGTACAAAATACCTAGTGCTCTTGTTAGCGCGTTTGCCATAGCCATAACAGGGCAGAGCCCATCTCTTATCAGGGATGGCTGCTTCTGCTTTCATCTCCCCAGGCTGCTGCCCTCCCCATGCCCGTGGTCCCACTCCAAGTACTAACAGCATTTCTGGAATCCCCTGGAAGGGATCCAGGCCAGGGGACGCTGGGCACTGAGCAGCCACCAGCATCCCTCTGGCCAGGCCTCTTTGCTCTTATCTGCTCTCCCTTTTTGCGCCTGAGTCATCAGAGACAAGAGCATCAAATCAGAAATAAAGTCATTAACTCGCTAAGCAAATACAGATGAAAATCCTCACTTTATTTTTTGAAATTGGAGCCCTGGCTCCTCGTGGCTTTAAGTGGCGTCTTCCCTCCTCCAGCCTTTCCACAGCCAGGTCTGTTCCAGCCCCGCGCACGTCCCCGGGGGCAAGGAGAGGAGGGAGACACAGGCACCCGTCCCATGGGGCTCAGCTTGGCCCACAGCAGCCCACGCACTTGCCATCAACATGGCTCTCCAGCAGGGACGGGGGGGAGCCCCATGCCTGGTGCACTCCCTTGCTGATGGGCTCCAACTAGACAAAACTGCTCTCCCAGCCCGGGCTGGGGCGTGCTGGGCACATCCAGTGGGAGCGATGTGTCCCTCTCCTTCCCCTGCAGCACCCATCCCTACTGCCAGCGCAGCATCCTCTGCCCGGGGCTGGGCACATCCCCGGCAGCTCGTGCCTCCCACGTGGCTGCAGCTCGCGGCATCCTCATCCCAGCCGATCCATACCGATCCGTGATTTCACTCTTCTTCCTCTTTTTCTTTTTTTTCCACCATGTACGAATGGGAATTAAATTGAGGCCACCAAACTCACTCGCGCTCACAGCTGTAATGGGATTGCAGGCAGCGTTTCACCACCAGCTCTTCACAGCAGCTGCCTGTCTCTGGCTGGAAAGCTGCAGCGTGCTCGCTCCTGCTGCCGGTGCCCGGCGTGCCGCTGCCTGCTCCCTGCCGGGCCCTTGTGCCGGCAGCCCGCGCAGGAAAGCAGGGCTGGGGTTAAACCCAACCAGACCAAGACACGTGTGAGCAATTTCTTTCTCATGCAAGTGCACGAGAGGCCAAAAGGCACTGCTCAGCTCCTGCCTGGGGTCCTGTGGCTGTGCCTGGCCCGAAGCCCCTTTGCACTGGGTTTACCTGGTGTCCCGGGAGCGCACGCCTGTCTGCACCGCTGCCCTGGGGAGCTGAGCATCCTTCGGCACAGGGGGCCAGTTCTCCCACTAGAGCCGTGCGGTGCGGTGCTGGAGGTAGGCTGGGCAGCTACCCCTCCAGCGTGGCTCAGCCTCAGGGGGTAAGGCACTATCATGAGGAAACGGGAATGAGCTGGGGTTAGGAAGGCAGCCACTGGGCACCTGTAATGGGTGCAAGGGCCAGGGGTGCGGGTGAGCACACAGGGCTCCTGCTGCGGGCTGAGCACCCAGCCGGCCCTGCATGACCCACTGCACCGAGGCAGGGAGGAGGCACCGTGGCGGGGCTGAAGCCCGGGTGGGTGCAGACCCCTGAGCGAGAAGCAGCCCCCAGCTACTGCCCACCCAGCGCTGGCTACTTATTTTTAGCAGGCAAGGGATGCTGGTCGCAGGTGAACTTGCTGGAAGACCTCCTCCCCTACCACCCAGGGAAAAAGCCCCCAAAAGTGCCTGCGGACAGCAAAGGAGGGCGGGCATGAGTGTGCTGGGAGGGAACAGCTGCTGGGAATTTAAATGACCACCCGTGAATGCTGGTTTTGTTTTGTCCCAGCCGTGGCTGCACCCTGCTCTGGCCAGGCAGCATTCAAATGCAGCCACTCACAGGGTTCGCGCCTGCAAATAAAGCCAGTTTGCAAAACCTGGGGAGGAACTGAGCTCGAGAGGAGCCCTCGTGCAGCACCCTGCCCCTGCCCGGCCCCGTGGGAGAAACCAGTGGAGCCAGCCAGAGCAGGAAGATCCACAGGGGCAGGGGTGTGCGGGAGCCTGGCTCTCCCTGGGGCCTCCGGTAAAGCTTTATTCCTGCCTGCCAGAAGGAAGAGTGATGGAAGGAGAAGAGATGCTCAGGAGGTGAGTGAGGTGCGCTTCCTGCTCGCCTCCTGCGTGCTTCCTGCTCGCAAGATCTCAGCTTGGCCGCCAGCCTGGGACATGGAACGCTGCCCCGTGACCCACCACGGCTCCCTGCGCAGATGGAGGTGCTGCCGATCGCCGTGGTTTATGGTCTCGGCCACGCACTGACTCGACATATGCTGCCAGATCCGTGCCCTGAAAATCTAGTTTTGTATGGATAAACAGCATTTCTTATTACTGTTGCTAACGTGATATCAGCACATTGCAACATAGATATTTTAATAACACATTGTTCTTTTAATGAAAGGGCTTAACAAACTAATTTACTTTCCAACATTTGTATATGTCATATTTGCTCATTTAATCATGCAATAAATGAAATTAAAGTTACTAAGCATTTAGAAAACAACACGTATACATAAGAAGTGCACCCGTGTATTAAAAAAAGAAGTAGGCACTGCTTTTCCTGGCACAGAGGCTGCCCACAGGCATGCGCTGCCGGGTGTTTCCTCCTCTGCCCATGCAGCAATGCAGGCTGGAGGGAAGCACAGCCGGGCTATGCCAGTCCCCTATTCCCGGGGATGCTGACAGTTGTGACAACCACTGCATATTTATTTTTATAAAAAACCCAACAATGTCACTGTTTAGATCAGCTTTTATTAAAAATAAATAATGCTTTTAAAACAAAGCTGGCGCTGGGGCACCAAACTGTGACAAAGGCCAGGGAGATGGCGCTAAGGATGATTAATGTGATTTTTCCAGAAAAAAACTGTAGCAGTACTCCCATGTTGAGGGCTCTGCCGGGGGGTGCGGGAAGGACAAAGCCGCCCGGTGCCACTTGCAGCCTGGTGGCTTGTCCGCAGAGGGCACAGCCCACGCTCATGAGGGGTCTGACTGCGGCCTCACGCTCTCCCCAGGCCAGGCAAAGGCGGGAGGTGGAGGCACGGAGCCCTCCCAGCCCCTTTGCAGGTCCTGGCTCTGTATCCATCCCTCCTTTGGCCGTTATTCCCCACGCCTGCCTCCAACAGACCCATCGGCCCGAGCCCAGCTGGGTGCTGAAGACTGCTCTTCTTCAGGGTAGATAAACAGGACATACGATGTACCCCGACAAGTGTCCTGCGAGGTCCCTGGGGCTTTGGTGGTGTCATATACCCATCGCTTCACCGCGCTGCACAGGCACAGAGTGGCCCATGCCAGGCACATCTGTATCACATACGGAGGCTTCCTCTGTAGCGCAGCCTCCAGGTGAAGCTGAGCAAACCTGCAGCGCCCCGGGAAAACTGCCGAAAGGCTGTGCAAGGCCAGGCTCACTTCCCCGGGGCAGACTTACCCTGCTCGGACTTCCCAGGAGGGTGCACCCTGTCCACCCCAGCGCAGACGCGTTTTGCTGCACAGAGCACTGGTGCAATGATATAGCTGCCTCCACTTAATGGCCATAGGGACTGGGCTGCAGCTGCTGCCCTGTTGTGACAACTCCAGTTGCAAAACTCCTGTAGCAAACGAGGCTTGCGGCTGGAGGGTTGTAGCCCTTGCTTGGAGCTTGTCCAAGAAGCGCTCGACGCCTAAGCTTTCCCCCGCTTCCTGCTCACAGGGACCAGAGGGAAAAGTAATGAGCAAAGTCTTAGGCAAACATTCTGGGAATCAAAAATTCTCACTCGCTGAACACGGTTTGGCTTAACAGCTTGATGGGGGATGGCGCGCACTCAATGTACAGATCGGGAGACAGAGACGCTGCCCCACGGAGCTTGCAGTTATCTGCTCTGGCAGGGAAGGGAGAAGGCGCTGCCGCACATTGCTTTGCTCCTTTTATCCTGGTCCCTCCCCTGCCTTTCCAGGCCAGAGCATTTTCCAAACCCTGCTTTATCCCATTCCCGCTGCTTCCTTTCTAGCGCTACCAGCATGGCTAATAATAACAGCTCTAAATTCTCCTCGCCTGGCGCTTAGTCGGTGGCAATGGATGCTGTGCAGCCTCGTTGCACCTCTGTGCCTCCGTTCGGCCTATGTCTATGTGTGTGCCCTTAAATACATAAAATGCGTGGGCAGTTGCACATCACTCCCTCCTCCCCCAGTTGTGCAATCTGGGTATTTGGATGCAACATCCAACCCCCTGGCTCTTTGCTGATGGGAATATCATGCCCGTCCCTGTGGCAGGCAGAGTAGCGAGGCGGCTGTATTCTTTACCTCTCAAAGGAGCCGGGAGTGCGGAGAGAGCTGGAAATAGCCCTGGCTGACACAGATACCTGTGCAAAACAGCAGGGGCCTGCACTTGCCTTGGTAATTGCATACTGCATGGCGATGAGTCACCCGCAGCCCTGCTCCGGCGGGCAGCGGGCAGCACGCGGCCTCCCTGCCTCCTGCTGCATGGTGCGGGCAGGATTCGCCGTGCTCAACTGGGTACCGTTTGCCTGGGAAAGTGCTGCACTCCCCCCCGGGAAGGGGGGCCCAAAGCACAGGCAGTGAGCGGCAAGGATAGCGGGGAAAGGATGGGAATGAGAGCATCTTGCAGCTTTTTAAGCTCTCGAGTTGCTTTCAAGTGCCAGGAAGAGTGTGAGAGCTGTGACTTTGCTGCATTATTTCTGTTGCTAGCCGTCCCTGCATGGGGAGCTCCTGTGTGCAGAATAACCACTTGCAGCAAGCAGGCATTCACGCACTGCCTGGGCTGGCGTGGGGGCTGAGCCCCCCGGCTGACATCACCCACCGGGGACCAGGGACCACCCTGAAACCAGCCCTCAGCACTTCCCAGGATGGGCACCCAGGGCCTCTGAGATGGGACACCCTTATCTCCGCCACCGGTACAACCATAACTGAAGCAGCCGGAGAAGGAAGCGATGTGTCGGCTCATCCCGAGCACCCCAGCCATGGCAAGAAGGCCCTGCCAGCAGAGCTCTCCATCCTCCTCCTCCTCCTCCTCCTCCTCCCCATGGCAGGTGGCTCAGGGGCTGCCTCGCAGCCAGCGATTGCACTGTCAGGAGGAGTTGAATAAATAATTAGCCGGCAAACTTCCACCAGGGAGCTTTGTTTCTTCTCCTCCAGTGGTGCTGCCTGTTCAGAGAGCGAAAACCAGGGGAGAGGGGCTGTCTCCGGGGGAGAGGGCCTAGAGGGGGTGGCATTTTCCCTGCCAGGCTGGCGGCTCCCTGAGCTCCTCCGCAGCTGACTTCACGTATCAAAGAGATGCAGGAGGGAGGAGGAGGAACAGGTAAAATCAATGAGAACCTATTTGGCGGGATAAAAGAGCGTGGGTTTATTTATAGCGCTGGCTGGTTCTGAAGTGTCTCCTGCCCAGGGACATGGTGTCGAGGTGCTGAGGAACAGCAGAGCAGTGTCTGTGCAGGGCCAGGAGATGTGCCAGCGCCTGCTGCCCCGGCGCCCCGGCCTCCAGCCCCACCAAGATGCCAGCCCCATCCCCACCGCTCCCCAAATTGTTACGGGTGCCTCTGCTCGCGAGGCCGGCAAGGGGAGCAGGAGGGGCTGCCTGCGGAGGGGTTTCAGGGCCGGGGGCGCAGTAGCTGGGGATAGTGACGGCCGGTCGCCATGGGGGATGCTTGAAGGAGAGCTGGTGAGGAGGGCAGGGGCGGTCTGGAGGGGATGCTGTGGGATGGGGGCCCGGGGACGGACGAGGCAGCCCGGCTGGGAGGCACAAAGAGGGAAGATGCCGGTGGAGGTCCCTGCCAGCAACAGCTGCTTGAGGAACAGCTCCCTTCACCGCTTGCCCCCTTGGCCAGCTCCGCTGGTGCAGGGGGACCCGGACCTGCTCGGGTGATCATGGCGCATCTCCGGGAGGAGGCAGTTAAACAGAAAGAGGAAGAGAAAACAGTCATGGCAGCACCCAGACTCTGACCAGCCCGTGGGGAGAGCCAGGAGGAGTCACCGTGCTCGGGCCCAGGGTCAGCAGAGGAGGATGAGGTTGGTCTGAGTCTCAGCCAGCCTCCCCCTGCTCCTCACTCCTCCCAGGGACCAGAGAAGAGGAGCGGCTGCCGCAGGATGGAGGATGGGAGGGAGGAGACACCCCAGCTCCTGGTGCTGTCCCTCCAGGCAGGGAACGGAGGCCGAGCAGTGCCACCAGGACCAGAAGCAGCTCAACAGGCAGGGATGAGGCAGGCGGGCCGGCAAGGGGACAGCGGGTGACATTGATGGGCTATGATGGACACCATCAGCACAGTGTGAGAGCCGCCAGTGGCACAGTGCGGTGGGGAAGCCGAGTTCAGCCAGAGCGAAAGAGTAAGCATGAGGGACACGTGCCGTATGGTGCAGCTCCCTTTGGTCCCCGCACGCTGATGGCTGGCTGGGGGCGGCGTGCCAGGCTGCCTCTGGGGTGGCACGTGGGGACACCGCCGGCAAAACAGCAAGGGGAAGGCTGGGGTTTCCATGGTGGGATGTCAGGCAATGCTGAAAGAGTGGTGCAGGGTCTCTGACAGGGGGCTTCTTCCCCCAGATAAAGTTAGGTACAGGGTAGGCCAAGTGCCTTGGGCTGCTGCCAGGACCTTTTCCCAGGCGGATGGGACCGGCTGGCCCTGCTGCACCGGAGCAGCCCGGGGAGGAGGACAGGCTGCTTCAGCTGCTGCGGGTGTGCTGCTTCCCGTGGACAAATGAGTCACTGGAAACGCCATAAGGAGTCAATGGGCATCCTGGTCTCCTCGCTCAGCCCACACAGCTGGTGGGCAGCATGAACCATCGCGCAGGAGCCTTCCCCTCCCTCTGCTGCGCTGCCTGGCCTCTGCCGCTTGCTCCGGGAAATTCCCATCTGTTTCAATGGCTCACCCGCAACCCCCTTCTTACTCCTTTGCCACCACATTTCTCTCTTCGTAGGTTTCCTCTGCAGTAACTGCGCGGCTTTAGCTCCACAGCGTGTGCAAGGCTGCAGTTTTGGAGAGGAGCAGGCTGCAGAATCGGGCAGGCTGGAGCCCAGTACAACATCACCCTGTGTGTGTGCATCCCCCCAGCCCTCAGTGCCAGCCATGTGCTCCTCTGCCAGAGCCAGCGCAGCCCAAGTGCCTCTCTCTGCTCCAAGGAAAGAGAGCTGCAGCAAGCTGAGTTTGGTGGCACGGGGTGGGGAGGGCCCCTCTGCCAGGTGCACTCCAGAGAAGGGACTGGGGTTCTCTGCCATGGCACAGGCAGATCCAGGGCTCGTGTGCGCCTGCGTGAGAGGCTGTGCCAGCACGGTGGAGCATTGCTCCCCGATGATGCCTGAGGATGCTGGAGCGGGAACGGTAACCTCCTAATAAACACAGCCACAGCCCCCCTCCCTGGACGAGCTGGAGCTCAGAGCCAGGAGCCCAGCCAGCACCTACTTGTCCTCTGAGGCCACTCTTGTTTCCCAGGTCCCCTCCAGCCCGACAGGCCACGTCCTTAGCCCTGCGGCAAAGAGGACGTCAGACTGAGAGCGGAGGGGCAGTTTCCATCCAGGCTGGTGGGGAGCAAGGGGCCCGCAGTGCATTTCCAGAGGTTCACTCCTTGCTGACCATTAAGCACCACAGAGCCCTCATGCCACAGACTGAGGAGGAGGAGGCAGGAGCTCCCAGGTGAACACGGCTGATCGGGAGCCACCGGACACAGCAAACGTGGAGGAAAAGTGACACTAGGTCCCTGCATTCAGTGACTTCAGGTGAAGGACAAGGCTGAGCTGAGGGCTGAGTGGGGCTGAGGGGAAAGAAAAGCAGAGCTCGTGGAAAGGAGCCAAGTGGAGAAATTCGGTGAAACCCAGGGGCACGGCACTGCTAACCACTGCTGCCCTGTGGTGGGCAGAGCCTCCTATTGGCAGCCCACATGAATGAAGACTGCTTTAGGGGAGGACTTTGGGGAGAGCCTCAGGGGCACCTTCCCCTTTGGCTGCCCCCAGCTTACCCAACTGCCCCCAGCAAGGGCGGCTGCCGGGGTGGCCGTCCTGGCCGCCATGCAGATTCCCCCTGGGGCTGCATTTAATTTTAGTGCCAAGAAGAGAGTGTCACAACGTGGGGGGCTGGTGAGGACCCACCAGAGGCTGGGGATGTTGTGACTCGGAGGAGTCCCATTTGCTGCTGCCTCTCACTGCCCGCGCTGCCCGGTCCTTAGAACATTTTCCCATCCACAAACGGGGCAGCTGCAACATGAAACCAAAGGCAGGAGTTTGCACAGTGCGGGGTGTCTCCTGTCCAGCCGCCGCTCATTGGCTCCTGCCCCTGCCCCACGTTTGGCCTTTGGTAGGCTAAGGGTACCTTCAAACCCTGTCCCCTCCTGACCGCTGGCCTAATGACATTACTCTCTGCTGTTTTGAAAGGGCATTTGCAGACTTTTCCTGTTATATTTTACCTTGGTAATATTATCCCCAGCCCCTCCAGGCTTAGCGTCGTGTTGCCGCGGCTGGCTGCAGCGCCGGTGCAGTGCCACAGAGCGCTCTGGCTTAGCCAGGGCCGGCAGGCGAGGGGTGGGCGCGGGGGGGTTATTTCTGCCCGACTGTGGCTGACACCTCTTTGAGTACATAAATACAAAGAGCAGCAGAAGCTGGAGCTCTGGCAGCTCTCCTGCTCACAAAGCTCAGGTTCTGGTTTAGGAGGAAAGCCCTGAGCGCTTAGCGAAACTGCACGGTCACTCTGCGGGCAGAGAAGGGTGGATGCACATGGGGAATGTAACGTCCCGTTCACACCATCACACTGAAGTACAGTGGATCGGACGCCCTCTCTACCCGCCACGGGTATTTCTGAGGCTGCCGCATCATTGACTTCTAAGGAGGTAGAGACAATACAAGCTATAACATCTTGTCCTCCTTCGCCTGTCTCCTGGTGCTTTCGAAGCCCTTTTTATGAGTGTTATTCAGTCAATCCCCCCAGAAGCTCCAGGGCACAGGGAAGTGGTGTGATGTCCATTTATAGGTGTGAAAACCCAAAAGGCACAGAAAAATGGTTGGACTGTACAAAAGCCCAGAGCAGTCACAGCAGAATTTGGAGCATGTTAACACCAACTTGCAGCCAAGTGAGCAACTGTACTTCATCCTCCAGGATCCCACTGAAACCCAGAAGTGGCAGCAAGTCCACCCCTCTGAGATGCCCCCGTTTCTCTCTGTCTCTGTTGTCCTCTGGCCCCTCTCGGCACAAGGGCAGCCTCACCCCAATGTCCCATCCAGTTTTGCCCTCTTGGCTGAAAGAAGCCCTAACCCATCTCCGTCCAGAGGAGAAATGGGGCAGCGCAGGCTGGGCTTTGCTTTCCTCCTGCTCCTCGGTGCTGCTGGGCTTCCTGGCTGAGCCGCACCGTGCGGGTGGCTGCTGCCAGGGTGGGCACCCCACAGGCTGCCGGCAGCTGGGCACTGGAAAGGGTTCATCTTCTTGGGTTAGAAAGCAAGGAGGGAGGAACTGTGCTTGCACACATACCAGAAGGGAAAAGGTATTTCTGAAACACATGGCTATGCATAACTTGATTTTAGAACAACTGTTCAGGAGTAATTCCTATGAATGGTTACTTCCTATTGGAGTACAACTGGTATAAAGGAAATCACAAGATACTCAGGTGAGAAGCTTGCCTTTTGTGCAACAAATTCCTCCCAAAAGACTACTTTTATGGTAAGGCCTTCCAGTCCTGCTTTTTCGCCTGACAAGGCAAACGCCCCTCCTGTTCTCAGCTCACCTCCTCCCTCCGTGGTGTTCAGCGCTTGCATCTTCTGCGAAGGAGGGACTGGGGGAGAATGCACTCCAGATCACTGGTCAGCAGGGTCAGCTGGGAATTCGAGTCTTGGTCTGCAAGGAATTGCACGTGCCCCAGAGCAAGGCAATTTCCTTCCCCGGGCCCTTCCAATGCAGTCCGGCAGCGCTGTGCTCCATGCTGTACCTGCTGTGAGCTACAGCTCTACAACCCCGGAGCAATGCTTCTGGGCCCAGACCTCCCGCCCACGGGAAAAGAAGTTTCATTGCTGGCAGAACAGCACCTTAGGTAACTGTTTCAGCATTTCAGAACAGTAATTAGTAATAAAGTGCCACAGCAATGAGGAAGAGTTGGCAGCAGCTTCTCTCTTGCTTTGTCCCATCCCAGCAGCCCAGCCACCCCTGCCCCCGGCTCTCATCAGCCATATGATATAACACACGCTGTCTGCTAACATCTTCTTTTGGTGCAAGGCTCGGGATGATTAGGGAAAATCCAACGTTGCGACATCACGTGGTATTCGCAGCATGTCCTGAATCAAAGGGAGGCCAGAGAGTATTAAAGAGTGGCTGGAAACAGCTTTCCCTTTAAAACAAAAGCAAGGTGAGAACACGGGCAGGCAGCAAGCCTTTCCTACCAGAGGAAGAAGCACCTTCTGTTCACCCACCAGAGCGTGACACAGAGCTCTCCACCTGGATCTCTCCGCATCACTTTGCTTCATCAGCCATTAACCCTGATCCCGCAGGCCCGCCTGCACTATCGGAGGGAATTTGGGGATCTGGAGCCATTAGGCTGCAGGTGTTGCCACTTGGTTGGTTGTGTATCAGCTAATTCAGGCTGCAGTGCCAAGTCCTGCTCTTTCCCATGTAATTGCTATAAGTAAATAGAACATTCATGAGATTTTTGGTCCCATCATTAATTATTTCTGAAAGGGCTTTTAGCATATGCCTCAAAACCCCAGACAGAAAAATGACGTGCGTGACATCAAGATGCTCGCAGCAACAGTGGGATGAGCATTGAGATGAAAACGAGGGAAATCTGAAGATCTTTTGCTCCTTGTTACTCTTTGCTCTCAGCCACCTGGCCCCACTCCAGTGCAGACCCACTGAGCCTGAAATGACCCTCAGCCTAACACGCTGCACTCAGGGTTTATGTGTCTCAATATGGGGTGATCTAGGGACTATTGGGTGGTGCCCGGTGATGCTGGGTGCCCCCACTTTTAAGGACTGGCACTTTTAAGGTGTGCATGGCACTGCTTAAAGTGGGCGCCTGACCCGCAAGAAGGTGCTTGTGCCCCATGTGTGGCTGGAAGCCGCACGGGGCACTCTGCAACCATGGGTGTGTCACTTCCCCCCTCCAAGCCTGAGTGTGACCCTCAGCCCAACACACTGCACTCATGGTTTATATATCTCAATTCTGGGCAATCTAGGGTCTATCGAGCGGCACCTAGTGATGCTGGCAGCACCTCAGGTGCCCCCACTTTCAAGGGCTGGCACTTCTCAGCTGTGCACAGCGGTGCTTAAAGTTGGTGCCCTGGGTGGGTTTGTGCCCCACGTGTTGCTGCAAGCCCTGGGGGGCACTCTGCCGCGGTGTCGTCCCCCCCCCCCCCCGCAAACCCATCAAGCCTGGCTGTGACCCTCAGCCCAACACGCTGCTCTCAGGGTTTAAATATCTCAACACGAGGTGATCTAGGGACTGTTCAGCAGG
>JAVKLA010000042.1:9280157-9296870 GCA_034782735.1 Sagittarius serpentarius | reverse complement strand
CCCCCGCCCCCCCCCCCCCCCCCCCCCCCCCCCAGCCTTCTGCAGGGAATTTGGAGCGGGGGGAGAAGTTGATGGGTTGGTTGGTTTTGGCACACACACACACACACATCACACACCCCCTTTGCAACAGCCTTCCCCCGCTGCAAAGGTGGGGAGGGGGACGCCGCGGTGCAGGGCGGCTTGGGGGGGCTCCGCAGGGGGCTGCGCGGTGGGGGCTGATAAGAGCCGGGCTGTGGGATGAGTCATGCCGAGCGTCAGTTACACGCATACGGGCTGGGATCTTGGGGGATGGAGGTTTGGGGAGGGGGGGTTGGCAGGGAGAGGGGTCTCGGCGCTGCGAGTCAGCGGCTCCAAAACCTGGATGGGCTCCCTTTTGGACGGGACTGGGTATTAAAATCAGATTAAGGCTCCTTGGCAGCTCCTGCACGATCACGAGAGCGAGCCGTGCTGGCTATAGGGCTTGCATGCTTTTCCATTTTGGGGGGTGGAAGAGAGGCGCTATACAATAAGCCGGGCAGTAGCAAGAGCTGTGACTGATCTGGAGCACAACCGCGCATTTCGCAGTCGGATTGATGAGGCTGGTGCAAGTGGGAAGAGTTTTCTGTAGTTATATATCATCCCTCCAGCCCTTCACTTTCATAACCACAGATTACAAAATAGCTTCAATTGTGAAGCTAGCACATTCATCCCAACCCTTGCTCTCTCACCAGTTTAGCTCCGGGATAGCAAACAGCAGGAGCGTGTGTGTGGGGAATGGGACGGGGACTAATTCTGCTGTTTGGGTTCAAAACAAATAAGATCTCAAGACTTGGTAAATCAGATTTGCCCCTGGTGCATGTGCCAGACAGAACCAGGCAGGTCTTGCCACCAGCTAGATTGATGTAGTCCCGGAGCCGCTCCTCGCGTGCATCAGCTCCAGAGCGCTCCGGCTTGGCATGGGACCTGGGCAGCTTGCTGGGGGCAGAGCAGGGGGGAGGTGGCAGCTTCGGTTGTTAACGAAGAGCTGCTGACAGGTTGATAACCTCAGGAGGGTCAGGAAGAGTGAGAAGTGGGCCGAGAAGATTTTGTAAGCGGTTTGCGTTTTCTGATTTGGACGGATTTATTATCGCTGAGGGAACCGTCAGCTAGAGAAGAGGAGGCTGGTTGTGTGGGATGCCATCCCTAGGAAGTATGGCAGAAAGGCTGCAGCTCCCACCAGCCCCATTGCTCCCTGGGCAGGTGAAAGTTCCTGGCTCCACTTCCCTACAGTAACCTGCCTGTTCTCCACGGGCTTAAGATGAAATGAAAAGCTCGTGTGATTGCAGCACGCATCTGAAGGCGCGTTTCTTTTTTGCTTTTTGGTCAGCACTTGATGTTGTTTGCCAATTTAGGAATCTTATTCCAAAAAGGGACTGCTAAGAGGAGAAAAAAAAATCCTGCAAATTGTCATCCTTCTCTGCTGCAAAACCACCATGTTGTGAACATCCCCTGCAAAATTTGGGACTGTGAAATGGCCTGTGATGAAATAAGACCGTTTTTATGGCATCTCCTAAAATACAGTTTGCTGTGCCTGTCCCCTCTTTTTCTCTCCCTCTCCAGTACGTGCACTATATTGGAGGGAGCAGTGTAGGTACATGCACAGAGTTGGTGCTAGTCTGACGTACGTCTGTGGGGTGTATAATGTGAAGAGCAGCAAAGGGATCTTTGCAGCCCGCTGCAGGTTCCTTCGGCAGCCATGTGCAGCCTGTGTTTGCTCTCCCACCCGGCGCCTGCTTTTGATAATTGCATTTCCTCTCTGTCCCCACGTGTGCGGAGGGGTTAAAGGCTGGGGTAAAAAGTAAAGAAAAAAAAGGGAGGGGGAAAAAAAAGAAGCCCCTCCCAGCTATGATTTGCATGCATTTGCTTAAGAAAGGCCTGAAGTTGTAAGAGGGTGTTGTGCCTGTACCTTAACCTCTGATGAAACTGCAGGGAAGGCTCCAGCCCTGGCTGCTGTCACATGCCCGCTTTATAACTCGGAGCGGGAGGCGGTCCGGGGCTGGCTGCTGACGTCTCTCCCCATTACTACTGTACGAGCCTCTGCTTACAACTGGGTTACTGACTTCTCAATGAAGCCCAAAAGCTGCTTCCACAAAGTCCCCAGTGCTCCAGCACAAGATCAGCTTATCCTGGGAGGCTACAACGTCAGGAGGCCATGAGATTGTGAATATTAGCCGTTTCGTTCGTGGAAATCTTGAGGAACTCTGACTCTCCTCCTCTCTCCCGCGTGCTCCTCCCCAGTCCTTCCTTTCGCACTAGGTTTTGAGAAGGGCGCTGTTGGGTGCGTGCAGGTGCCAGGTGATCCCTTCCCCTCCAGTGGAGGAACCCTCCGGAGGGCTCTCGGGGAGATGTGTGGTGAAGGTTTGACATGGATATTTGCATCAGTCCCTTAATTATATGGGCTTGTGCTGAGGGTGCCTGCTAACCTCTATTTACATATCGAGGACAGCGATGATTCACGTGGTACCTGCATTGCTACAGAAAGAAAATCAGGGTTTTTCACTTGGTATCTGCCTTTCTCCTGCCAACTCCTTTTCCCTTTTTAACAACAAAAAAAAGTGATTTTGTTTCGCTGCGACTCAAAGCGTATCGTTTCTGGGCCCGCTTAATCCATTTTGTGCAACTCTTCGCTGCTCAGAGGTATGAAGCTGGTTGTAGCTGGTTTGTCTGCTGGCACCAGGCGCTGGAAAGTGCCAGCCAGGCAGCTCTGCCGAGAGCACCGCGGAGCAGCCGGCGAGTCTCAGCATCCCTGCGAGAGGCAGGAGCAGTTTGACTCTTACGGCTTCAATTTGTTTAAAAACCCCAAACAAAGTGCAGCAGGGGGGGGAAAAAAACCAAAACCAGGCTGCTTCTCGGAGAGATGCTTAAAGATCACATGAAATGAAATACAATATTCCCTCTTTAACTTCCCAGCCTCCTCCTAACAGCTTAATCCATTGATGAGTGCAGGAGGCACAGTGAAGCCCTTGGTGGAAAAGTGGTCCACCAGGTAGATTGATACTGCTAGTAATGAAGTGGGGACGCACCCCTAATTTCTGATAGTCCTCACTGAGCAGACCAATATTCTGCTTTTTCTGAGGCTTTTTTCTCAAAGATTTGCGGGGGGGCTCTGGATGACTGAGACAGCCCAAGGGCCTGTGCAAAGTGTATCTCCAGCCAGGCTGCATTGCTGCAGCTTGGGTTGAAGCGCCGCTGCATTGCTGGGGCTGGAGACCCGCCTCGCTCTCCTGGGAAAGCACTGCAAGGTGGCTGCGGCCCGGTGGCAGTTGCTGACGGTGGCAGTTAGCAGAGGCCACACCGGTACGTTTGCAAAGTGGGGGGCTACGGTTGCCAGGGATGCCGGCAGCTGCCCGCGCCGCAGCGGTGGCTGCGGGAGATGGCGAGCGTGGCCGTGCTGCTGAGCCTGCCGCTCGGAGCCAGGAGAGAGCGGCCGCTGGGAGCAGTGGCAGGGGAAAGGAGGGCTGGCCTGAAATCTGGCCCCTCGGAGAGCCTCCCCACACACCCGCCTGCCTTCACCCCCTGCTTTTGACTGGATCCCCTGGTGCTCCCCACCCTGGCAGGGCTCCAGGGCTGCCCCACGCTGTGGGCTTTCCTCCCTCTTGCCTGCACATCCCTGCCCGGGTCTCATGCCGTAATGGAAAGGCACCTCTCCAACAGGTGAATAATTAAGGTCTTAACCTAGTGCCTCCAGCAAAGGGAGCTTTGTGAGGGAGACGGATCTCTCTCTCACATTAACCTTTCCAATGTCAAAAGCCTCTTTGTAGTTAAGAACTCCACTTGCTCCGGCACTTCAGTGCTGTTGGTTGTCCAGTGAAAAATGCCCAGGGGATGCCCTTCCTACCCCAAACCCCTTCCTGGCTTTGAGGGATGGGTCCTATGGTCCCCGGTGTGGGGGCTGGAGACAGGGATGCCTGGCCCCTGGCAGGTGGTTTGCTGTGCTGCTGGCCACTGCTGCCTGCTGCTCCTGAGGTGCAGGCTCTGAAAATCCCTTTGGTGGGGCTGGGGGCTGGCTTGTAACAGAGCATGGGAGCCCTGTGTCTGCGCTGCCGGCAGGCAGAGAGCTGGCAAGGACATGCTTCCCCCTGGCCGGCATGTGCCAGCACCCACAGAGGCTTGGGGACATCACCCGTTTGGCTGGGGCAGAGGCATTGCGCAGGGACAGTCTGTGCCTTTGCTGCCGGGTGCCTGCGGGGCAAACGCCACCAAAGCCACCGCTGCTTCTGCCTGCCCGTGGCCTTGGGGAGATGGCGTCACCGGGGTGAGGGGCACTGTCCCTGCAGGGCACTCGGAGCCCCAGCGCCCTGTGGGTCTCCCCAGCACGGAGGGGGCCCTGGCCCTGCTGGGGAAGGGAAGGGCTGACCCCGGAGATAAAGCTCTGCCGGGACCACCACGCATGTTGTCCTCACTCGCCGCCACCGAGGAGCCGGGGCCACGAGGTGCCGGCAGGGCCTGGGTGGGCAAACGTGTTTGCCGGAGGAATCGGCTTCGGGCTCCCGCGGCCGAGGCCCGCTCCATGGCAACCCCGCGCGGGCTTATATTTCTCGTGACCGCTTGGCAGCCTGAAGCGATTTAGCAGAGGGGGAACTTTGTACATGCCGGAGCTGCTGCTGCCAGCGCGGCCGTGCTGGGCTGACTGCCGCCGTCCTGGCCATGCGGCACTGCTCCTCCCTGGGGGGCACGGGCTGGGGCAGCCCCTTGCCTGCACCCCGAGAGTGGGCAGCCGGCTCCCCCGCCTGCATGCCATGCTGGGAAAGGCAGGTTCCCACCGCCTGCCTGCAGCCTGGCGAACTACCCTCTTGCGAGCACCTGGAAGAGGATGTTTTAAGCTGCCTCTGCTTGTAGTAACCAGCCAGAGACTAAAGGTTGAAGTTAATGGGGCGGGTGGTCAGGTGAGGTAGTGACCTACTGCCAGGGGCAGCCGGGCCGTAGGCACTGGGTGATGGTCCAGCCAATGTGTTTCCCTTCCCTTATCGCTCGGCTGTTCTGCTTTTCAGCACTTTTCCTCAGCATTGGCTCACAAATTATTTATTTATTTATTGTTTTTTATAGTGGGAGCTTCCAAGAAATGCCAAAGGACTTTGCACAGATCTGGCGGTGCTCACAGTCTCATCACCCCCGTCCTTACCCTCCTGCGTCTCGCTGCACCTCCCCAGGCAGAGGCAACAGCCAGGGTTGAGCTGCTGCAAATTGCTATGTTAAACTGGTTCACTTCAGAATTAAGACAGGGAAAAATAAAAGCTGGAAATCTCCTTTGGCCCTGTAAGAGCTGGAACCCCCCTGGGGAGAGGTTCCCCATGTGGCAAGTCTGGTATCTGCTGGTGGGGGGTGTGGAGACTGTGGCAGCCCTGGGGGCTCTTTGAGATGGCCCCATCCAGTAGCCAGACTAACCTTTGATCACTGCTGGCTCCTGGGGAGCAATGTGGGGCTTAGGGAAAATACTTTGCTTATCTTGCATCCCTGCTGTTCTGAGGCAAAGCCGGCAGGCACTGGGTGCTGGTTGCCTCCCCAGTGCCCCTGCCCCCTACCCCCCCACCTCCAAACGGCAGCTTTGCTGTGGGGGCACAATAAGGGTCCTGCTGAAGTGTGACAGGAGCTTTCTGTATCTGCCTGTTGGTACTCACCCTTCCTGCAGCACCCTGCCCACCCAGGCAGTGAACAGGCAGGCGTTTGCCCTCACAGCTGGGAGCAGGTGGCCTCTGCCCTTGGGGACAGGGAGCCTGTGTGGTGGGGACTGAAGTGGGAGAGACCCTGGTGCGCCAGGAGAGCTGATGTGACACTTCTCCCCTCCCCTGGGACGTAGCGGTACATGCTTTATATTGATGTTTTTGTGCTGAGGTGCAGGAGGATAAAACGAGTTCCTCGAGCTCTTGCAGCAACTACGGTTGCAGGGCAGCGTATCTTTACTGAGGTGCATTTTCTAAATTCTTCCTTTGCGCTGCTTCTGCGCCCTGCGGTCGCTGCCTGCAGTGGCAGGGAGCATGCTAGCCGAAACAGCCCCTTCTGCTGAGCCAGCACCACTGGTCAGGCTCCTCAGTTCCTGTTTCAGTTTGCAGCAAGTTCATTGCTGCTGTCGCTTCTGCTTTCCCGGCCTTTGTTGGGGGAGGCTGCAGGACCCCATTCGATCCCAGCATATGGGGTGGCGGGTGAGGGGTGTGGGAGGTGTCATCCTTTCCCCCTGCCAAGAGCTGCCTTCCCCACCTAGTCCCTGGGGAACCCTCATTTCCTAATTTTCATGTACATCAAGAGCAAGGAAATCCTGTGGGGGGGGAGAGGGCAGAGCATCCCGGTGCAGGCGGGGGGCTGAGCTGGGGCTCTGCTGCAGCCAGAGCAGTGTGCTGGGGTGGCCGGCTGTGCCTTGTGGACGGAAGGAAGCCCAGCTGCCTCTAATCACGTTTCTTCTCCTCCCTCCTGCCCGGATGAGGGGGGACTGCAGGTTTCGCTGCCTGCAAGTGACAGCTGGGGACCTGGCTGTCCTACCACGAGGGGACACGCAGCCAGAGCAGCCCCAGCTGTCCCTCGGCACACAGAGCTGGGGTGCAAGGGAGCTGCTGCCGGGAGCAGGCAGCGTGGTCCATCCCCCAGCCTCAGCAGCCTTCTTGCTGAGCCCTTTCTTGCTTCGTTTTTAGCCCAAGTGCCTAGGTAGGAGCGAGTTATGGTTTTTTGGTGTTTTTTTTTTTTTTTCTTATGAAGAAAGCGCAAATGTAGCTGTGGGGAGTTTCAGGAAACATCCCAGTGGGACACTGCCATGACCCTTTGCACGCACACGAGACTGATGGGGCTGAGCTCCAGCCAGCCCTGCAGCAGCTGGGCCGGGTTAGAGCAAAGAGCAGTGCTGATCGCAGCCGGGGCGACGGTTGTACGTGTGCTTGGATAACAGCAAGGAGCTGGAGGCATAAAACATCGCACTCGCGCAGCTCCCCTTGAAGGCCAAAGCAGGGTCAGGCTCTGGCTTCTCTTTGCCCTGCAGAGGCCAGCCCCTCTGTGAGCATCGCGTGCCGACGCCGGCGGGCGCAGGGCTGGGGCGGCTGCCGCCCTTCGGCTCCTCGCGCGCTGCCCAGGCGGAGCGTGTGCTCCCCGGGCTCGGAGCAGCGGGGAGAGCCGCTGCCTGTGTGCCGGGAGGATCAGGGCTCTGCTCGCTCGCAGGCAGCACTGGCGGAGGGCAGGGCAGGACAGCGGGTGCTGCGCGGCGGTTTGTGCCAGGCGAGCCGGCAGTGCCCTTTCCTGCCACAAAGACATTGCTCACCTGGCACCCAGCGCGGCGGCGCTGAACTTTGTTCCAGCTCAAGTCCCTCTCTCCTGATTTCCCGGGACTTGCACAGCCTCGGTGCAAATGTTGGCAACTTCCATGGCCCTTGGCTTCAAGCTAATTAAACTTTGCATTCCTGTCAGCTCCCTTTAAACTGCGGCTGCTTAGCTGCTTTTCTTTCCCCCTCTGCTCTGGGGCCTGCAGCCCTGCCTGCGTGAGGTGTGTGTGGCTCAGAGCCACCTTCCAGCATCTTAATGACAAGAGGACTTTTAAACCTTCCCTTGAACGGCATAAACCCCAGAGCTCTGCATAGCCGGAGCTGGAGATTGAAACCAACCAGCATCATTTCTCCTTGCGAGCAAGCTTGCACACAAATAGTCACGACCTAACCGTGCTAATAATGAAAAGAAAAAATTGCAAATGTTTTTCTTAAAAAGGAAGTTTCTGTCCCTGTGTGGGCCCCACCAGCAGACTGGCGCGTGTGGGTTTTAGGTGCTAAAACCCATTTCCCAGGTAACAGAACTCAAGCCTTTGAGAACTGTGTGGTTTTCTCAGGCTGAAAGGTTGGATGGTATTTGAGCTGCTTTTTTTTTTTTTTTCTCTTGAGGCCATGTCCTTTTAGGAAGCAATAAGTATGTCTATTTATGTATTCTGAAAATGAAAGCACGTGGTACATGTCCCCAGAAACCCCCATGGTGCATGTTGTCACCCAGCTCTGGTGGGGACGCTGCTTTAGCTGATGAGCAGCCACCAACCCTCCCCAACAGCTTGCACTGGGAGCTCAGCTGGGGAGCAGGGGTAGCCCTTGCCCTGCAGCCCCGGGGCTTGGGCTGAGCAGTGGTAGGTGTGCGGGACATACTCCTGCACATGCGTCTCCTCTCCTCATGGGACCAGAGGCTTCGGGATGTGAAAGTGGATGCAGGAGGAAGGAGGTTGGCAACTGAGCAGGGAGAGATGTTGCGGGGCGACTGTTAGGACAGGCATGGATGGGGAGGGCTGGAGCTGCTCGGTTTATTTGCTTCTGTTGCCTCCTCCTGCCCGTGCTTTCTAGTCGTGCTGCTTGGCCTGCCTGCAGTGATGGCTGCTCCGTTTCCGTGTTAGTGCGTCTGGGATGCGGTGCATCGGCGGACCCCGGGCCCCTGCCTCCTTGCGGTGACCAGGGGCTGCCCACGAGGAGTCTGCTTGCCCAGGCTCCTTCGTCTCAGTTTGCACGGCTCGCCTGCTGCCCGTCTGCCCAGAGGAGCTGGAAACCCATCTGCACATCCAGCTGAGTCAAAAATAAATGAAAGGCAGGTTATCGAGGGGAGACCGTCCCTGTCTCTGTTGCTCGCTCATGGCAGTGCAAGGACCTGGAAACAGCTTTCAAGTTTCTCTCTGTATTTATGTAACCCAAACTAACTCTTTTTTGGAAAGAGCCACTGTGTCTCATTTAGATACCTAAATATAGCAGCCGCTCTGGAGGGAGGATTAGCCTGTGAGTGCCCTGGTGGGTATGAGACCTTTGTGGATGGGGGTTAGGGGAGTTTGAATGTTGTTCAGTCAGGCCCAGGGGCTTATTCCCCTGCCATTAGGAGGGTGGGCTTGCAGCCATCCCGGGGCAGCGGGGAGCTCGTGGCGGTGACGGGGCTGCGCAGGCTGGCAGGGAAGCAGGAACTTGCAGAGATGTGGACTGCAGGTTTTTTTCTAAATGTCTCAATGCCTTTTGAGGCCAGAGCCCATCTATGCCCAGACATGCTGTTTGCTAACATGCCATTGCCTCCCCTTGGAGGAAGGCACCGTGCTCCAAAGCACAGAAGCAGAGCTGAGCTATGGGTGAAACCTCCGCATCCTGCCCTACCAAAGTTCCCCGTGGGGCTGTGGCACCTTGGGGTGATCATTCAGGGCTGCTGGAGCAGAGTCACCGTTGCAACGTGGGGTTGGGCGGAAAGGCAAGCAAGGGTGAAGGTCCTTCTGCCCTTAGGTGTATGGGGAACCGCAGGCATTGAAGTCTTTTGAGCTCCTTTAGTGAAAGATGTGGGCCCAGCCCTTTGAAATGCCAAGCTGAGGGACGGCCCACAGGTGCCATTTTCCCTTGCCAGGGACGTACGCTCCCCACCCTTGCGGGCACTGGGGCCTGTATGCTTGGCTGAGACGCGCCTGCATCAGGATCCAGGCACTGTGCACATCCCATGGACCCGCTTCTGCTTCTTCATACACACAAGACCCCTCGTTGCCTTCAGAGTGAGCACAAGAGATGGGTTTGCCTGAGTGATCTGACCATCTCACTAGCTTGCCTACGTGGCATGGTGGGACTCTCTTGTACCACCGGGGATCAGCAAGGCTTGCATGTTGCACGAAGTATTGATGGAAACTGAGTTTCTTGGAGGTGCACAGGGTTGCCCTTGCTTTTGTCTCTTGACATCTCCAACTGCCCTGTGATAAGGGTGCCATGGGTCCCTTCCAAGGAAGCAGGGAGCAGCCGTTTGTATCCGTGCGTGCTGGTATCCTAGGGACGCATGCTGCTTGAGTCTCTGCAGCTGGCTATTTATAAGTCCGTGGAAGGGGCACCCTTGTGTGCCCCCTCTGCTCTGCCCTGCTTTGCAGCACTGACAGTGAGAGCCCGGCTCCCTGGCCTGGCACTGCTGCAGGGGCTCCCTGATCTGTCTTGCGATTCCGGCCCTGATGGAGAGATGCAGGAGATGCCTCATGTTTTCTGTGGGAAAGCAGAGGGTCCCTCAGTTATTTGAGCCTTCATCTCTGTGCTTTTCTCATTGCTTCCTCTGCACGCGGCGGCTCTGTCTCCCTGCACGCCTCCACATCTCCCTGCTGTCCCTCCCTGCCGCGCACTGTGCCCTCTGCCCAGCTTGGAGCCGTGCAGCCTTGTGCCAGTGCTCACCCTGGTGAGCAGGGTCCTCTGCCACCCCTGCCATCCCACTGGGGCAGGAGCCACCTGCCTAAACGGTGGGACCCCTGGGGAGGTGTCGGTGAACACGTGCACGCTGGCTTCACGCGGTGCACTTGTACAACCTTGCAAACCCCAGTGCGATGCCCCCTCGGATCCCATCGCATGGGTGGGGACCAGCAGGTTCGACGCTGCCCCGTGGCAGCCCCGCTGGTCCCTGTTGGGCGGAGGTGGCCTGGGTCTGAAGGAAGGACCCTGCCGTTTTGGTGATGCCCTCCTCAGGTCTATGTTATTTGGCCCTAGCAAAGTGGAGGAGAAATAGAGAAGGCAAAGGCTGCACATGGAAATGGGAGGAGGCAGCGCAGTTGAGATCCGTCCGGAGGGCTCGCAGCATCCCCAGGATCCCCGAGCCACTCCGGCAGATGGCTGCAGCCCTCCCGCCCTGCTCTAAGGAATACAAATGTGCGGCAGATACGGTTACCCTGCCCCGACAGCGGTGTTAGCTTTCATCTAGATCGATATCCCTGCCTGCCTGCATCTGAGGGAGCACTCAGCTGGCAACCCAAGCCCGGCCAGGAGGAGACACCTGCTGAGGCTCTGCTGCCCGCTCCAGACCCTGCCTGTCCGTCTGTCAGTCTGCCTCGGCGCGAAGGTAGAGCCAGCGCCGACCGCAGCGCCGTTGCCGTGCTGTCGGACTCCGTCATGCGTAAAATGTAATAAATAGGGCCATAAGCCTTTTACGAAGTCTATTTCCACTCTTGGATCCGGGATTTAATGCATGGCTGCTTAGAGAGGCTGAGGATTTCAGGGGTCAGCAAGGCTAATTGCACTGCTGGAATAAAAGGGTGCGCGGCAGGATCCTGCGGGCGAGCGGGAGGGGGTGCCAGGGGTCCCAGCCACCCGGCGCACAGCCCCAGCCCCGCATGCTCCCTGCCAGCAGCCTGGGAAAGCAACAGCCACGCGTGGCGGCTTGGCAAGGGATGCGGTCCTGGGGAGCGCTCCTCGGCTGGGCACCGGTGGCTTTTGGGGCTGAGGGGACCGTGCCAGCTGGGGAGTCATATGCTGCAGGTGTTCAGTTCCCCACTGCTCCGTGGTGTCCCTGGGCATCTGACTGAGCACGTCTGGCTGGAGTACTTGATCTTAGATTACCTGGAAGCCAGGGAAAGCCTCCGTGGAGGCCGAGGGCCAGTGCGGATCAGGGCTGTCCCGGTGCAGGCTGGTACTGCGGGGCTTGGCTGGCCCTGCTGCCAGCTCAGCCCCAGCCTGCAGCATCTCCTTGAGCTGCAGCGGGGAGCTGGGTACTGCCCTGCCAGGCTGCCCGCTGTGCCTGCTGGGCCCACCACCACAAGCTGGGGCTTGAAGGGATGTGTGTGCTCAGAGGTGGTGACACCGGGGAGACGGCCCCACCAGGAGTGAAAATGCAGCACTGCGGCGAGAGCCAAGGGCACAAACCTGGCCGGGTGCTCCGGTGCTGGCTGTGCACCCAGCCAGCATGGGGCTGGGGGTCAGGATCTGGACCGTGCTTTGGTGGAGGTGTCGGGGAGGGACTGGTGGGATGGGCAGGCTCCACTTCAGGGGGACAACTGGCAGCCAGCACATGTCCTCTAAGGCGAGGGGGACCCAGATACCCGGAGGCTCCCAGGGCTTCTCCCTGCGCCAGCCGGCCGCGCAGGGCTGTGCCGCCGGCCGTGGCAGACGGAGGACGCCAGCTCCGCTCTGTTACTTTCCTGGCTGATCCCGTCATCTCCATCTCGCGCCAAGTGCTGAAGTCGTCATGGAAACCGGCATGGCGGCAGCCTCGCCAGCAGCTCCCGTGCGGGATCCTCGGTCTGAGCGCCTGGCTGGCCCTGGTCTGCTGCGGCGGTGGCGGGTGGCCGGTTCAGTCGGCCACTTGCTGCTGGTCCTTGTTCCTTGAGGGCGTCGGCCTGCTGCTGGGCTCCAGCGATGCACACACAGGGTCGCTTCCCTGGCGTTGTAGCAGGGCCCAATCCATTAACGTTCACCGATCCTGGAGAGAGCCTTGCAGATAGCACAAAAAAAAGCCCTGTAGTATCGCTATTAATAGTACCTGTTCACAAAGTTATCTTTAGCAGCACTGTTCCCACCTTCATTCATAACAGCCATTGCACAGGCCTGATTCTTCTCCCTGCTGCCCAGGTGGTTTGAGGTAACCCCGACCTCCCAGGGTGCCCCACTCACCCCGCGCTTCCACCGCTCACCAGCATTTCATTTGGCTGTGGAAAGAGACGGTCTGCAAACCTCTCCCTGTAGTGGGAAATGGAGCAGGATTTTTTTCCAGGGTTAATTTTTCTCTGGTGACTCTCTGTAACTCTGAACTCTGCTTGCCTTTGCCTCTCCTCCCACGTCACTCCTGTCCAGTGGGGCTGTGTTGTGCCAAAGGCTTTCTCTCTGGAGCATCCCTGCTGGAAGTCCACGCTGCTGCTGGGATTTTGCTTGATCAGGGGAGGAGGCAGTGCCTGAACTCGACTGTCAGGGATGGAGTATTTTCCCCTTGTATTTCAGTGGGTGTTTTCATAGGCTTCAAGCTGTGGTGCTCCCTTCCCGGCATCTTCTCTCTTCAGAGCTCACACAGACTCCTGGGAGGGTGCAGGGCTTTGAAAGGGCTTTGAGGATTCATGGGCTCAGCCCACCACTTTGAGGCAGCATCTCCCACCACTGCCAGGGAAAGGCCTATTTCTCCTATTCTTGAACTCAGCAGCCACGGAGTTCCTCGGGTTTCTGGGCTAATCTGTTCCTGCCTTTAACGAGCTGCCTCATTAAAGTGTTTTTCCCTAATAACCAACCCTCCGGGCTGGGTGAGAGGCTGGTGATATTCCACTGTAGACAACTGGAGACCTGAAGGCTGCAAAGGGCTTTTCCAGCTGCTTGTGGGGGTGCGGGATATACACCAGCCCTCTCCTCCTGCGCAGTGCCAGCAAGGCTGTGAAGGGGGCAGCAGCCCAAAGCACCCCAAACCATGCCTCTCCTGGGTTCCAGCACCAGGTTTACTGGACCCACAAACCGCAACAGTGCAGCTGAGGGGGGCAGGTTGCACTGGGGAGGGCATCTGCCCTTGGGGTGCAGCGAACTGGGGATACTGGGACTAAACTGCCCTGCTGCACAGTCTTCCTGCACAACGTCCTTACCCAGTGAGGTGCCGCGCTGGGGCTGCTCAGTGTAACCCTACGAGCCAAACCCGCGCGTGCACGCTGCGAGTGGGCATGCCTGTGCGCCTCGGGCCCAGGAGGTGTCTGCCCAGCCTTAATGAGGGGTTTTGAGCTTGTTGCCTTGGTGCTTGGGAGCTGGGGCGGCTGGTTTAGATAAATGGAAGTGGTAATCTGCCTCCTGGGGGCCTGCCCTGTGTGGAGGAGTACGCACACAGCTCGCAGCCATGGCCTCCGGGGAGCATCTGTCCAGCAGACATCGGTCCCACCGGTCCCCCCCGTCCCCCCCACCCCGCCTCCGTGGTGGCTGCCCTGGCTGAGTCGGGCACAGGGCTGGGAGCCCTCAGGGTGATGGCTAGGAAGGAGCAGACTCAGCAGTGCTTCTGGCAACGCGGCAGCATTTCACCGCTGCCACAGCCCGGGCTGAGCCAGCCCCTGTCTCCAGGCCATGGTTTTTAGGGTGGCAATGATGCAAGGCAGCAACGTGCCTGGTACTGGTGCTGCTGGGGCGGCTCCGTTTATATATAGCTGACCCACTGGCTGAGCAGGGGCTGCCAGCCCCTCCTGGTGCTGCCCTTGGGAGTGCGTGCATGCACCGGGGCTGCAAGGGGCTGCAGCAGCATCAGCCTGGGAGCACAGGGGGGCAGGTGGCTGGGCTGCAGTCGCCTGCAGCCTGCTCTATGGAAGGGCTGCAGGAACTCTTTGCTCGCCGGCTACAACGGTGCTGCCTGCCACTCAGGGTGTGCGGGCTCTGTAGCCTGCTTGCTTCCTCAACACCCCTCCCAGCCTCACCCACCCGCTGGCACCTCGGCTCCCCCAGGGAAGGAAGGGCCGCCGGTGCCCCAGCAGAGACAGGACCGGGCAGGAATTGCTGGTGGAGGGACCAGCCCGAAGCTTGCCCGGCTGTGCCTGGGCTGAGGCAGGATCCCAGCCCAGGGCAGTGCTCAAGCCCCCGTCTGGAGAGGCAGCCCCATGTCCCGTGGGGTTAGCCTGCCCTCCCCGGCTATCCCCTCCCCTCCAGCCAGGCCTGGGCGTTGGGTGCTGGAGCAGCCACGTCGCTGCTAGTCTCAGGTCTGTGTGAGCAAGTGTGCACAGGGCATGTGTGTGCATGCACTGGTGAGGCAGGAGCTGCAGCACACCTGCCGGGGCCAGCTCCCGCCACACGTGCTGGGTGCGTGCGTAGCCAAGCATGCCCTACGCTGGTGCTGCCGGCATGTGCCGTGTCCCGCTGCCCGTCCTGCCCTGCCCACCCCAGGAGGGGGGCTCCAAGCCAGCGGGCAGGCAGGAGCGCTGGCATGGCTGGGATGGGGTGGCAGAGGTGCGGGTACCTTGTTCCTGTGCCCCGGTCACTGGGGAGCTGTGCTGCTCCCCGGGACTCACATCATCCCAAAGGCACAGCCTGGTGCAGCATGATGGCCTCCCAGGCTCGAATTCCCATGGGGGACAGGGAGCAAGGACTGTGCTGAGCAGAGTAGGTGGCAAGAGGAGAGTGGGCTGTGAGAGGCAAGGATGCAGCCCCACTATGGGGTCACGTTCCCTTGGGCCAGAAGACCCAGGAAATAAGGGAGCAATAACCCACCAAAATTCACACCCTGGACCACTCCAAGCACAGATCTTGCGTCCCCTCTCCTGCTTGGTACCGGTGGGGATGTCCTGATCTCCGGGCACCCCCCAGCCCCAGCTCACCCCTCCAGCTGCTGCTGCTGCTTGCGGTGGGTGCTGCTGGTGTACGAGGGGCTTGGGGGAACTCCTGGAAAGCACTGGGCTGCCAAAGCAGTGCCTCTCAGTGCCAAGCACCTGGGAGCCAGCCGCTTCCCCAGGACGGGAAGGAGATAAAAAGAAAATCTCTTTCGAAGTGCAGCTGGTGGGACACCCTGCCGTGTGACAGCCGCAGCATGCAGGTCACCTGGGCGAGGGAAGGAGGAGGCACCAGTGCTCCGATGTCTGTACCCGCACGGGCCTCAGCCAGTTTCTCAGGGAGGAGACGGGCTGCACGGCCGCCTGCCCATGCCATGGCTCTCCTGGTCATGCACAGGGTGAAGTGGGAAGGGCCAGCCCCTTCTGGGTAGGCTCGTACTGCTGCTCCTGTGGAAGGGGGGTCTGCCCCTGTGGAAAGGGGGTCAGCCAAGTGGACTGTGGTTTGGTAGAAGAGGAGCTGGGAGCCCCCAGAGGTGGCAATTGTCTGAGCTGCCCTGGGTGGCTGCACAGAGCCATCTCCCCTGCTGCCCCATCAGTTTTCTGCCCGCCCTGAGCCCAGCTCTCAGGGCAGAGCATTGCAGGGGTGCCAGCAGGTGCAGGGACAGGGTCCGGTGCCGAATCACCCATCACATGAGGCTGCAGATGACAGCATGCCTGCGCTCTCACCTGCAGCGAGCTGCTCCTTGGCAGGATGCTGGTGCTGGCACAGGGAGGTGGGTGCTGTAAGAGCCAGAGACATGGCAGTGGGTGGCATGGGAGCATGGCAGGGTGGCCCTGGAGAGACCACGGGGCTCAACCCCGTTAACCCTGCAGCTTCTGTCACAGCATCGGGGTGTCTGGCCAGGATGCTGTACCAAAAAGAGCCGCTATCCACACGTAGTTGCTTCTGACAGGCTAGAGGGGACATGGTGTTCCCATCTGATGGCGTCTTGAAATCCCTTTGGCTGGGTGTTTGCAGAGCTGTTGTGGTTGGCACACCTGGAGAAAGCAAAGTCCCCAAGGTAGGTCAAAGCAAAATGCTTGCTGCGGAAAGGGAAATTAATTATAGGCGCTTTGCTGCACTCCAAGCAACTGCAAAGGCTGATGTTTCTCCTGTTGGATGATAAACTAATTGTAATGACAAAAACTTAACAAAAGCAACGCTCTTAAATGCTTTCTTAATTAATAATTCTCAATAATTACTTGACGTCAATGACCAATAAACATTTCAGAGAAGGGAAGTTGCTCTTAAGTGCCTAATACCTTTGCTCCTCCAGTTGCTGCGCCTGGGTTCCTGCAGCTCTGATGAATCCCACAGAAAAGTGCAGGCAAGGCCAAGCCCAATGTTTTTAAAGGAAAACATTAAGCAGGAAAAAAGTGATTATTTACGTGCATGTCCACAGGGAAAAGAGGAGGGAAGCTGAGCAACTGCTCAGCCCTGCTGCTCCTCACTGAGCAGCTAGCAATGGCAATGTTGACAGGTAGATGCCCAGAGGGGTGGCACCCATGGGTGCCCCTTTCCTGCCCCTCTGGTGCTGCTGAGCCCCCAGTGGGGTGCTTTCTGGGGGGCAGCATCGGGGGGGAGGGCACCTTTCTAGGGAGTCCATGTCCAAGGGGTCTTTGAGGCCCTGCTGACTGTCCTGCACCCATGGAGGGTCACCTCCCTCCTGCAGTTATCCATCACATGCCTCTGCTTCTTCTTCTTCCTCCTCCTCCTCCTCCTCCTCCTC
>JAVKLA010000042.1:9221161-9279984 GCA_034782735.1 Sagittarius serpentarius | reverse complement strand
CCGCCTCCGCCTCCTCCTCCTCCTCCTCCTCCTCCTTTTGGCTTCACAGCCATCTTAAAACCGCTGGAGCCAGAGCTGTGCAGTCCCTGTTCCCACTCCTTTTACAGTATGGGCCAGCCGGCCAGGGAGCCCAGCCGACTCCTCCATCCGTCCGACTCCTTTCCTTCTTTGGATGTCCCCTGCGCTCGCTGCCCAGGCGCTGCCTTCCTCCCACGGGACCCGTGCCCCTGGCAAGGGGTGATGGCTGGGGCGAGGGGCTGTCCAGGGCCCAGGGGCAGCAGGCACGAGGTGTGATTTTTGCAGAGGTTTCTCCAGGACAGCGCTGGGTGTCTGCCAAGAGGGATGCCAGCCGGCTCCTGGGCACGGTTAGCACTTAGTGAGCCCTTTATACCTGCAAATCCCTTGGCAGGCGTTAGCAAAATCCTCCTGCGGGGAAAGGTGGGAGGGGGTCACTGTCGTTAGCAGTGAGGAGGGTGGTACAGCCAGGGGACGTGAGGTGTTTGGGATGAAGATGCGTGTTTCGGAGCATCCCGTCAGGGATGGGGACAGGGCTCCTTCCAGCAGGACAGCAGCAAAGCCTCACCCGGCACATGTCTCTATCCAAAATAAGCTGCGGTCCTGGGGGGAGGGCAAAAGCAGTGATACCACGGGAGGCCCTCCCCCCCCCCAGCCCAGACAGCTGCAGGCAGGGAGGGCAGAGCTGCAGGCAGACAGGCTCTGCTCCCCTCTGAGCTTTTCCCCCGTCTGCCACCCTTCACATCTGGACTTGGGGGTCTCGGGAGTGTTTGCTGGCGGCCATGGGAGAGTTGCTGGAGCACGCGCTGCTGCTGTCCTGATGGACGGACGGCCGCGGCTGCGTCCGTCCGTCCATCAGGACAGCAGCAGCGTGTGCTCCTGGCTCTGCATCCCCCGTGCTCTGTGGCCTGTTACCCAAATACCAGCTACTACCCAAGGGTTTATACCCGCCATGAGCCTGGGGAAAGCAGGGGAAAGGCCTCTGGGGCTGAGAGGGGAGGCAGAAGCAGGGTGTCTGTGTGTCCCTTCTCTGCTTCTTCCGCAGACGGCAGCACAGGGAGGAGGAGGTCATCCAGAGATCAAGTTTGGGATTTTTCTGGGTTGCTGTAAGTCTTTCTGCATAGGATGGTCCCTGAGCAGGGAACAAGGGGAGAAGGGGGAGCAGCCCCCAAAAGGCACAGGGAGGTCTCTGATGTGCTTCTGCCTTGTGAGCCCAGACGTTCCCCCAAAAGAAGGGCTGTTGCCATCTGTAAGGTCTGGCTGAGGAACGTAGCGTGGGACTGACCAGCTCACCCTGAGTGTGGGGATGTGGTGAGGGTCAGACTGTTTCAGGTTTCTCATGCTCTGAAAACATGAAGATTGGTTGGAAGACAGTGAGATTTGGGAAAGGGTCAAAACACGTCCCCCATCTCTGGTCCCAAAGTGGGGACTAAATGGGAATTTCAAGACTGGGAGTATCCCATTGTATCCAGGGTTGGGCTACAGGGGTGTTTGTAGGCACAGGGCTCCCGTGGGCTTGCAGAGCCCCAGCTCCCTCCCTGCTGTGCTGCTGCGGGTCCACATGGGCCACTGGCAGCAACAGTCTCACTGCAGCTCCCGCAGCAGTGGGGACACTCCATGGGGGCTGAGGACCCGTCAGTCAGAGGGTGGCTTTTTCAGCTGCCCTGACTGAGCCCCACGCCTTGTCCCGCCTGTCCCTGCGTGGGGACAGCAGCCTGGGGTGCGAGCATCCCTTGTGTCTGGGGGCCTCGGGCTGTTTCTGCAGCCACCCAGGGGAGCTTCCAGCCAGCGGCTGAGATGCTCAGGAGCAGGGGAATTCACCTCTGCCCCTGCCCAGGGGATGCTCGGGGTGCCGGCATAGCACCCTCCCCGTGCCAGTGATGGGTGGGACTGTGGCAGCAGAGTGTGCAAGGGGTGGGTGTGCAATGGGTGAGTGTGTGGCGGGAGGGTGTGTGATGGGCGGGTGCGTGATGGGTGAGCCGCACCATGGCAGGAGGGTGTGTGATGGGCGGGTGTGCAGCGGGAGTGCTGTGTAAACCCAGCAGCTTCCCGGTCCCCATGTGGGCAGTGGCACAGGCGCAGTGGGTGCCATGGCTGCCTTTGCTGCTACCACCACGGGATCCGATTCACCCAGAAGAGCATACAGTGCTGGCCTGGCAGCCCCCAGCAGCCCCCTGCCGCTCTGCGAGACACTTGGGTAGTCCCAATACCGGGGTGCACGGGGTGCAGGACTGGTGCTCCTGTGGGTGCCATGGGCCCCGGGTTCAGCCGCTTTCCAGCAGGGATGATTAATGGCTTAACCCCTTCCCTCCCACCACATCCCAGCCTCCCGCTTGGCCAGTGGGGTGGCTGTGGGGGAAAGGCTGGGTGGGCTGGGGAGCCGGAGAGCTGTTTCCTTTGGCCGGCGCTGTGGTCATGGGGCAGGAACCGTGGCTGAGGCCGGCAGTGCTGGCAGCAGGGTGCCCTGGCCACCCGGGGAGCAGGTGTCCCAGCGTGAACCGGCCGGCCGGGAGCGCTGGCGGCAGGAGGCAGGATGCCTGGAGTTCCCGTCCTTTCTGGCCCCGTCTCAATGGGACTTGGCGCCAAGAGCCGCGGGGATGGCTGCTGCGAGCAGCCAGCAGTGCCTTGGCCCAGCCTGGCTTCCTGGCCGCGCGGGGGTAGGGGCTGGCTTGCAGTGCGTCCTCTTTTTTCACCTGTTTTTCCCAGACGTGGTGATGGAGGCAGCAAGCACACAGCCTGCGGCTTAGTGGCGCCCATGGGAGCGTGGCTCCCTGCCCCTCCTGCCTCTTGCACAGGGCCCCTGCTCCGATATCGCCACCAGAGATCAGCAGGAAAGGTCCCAGGCAGGAGGCTTGCGGGCAGCTCACACGAGCCTCCCGGGGTGGCTCTGACGGGGCCGTGGGCTGGGGTCAGTGCTGGGGTTTTAGCGGGACCCACCCCCCTTCAACGCTTCCCCACAGAGGCTCAGCCGAAGGGGCCGTGCAGCTTGGCCCGGGGTGGGGAGGCTGTGCGGGGCAGCCTGGGGTCGGCTGCCAGGGGAAAGGTGCCACGGCATGGCAGCTCGCAGCCGCCGGTGAGGGTGGGCCACAGCCAGCAGCGTTTTACAGCATCCCGGGCTTCACCCCTCTTTCTCCTGACCGTGCCTCAGCCCCATCCATGGCAGCTGCCTTCACACCATGTCCCAGAGCTGAGCCTAGCAAGATTTTGTGCTCTCTCGGACACGCAGGATGCGGTGTCCATCCTCCCCGCCTGCCCTGCCCTGTGCGTCGACTCCTTCCCCCTCAGCACCATGTTTCCCATTGGTGAACGGGGTCTCTCAGGAAAACCTTGGCAAGGCATCACAGAGGCTGCAGGTCCCTAGCAAATTTTGGGGCATGTCTCCTTCCCTTCGGGATGTGCAACAGAGGGACAAATCCTGGTGTGACATTGAGTGTTTGGCAGAAACAATCCCTCACCTGTAGTCCCAGCGAGACAGTAAGAGCAGCTGGGTCGAGCATTGGCACCTGTGGCTGGTTTGGGTGAGGAAGCGTGCCTGTGTTTCATCAGCAGGGAAGCCACAGGAAAGCCTTGCAGCCTTCGCTGGGATGCCTGGGTACTGCCGCTTCTCTCGCCAGGAGCAGAGGGAATCCCTTCCCACCCAGGCAGGACCTGCTTGTGCCAGCGCATCTCTAAACCCCTCCGGGATGCAGAGTTGGGGATTTGGACCCACACCATTTCACCAGCAAAACAGCCCCATGTCTCAGGAGGCATCCAGAGAGAAGGCTCATGGTTTATTTTATGCTTTGCGCCCTGTTTAAGTCAATGTGAGCTTTTGCACTGGATGTGTACTAGCAGTCCCCAGGCGAGGAGGAACATCATTGCAGCCCCCCAGCTCCTCTCGCACCAAATCCAGCAGCCAGCAGGGTAATAAATGAGAAGTCTATATTTAGATGCAGCGTCTGGAGAAGCGTCACGGCGTTGCCAGCGGGTTTTGCTATTCAGCGCAGGCAGGTTTCCCCGCTCCTCCAGCTTGATGCCACCTTTGCGGAAAAGCTCGTCAAGGACATCTAGCACCAGCTGGAAAAACACCCCAAACAGAAAAACTGACACCTGCAACAAGATCTTGGCACCCGCCGAGGGATGGGTAGAGCGGAGCATCCCAGGGAGCCTTGGAAGGATCTGGCTCGGGGCCCGTTTGGTTTGGCAAAGGCCTTATTTTGTTGCACAGAAGTTTGTAGTAAAGAAACATGTTGCAGGGATGGAGCCATCTCTTGTGCCGCCCTAGCCCGGTGTCAGCTCCCTCTCCTGGCACGGCAGCTGGTGCAGCCGGGCTAGCGTCTCTCTTCTCCGTGCACTGGGCTGGCTGATTCCTCTCCCTTTTCCAATGAGTGGTATAAAGGCTGGCTCTGCAGCGCTACTCCCTCTCCGCATTCCCACCCGCTCTCCCTGGGTCGGACGCTGTCCGTGGCAGGAGCCCCGCAGCCCTGGTGCAGGCAGGCAGCTGGCTTCATCCCACTTCATCCTGCATTTCAGCACAGCGTCAGCTATCGCCCCACGGAGCTGCTAATCCATACGGTGCCTAAACCTCCGGCAGCAGCCGGGCTGGCCTGGCTGTGCCACTGGCGCAGACGGCGGTGGTTAGAGAACATTTCCCTGCTGGAGCCAGGGCTGCCCAGCCTCCACTGACTCAGTTGGCGGCATATGAAGTTTCCTGCAATCTGTGTTGAAATTTAAGGAGAGGCCAAAGTGTTGTGCAAAGGACGGAGAGTCCTGTGCAGAGCCGAGCTGCAGGTTTCCTGCCGTCCCAGAGTGTGAGCTTAGTACCAGCTTGGGAAGGATGAGATTTGCATGAAGGTGCCTGGTACTCAGATCTGGTTTTTTCCCCTGTTTTGCAACATATCGGAGTCTGTTTGGAGCAGATGCTGTCCATGTGCTGGCTCTTCTCCCCTTTTAGCCTTGGAAGAGTTTCTCCAGGTAAAGCCAAACACTGAGCCATTGCCATGAGACGCAAGTGTGGCTGAGCCAGCTGGTGACAGACATGGTGACCAGCTCTGCCAGAGGCCTCCATTGTGGCTCACAGCGCCTTGACTGTTTTTTCCTGCACCCTTCCCAATTCTGATCGCAGCAGGTTGCAGGTCGCAGTTTGCTTGGGTTCCTGCATCCCACCAAGGATGCAGACAGGGTGGGAAATGCCAGCGTGGCCACAGTGCTGGGCAAAACTCACCAGCAATGGGGCAAACAGCCCCTGCTCCACCTCTGCTGCACCCTGGGCTTGCACGGCCCCAGCTCCCTGCTCTTGTCTGAGTGGTGGGTCTGAGCTGCGCGCGGACAACCTTTCCTCTGATTGCCCGTGGTGCACGCTATGCATCGGCAGTACCGGGGCACTTGAGGACACCTCAAGGACTGTGAAACCCGCTGACGGGGCTGGTTCACAGCTGTGCTGGGGGATAATAGCGCATAGTGCTTGGGGGCGACGAGCCCCCGTGCCTGCCCCCACCTGCCGGGGCACCCCAGGGAGAGAGAGCCCCTCGTTCATAGCAGGCACGTGGTGTTCAGCGTGGGGACAGAGGCACACGCGGGAGCCTGGGCAGCTGCCCGCAGGGGACTGGCAGCTCTTTCGGGAGCAGGAGGAGGAGGAAGGCACCTGACTGCCAGGCAGCAGTCCAACTAGTTGAAACAGCTCCCGTTGCGGTTTGCATAATCAAGCACGGCTCGGCCGGGTCTGGGGACGCGCAGCTCCACCCCGTCGCCCACGGTTGGAAACCGCACTCGCAGAGGAGCGCTGGATGGAGAGACTGAGGGGTTTGCTTCCTGCGGCGCCGTGCCTGCCATGCCTGCCGTGCCCGTGCTGCCAGGGGCTCGGAGGCACAGGGGTGGCTGGTTCACCTCCGGCAGCGGTGGGAGGGTGCAAAGTCAGCTTTACCCGCGGGCTCAGCCTGCGTGGCCTGGGCAGGGTCCCTGTGAGGTTCCCCCGCCGGTGCCGTGCCGAGTGCGGCCACGGGCCTTGCTGCCTCCCTCCTTGCCGGACCCGTCACGCTTCCCTCCAAGGTGACACTGGAGGCTCTGCCCAAGGACATCTGGCCGCGCTTCCACACGGCAGCCCCCGCCACGGGGAGTGGAGGCAGCCAAGAGAGATGGACAGCCTCTGTGGCGCAGGGAGGTGGACGGGATAAAAGCCGAGGCGCAGAGGCAGCGATGGGACCAGTAACTGGAGCTGCTCACATGACTGTGGAGCCGCTGCCAGGTGCTGGGACCATTCAAAATGTATGAAGGTGGCACACCAAGCAGACGCCTTAATCCCTGCGAGCCTGGGTGGGGAATCAGGCCATCTGGGACATGGCACTGCCAGGGCAGAGGTGGCAGCCTGCGTGCCAGAGGGGACCCTCGGCTCTGATGCTCCCGACCAGGAGGCAGATGCTGGGTCAGACCAGTTGCTGGGCACCAGACTGTCAGATCCAGATTTCAGGTCTGGATTTCAGGCCAGCCTGGCCGGGGCTCTCTGTTTTTATGCTGACCCCTGGATCAGCTTAGGGTCAAAAACAGAGGGGGACAAGGCTTGGGAGCAGGCAAGCTCAGGGCAGGGTTTTGAGGCAGCTGGCACAGGACACGGAGCAGGTTAAAGGGCCTAATTAAAGCATAGGAAGTCATGTCTGGTGGGAGGAGAGCGGTCCCAGCCCCCAGCTGCTGCAGCGGGGAGCGGCTGGACACCACCTGGGCGCGCAGCTCCTGCGCGTCCCGCCGGAGCCTGTCGGGCTGGGGTTTTGGGGAGAGGAAAGGTGTGGTCCCTCGCAGGGGGAAATTTGGAATAGCGTGAAGCTTTGTGTATGTGGGTGATCGCCCGTGTTTGCATCTGCTTCTGAAAGAGCGTTTTGCCCTTGGAGGGATTTTTCTATCTGGAGATCTTGAGCAGTTTCTTTCTGGGGTGAGTCAGTTGTTTGCAGAGGGGGAAAGGGGAGCGCCCAGTCCTGATGCTGGGGAAAGCTCAGAGGAGCAGCTGGGTTGGCAGCACCAGCTCCAGGCTGCGGCTCCCAGAAATGTTCCCTGCAGAGCCAAAAAGCAGGGACAGAGCCCTAGCCCTGGGTCCCCGGGGGCAGGTGGCCTGGCTGGGACACCCGCCACTGCCCGGGACACTGGCAGTGCTCCGGTGCAGACCCAGGCACAGCAAAGCCTTGTGCCGGTTGGTGTAGCACCGGGAAATCCCCAGGCCAAACAGGTTGTGCTAGTGAATGTGCAGCGGGTGCTGGCAGCGCCTGCACCGCAGCCCCAGAGGTGCTGCTCAGGGATCACCTTGTGAGCTATGTACATAGCCCGTGGTCACGGGACCTGCTGTAACCTGCTCTCATTTCACCTTCCCGTGCCTCAGTTTCCCTGCTGTAATAATTGCAGTAGTATCAATACTGTTGATCAGTTAATACCAGTCATTTCCTAGCACTGATGATGCCCACCTGGAAAATACCCAGCTGTTCAGTATCCCCCTTCCCCACCATTTTTTTAGGTGGTTTGAGTCACTGAAGGGGCAATGCAGCCGTGCCAGCTCTCTGCAGTTTTGGGGTGCTGGGGTTGGCACAGCCTTCTCTGGGCAAGCCCAGGAGGCAGCAGTGCCTGCGCCGTGCTGTGCCTGCCCACCAGTGCCCAGCTCCCCGGCTCCCCCCTTGCTGGCTTTCCTGGGGAGCGCAGGCTAAGAGTCGTGCCGGAGCGGAGCCAAGTGGTGACCATGCCAGGCGGTGATGCATATCCTCCGACCAGGACACATCCAGGCACTGTGCAGAAAACAGGCAATAATTTAATCAGGGAGACTGCGGTGCCCGGCTGATGGTCCTGGTCAGAGGAGGGAGAAGAGGGAGCCTCCGGTTCAGGAGAAGAGGTAGGGGGGACCCTTCTCTTTCCTCTCGCAGGAGACCCTGGTGATGGGGAGCAGTGAGGTGCAGGCAGCATGGCCACACCATGGGGTGCCAGGGCATTGTGCAGGGCAGCAGGCAGGAGCTGGTGCGGGCAGCGCTGCCTGTTCCCCTCAAGCAGGGGGATGCAGTGAGGGGCGGCTGGCAGCGCCCGCCTGCCTGGCAGGGAGGGCTGGGCAGGGCTGGTGCTTCCACCCCCGCCGGGATATGGGCCCGGGCACGCATGGACAGGCCTGGTGGGAGGGTACGGACAGATCTGAGAAGTTTTGCCCTTTCCACAGCGGTTTTCATCCTTCGAGGCCTCGTGCCTCCAGCTGAAAACTTTCATTTTTCACGTGGGAGCTGGGCACAGCAGTGGCTCCCCCAAAGAGCCCCAGCAGGAGAGCCAGCGCAGCCGGTGTCTGGTGGGAGAAAGGGGCCGTTGAGGGTCACAGTGGGCTGGGTTTGGTGATGGTGCCCTGACCCCTGGCAGGGCACGGCACATCACCGGAGCGTGCCTTTGGCAGCAGAGCATTGGGGCTGGACCCGCTGGGAGGTCAGGCTAATGCGGGAAGATCCTCCTTGCACCTTCTTAACCCCAACTTGAACCTTCCCCGTCTCCTGCCTCGTCCTGATTAGCGCTAAGAGGGTGCCTTGCTGCCGGTGGCACGGGCAGCACCCAACAGTGTGGGGCACCGCGCTGTCTTCCATGGTGGGGTAGGCCTCAACACCTCTCCGAGCTTCAGTACAAAACCTGCAGGCAGGCAGGCAGGCAGGCAGGGAGGAGACATGCGTTCCTTCCTCCCCTGCCTGCCACCTCCCTGGCAAAAGCGACTGGGAGCACTCCCGGCAGGGGACAGGCTGCCCAGACAGCCTCTGCTCTGCATGGGAGTATTGGCGAGGTCCGAAAAGGTGCCTACGGCTCAGGGAGGTGAAGAGCGTCCTGCAGATGACGGCTGCAGACCTGGCAGAGGGATAACACCGGGCTGTGATGTCCAGCAGTCAGCAGGTTCCCTCTACCCGCTCATCAGATGTGTGTGTAAAGGGGCAGGATTTGGGCCGGCATTAACCTCAGCTCCCGTTTCACGGCCGTGGGTCTGCTGACACGGAGTGCCAGAATGTGCTGGGAATTCCAGCCCCCTGCCGAGCGTGGCAGAGCCAGGCTGCATGCCGAGCTGCTGCCTCCTGCTAGCTGCCACCCAGAAAGCCCCGTGTTTGGTGTCAAGGGCCAGGGGAGGACGATATTTCAGTAACGACAGTTCACCCTGAGCTGGCCTTCCCTCCCCTGCCATTTCACAGCCTCAAGGCAGCAGCCCCAGAGCTGGCGGCACCGCGGGGCGAGTGGCTGGTGCAACTGAGAGCCTGCCCCGCCGGCATGCTTGCTCCCTGCCGCCTGCCCGTGGATCCCAAAAGCCTCCCGGCTTCCCCACGTTGCCTGTGCCAGTCCCCACGAGTAGTTCAGGGATTCCCAGGACCACGGGCTGTGGCTGTGGCTCCTGGCAAAGCCAAGGCGAGCTTTCCAAGCACAACACCGCAGAAGATCGCAAGGCTGCGGCTGTGGGTAGGGAGCACAGCTGAGGCTGGGCTCACCTGTGCAGCCTGGGCAGCTCTGGAGCTGGAGCGGGAACCCGACATGGCGCAACACGGTGATGTCTACCACCCTGCCTGCGGGCAGCGGCTCTGCTTTCCTCCTTGTGCTACTGCAGGTTCAACCTCACTTGCAGTGTGGGGAGCTGGAGGGACAGTTGCTCGCTGCCTCCTGGCAGGGATTTGCTCTTGCAGTCACCCGAGAGGGGTGAAGAGCTGCCAGTGCCAGGGCGAACAGTGCCCACGGAGCCGAACTGGTGTTAGCTGGGAAGGGCTGCGCCACGGGAGGACGGTTGCAATATCCTCCGGACAGAAGGGGCCTTGTGGAGCCCCGTCAGCCCGCAAGCTGGTGACCAAACCTCCAAAGGGGCCTGTGGCCAGGGCAGGGCAGGGGCAGGACTGCTCCTCCTCCGGCCCCTGCAGCCACCCTGACCCCAGGGGAGCCTCCTCGCTGGCGTCCCTCTGCCCACAGCCGTCATGTGGCTGCCGGCTGCCAGGACATCAGAAGAGGAAGGTCTGAAAATAATCGCCCCCTCATGTTTTCCATTCAAAAGGAGGGAATTGCCATCGTGGGGAATTTTTGTGACCAGCAGAGCTGGCTAATCGTCAGCTCCTCGGTGAGTCAGGTGCTTGCCCCCTTCTACAGCGCAGCCTGGCCCCCCTGTGCCGCCAGCCTGGCTGGAGCTCGGGGGCACCCCCACTCCCGGGGGTCCCCAGCCTGTCTTGCGGGGCCACAGCGTTTCCTGCCGCCTGCAGCTGTGGGTCTGCGAGTGGAAGCACGAGAGTTTTGGGGTCTCGATGCCCGCGCTGGCCTCAGCCACGTCCACCGCTGCTCCCTGTCCCGCTGAGCATCCTCTGTGCGGAGCCTCTTGAGGCTGCAGGGCTTGTGCCACCTCTTGCGCTCCGACCGTTCCCGGCGCAGGCTGTGCCGCCTCGCTGGGGAAATGCTGCGGCAAGGAGGTAAGTGTCGTGCTGGAGCGCGACACCCGCCTGCTCCTGCCTGTGCCTCTCTCCCCGTGGCCAGGGGATCGCATGGCAGGGCTGGAGACCTCCTGAGCTGATGGGACATTTTAGTTCCCACTGTGCTTTTGTACCCGGCTCAGCATGTCGGTTGCTGTCTGTTGGTCTTGCCTTTGGTTTTGGGGCAGATAACAAAGAATTTCTTAGAAAGTGCCACCAGGGTTCAGGACCAGGCCCAGGCCCTGCCTGGCTGATGCCATCGAGCAGTGCCAGCCCCGCTGCCTGCAGCAGCACTCATTGGTGACTGGAGCAAGGCTGGCAGCAGCCGCTGGCACGAGCATATTTGGGGGTGCTGCTCTCTGCTGTGCCGGGATCAGCGGGTGGTGGGCGGTGTTTGCCGGGCTAGCTGGTGGCAGGGTTGGCACGGGTGCTGCTCTTTGGCTTGAGGGGTGCAGGATAAAGCTGTCACACTTCTCTTGCAATGGGAGACACTGTTATCAGCACGCTGTGTGTGCCCGAGCATGCTGGCACTGCCCAGACAGCCCTCTGCCTGGCACACCGTATCCCAGGGACATGGCAGCAGCAGCAGCCGGCACGGCGTGGTGCTTGGCCGCAGCCACAGTCGGCAGGTGCTGTTTCCATTATCCGGTGTTGAGAGGAGCTGCATCTACCTGCTGCCCCCTCTCCTTGCATGGGGCAAAACAACCTTCAGTTCTCTCTTTCTGCCCCTGCCTCATGCTTGGCGGTGCCAGCCTGGCAGCAGCAGTGCCGGAGGGCGACGGCAGTGGGGAGGTGCTTTGGGATCTGTGCAGGGCAGCTGGGGCTGCGGGGTCTCCGCAGTTCTGCCGCAGCACCAGCGGGTCCTGCAGCCCTGGGCTGGCCCATCCTGGAGCTCAGGCAGAAATAAAGCAGAATCTGTAGTTTGGAGCCCAAATAAACAGCTGCCGAGTATAGTATGAACATGCAGCTCTCTAACCTGTGATATACTTTGCTGCTGCCCTTCTTCCTAAACCTGACACACCTTTGTTTAAAGTGTTCCAGCAGAGCGTTGTTTATTCAGGGCACTATTACCAGTATCTCAGGCTCCTTTTTTCTGTCCTGTGACTCAGGGAAAGCTTAGTGCAATTTCTTCCATCTTTCCTCGGTATCAAAGATACCCTGGCAAGTTCATGTTTATTGTTTGCAGTTAATGTTTAATATTTCCTATTACTGGCATCTCATGGTTGATCTTAATTACACCTTTCTAATGTAAGACAAAAGTCAGTGAGCGAGACTGTGTTCACACTTGGGCTGTGGCTCAGAGCCTGGCACTGAGCAGCCCTTGGCCTGCTGGTGCCGCTGGGCCGGGTACCTGGTGCTGCCTGCACCCCCTCCCCTCGCCCCCTCTGCACTTCACGGGCTGCGTCGGGCGGGTGGCTGCGCCACCCGTGTCGGTGCGGTGCAGGGCGTCCGGCATGGGGCCTGGCACCACCGCGGCGGCTCCCACGTGCCACGGCAGTGCGGACAAGCAGCGGTTGTTTCTGAGCAGCTCGAGTGGAAGAAAAGATCAACCTGCTATTTATTTTGTCCAGACTTTAAATGCTAGCGCTGGTTTTTCCTCGTGCTGGCTGGGCTGAATCGTTAAAACAGGTTAGTAGGAATTAAAAAAAATTAAAAATCAACAGAGTGCAGAGGGCGAAATGTCCTGCTCCTAGCAGGACAGCGAGGTGTTGCACGCCTGTGTGCAGACCCGGGGAGCCTGGGAGAGTCCTGTGCTCCTTTTCCCCCAAAACCGGGGAGCTGGATGAGGAAGCGGCAGCGTGCTGCTGCACAGCCCTGCCTCTGCACTCCTCGTGCCTCCCACGGCCGTGTCACATCCGTGTGTTTGCAGGCAGGGTCCCCTCTACCTTCGCTGCCTCCCGAGGAGGGACCGCTCACCCTCTGCTTTGGGGCTCTCAGGTTATAAATATCGGGGGGGGGTGGCGAGGGGCAGCCAGGCCAAGGCACAACCTGACACCACCTCTCCCTCATTCACAGTGACATTTTGTCAAATGCCAGTGGGGAGGAGGGTTGCTTATCTGCTGGCATACACGCCGGTGACCTTCACAGCTCTGGCCAGGTGCCTTCTTGCTGTATTTACACTTATTTATAGCTCTCTCCTCCATCCTCACCTCTGCCCTCCTCCCCGGTACTGGAGGGGGGAAGCCCGCCCCACGCAGGTCCCTTTGGGCTAGGAGGGCTGGGAAGGAGCCGGCACATCCTTGGGGGTGATAAGGGGCTGGCAGCACCCAGCTTCGCCCCCCCCAGGGTGCGGGTGGCCTGACCGCATGGGGACTGGGTTTGGCCCTGGTGTGGGTCGCAGTGGCCGTGTGCCCACATCGCCTCCCCGCTCCATTTCTGGGGTGGCCCGAGAGGGTGCTGGGGGTCTGCAGGCACCCGTCCTTGCATGCCCAAGTGGGGCTCCCACCTGCCCGAAGCAGCTGGTGGGGCGGGCAGCCGTGCCAACTGCTGCACCGGCCAGCCCGCTGCCGTCTGCCCGGGGAAGGGTTCACCCCGGTGAAACAGCCGCACGGTGCCCGTCTGCCTGCATGGCTGTAATCCCTGTTTCAAGCAGTCTGTGATTACGGATTTCCCTGATAAGCCCGGACGGCTCTCTCCAAAACCCCTGCCCAAGGATTTTCTTTCCTTTTTAGAGACAAGCCTGGGGTGAGGTTGAGGAGGGGGAAACTCCCCGGCCAGGCACAAATGCGGGCACTGGCAGCCAGCGCTGCCCGTGCTGCCGAGGGAGGGCTGGCGGGAGCCGGCACTTCATGTTCTCGGCATTTCTCACCTTCTGCTGGTTTGGGTCCCAGCCTAAACGCTACTGGCTAATTTGGGGCTCTGTCTCCAGCGCGTGCGGGTGTATATTTATCCCTTAATGCTTTGGGTAGGCCCTTGGCTGTGGGGAGGGAGGAGGCTCCGTGTGGGGCTGAGTCACCGCTTCAGCTCCTCGGCGAGGAGATGGGCTGCCTGTTTCTGACCGGTTCCTTTGGTCCCTCTGAGAAGCTGCCGCTTTCCTTCCTTTTTTCCGTACAGCAAAGTGGCATGTGAGTGACAAGGCAATTGCAAAGCATCCTGGGGCTGTGTATGCAGGCGGCAATACAAATCCGGCCTCCCAGGCTTAAACAGGATTAAGTTCCTGCAAAGGCGCTGCGCCTGTCCAGCAGCGCTTTCACGCCGGCAGACTTCAGAAGCTGAAAGTTTTGCAGCCTCACTAAGCACGAGCACAATGCATGTGCCATGGCCCGGTGCGCTCGGAGCCTCACTGCAAAATACTTGGCCGCAGCTTCAAGGGGCTGGACCCAGGGGTTTTGCAGATAAGGGAGATTTTTACCAGTGCTGTTGTAAGGGGTGTGACAGAGAAGAGGGCCTGGGGGTCTCTTTGACGTGGTCGCTGCCCTGTCTCCAGCCCCTCTGAGCCAGTTAAGCCCTGCAGGCAGTGGCCAGCTGAGCTCTCTTGCTTGCCCTGGTTTAGGTTGCTATTGCTTGGCTGCAGTTCCTCCAAAATGGTGTCCGGAGACAGCATCACCCCTTTGCTTCTTTCCCAGGTTTGCTGCAGGGAAGGCAAAACCCCAAAGCATCAGCATTTACCTGAAGGCCGCTGAACTCCGGGTGGCGGGTGCCTGTTTTCAGGCTGGCAGGCAGGAGGGCCGTGCGCTGCCTGCTCCCCGGGCAAGCTGGCTGCGCACACGTGGAGCCAAGGTCTGCTTTGGTGGGCTCGCTGGGTACGGCTGCGCCGGGAGCCAGCAGCCCGGCCCCAGCTGGACTCTCCAGCCCTGCTGACCCGGGGGTTTAGCCTGCAGAGACCAAGTTGACACTGAAAAGGAGGAAAACATTTCCTGTCTCATTAAGCCAATATTTGAAGTAGAGTTGGGCTTGGAGAGGAACTTCGTGTCTCTGCAGAGATAAGACCTCACATACTGCCGCACTCAAGTTAACGCTGCTCCAAAGCAGGAGAAAGACCTGAAAGGGGAAATGTCCCACCTGCCGTCCCCACGATGCTGGCAGCCAGCACCGAGCTGTGCTCAACGGGGCATCCTTGGACGTGGCTCCAGCCAGTGGCTGCCCACGCTCTGCTGCAGGTCCAGCCCAGGACAAGTGCCAGCGCTGCTGGGGACACTAGAGACAGTTGCCCTCATCAGCCACCCTCACAAGTGGGTAGGGAGAGGGAGCTAACCCCCATGCCATGTCCTCATCCTGCTCCGCCTTGTCACTGCCCTGGGAAGGGCAAAGATCGTGGGCTTTGCGAAGGGACGGGGAGTCGGAGCAGCAGGTGCCCTAGTGGGTGCAGTCCCCAGAGCGCCCGGCAGCTCTTCCATTCACAGCCCCGGGAGACAAAGGGATGCTGAGCAAGGAGCCACCAGAAGCTCTCAGACCGCTTTGCTTGCATGGGGTTTCCAGGAGAAGCCATAGCACAGGCTGGGGGGGAAGCTGGCACCCACAGTGCTTAGGGAGAGGCCCCACTGGTACTTGTCCGGAAACACTTAGGTGTAGCCGAGGCTCCCAGGGACAGGAGAGTTGGCGAGGTGACCTCTGGACCTCCTTGGTCGCCAGTTTGGAGACTGTCCTTTGCGCTACCTTGCTATTGCCAGCTCCGCCGTGGTGGGCATGGATGGTGGGGCTGGCAGCAGGGCAGCGCAGCCGCGGCGGGCACAGAGCCCTCCTGCTCTCCAGGCTGTCCCTGGGCACGCAGAGCATGGCTGCTGCTGGATCCGGCCAGCCTCGGCAGGGACACGAAATGAGCACAAACCCTCGGTGTGAGGGTCCCTGCCGGCCTCCCAGGGCAACCCCTGCTCCCACGATTGAAGTTATAAACCCCTCGCAGCAGGGAAGGGATGCCAAGCTCAGCAGTAAATGAATAAAAACGTTAATGCTCTGTCCTCCCAGCAAGCAAAGCCTCTGCAGAGGCGAAGCTCCATGCGACACGCAAGCGAGTATCAGCTGCCTCTTTGTCCTGCAACTGTGATTGCGTTTCTGCTAGGGCCGAGGTCAGAGCTGGTTCATGCTTTAAAGAAAGCCGAGGAGGATGTCTCTGAACAGAGGCAGTTCCCCCAAATGCCCTCCGCCTTTTAGCTTTGGCTTTCTGCTGCAGCTGCCCACACGGTGCTGCTGCAGGGCGCTTCTGCTGCCGGAGGGGATGCCCAGGCTTGGGCTCCTGCTCCCCCAAAGGATGTAGGTGTGTGGCACAGGGCGCCCCATGTAGCTGCCTGGGCATCCCTCTTCCCCGAAGCAAGGATGCATCAGACAAGTTGCAGTGAGCTGCTGGCAGCTTTCTGGTCGCAGCCATGCTGCAGCGCGCTCGGGCCAGGTGTCTGGGCTGGAGGATGCCTCTGAATTTTTGAGCATGTCTCCATGGGTGTTTGCTGGCTGCACACCAAGAACCCATGGCTGATCTTCCTACAAACTCCCGAGTAAAATTAGAACAAAAGTTCACTCCTCTCCCAAGGCAGCAGGAAATGCAAAGGGTGGGAAAAGGGAAAGTTGGAGCAGACAAGGTCCAGTGCCCGCAGACAGCCTCCCCATCGCCGCTGCCACCCCCTACCTGAGTGGGGGGCTGGGTCCTCCCCCACCCCTGCAGCCAGCCCAGAGGGGCTCAGCTCTCAGCACTCAGTGCTGGGCTAGCAGTGCTCAGAGTGATGGATTCCCTCCAGAGACTTGAAGTCCTCAATGGCTGGGCCAGTTAAGTGATCCTTTCTAGCAGAGAGGGCTGGCTGGAGCCGCAGCTTCACGCTGGGATGCCCTGTCGGGTGCCCGTGCGGCCGGCCGTGCTGAGCAAAGGGTCTCCCCACTTTTTCTGAGGAGGAGGGGTACCGATGCAGGCAGAGCTGAGTTTTCAGTCACTCCTGACCTGTGCTAGCTGGGAACCTGGGAGCATCCACTGCCAGCCACTGCCTCGGGATGGCTGCACGCAGCGTGGCAGTGCCGGGGTGCTCCTGCCTCCGGGGTGCCCAAAGAGGGCAGCTCAGCAGCGTTACATTGCAGGGGTTTATTTTTACCCAGCCCTGTTGCCAATGGGGACATGTCACATCTGTGGAGTTGATCAAAAGACATCCCGAGCACTGGTGTCAGCTGCTCCTTGTGATCTCCGCACCAGGATCTTTTCCCTTGTGACATATCAAAAGGAGCGGGACAATTTGACTGCTTTGCTATTTTTAATTGAACACGCACACGCACACACAGAGACACATGTATATATGTATGTATGGCTTTTCTAAAAATAGAAGTCTTTGCCTGTGTTCCCATGGGAAGATTTGGGGAGAAGGGGGAGCCATAGCTGTTGCAAGACTTTTTCTGGAGCAGGCACAAGAGCAGTGGCAGGAAAGCAGGGACAAGCCATAGCAGGTAAGGGACACATCTGAAAGGTCAAAGGACGTCTGATCCCAAAGCAGCTGAAGATGCCCGTGAGCAGAGAGGACAGGAGAGCTAGGGGAAAGGTAACATCTGTGTCCCCCAGAGCTGGCAGTGATGAGTATGGGGACCCTTGACCTGCTACATGCGCTTTGACCACCCGGGGAGCAAAGGTTTTTGCAGGGCAGGTTTGAAGAACCCCAGCCTTGGGGAGTATCTGGATCCCGGAGCCATTCAGGGGTTTGCATAGAATTTTTGTGCCCCATATGCTTGGTGGCACCACGCTCATGGATGTCGACCTGATACACCTCCCTCCTGCAGCAGGGCGGAGGGAGGATGCTGGGGAGAGCACCCCCCAGCATGGGGGCAGCTCCCCAGCCCCCCACAGTGCTTTGCTGAGTGCTTCTCAGCCTATGGGAACACAATCAATAATCCCAGGTTATCCCAATTAAAAAAAAAGGAGAGAAGGAGAGAAATGCTATTTATTCCATGCCTGCAGCTTGGTTTGAAATCCCTTTTCCTTCCCGTTCAGTGTCGGAGGAGACCCTTCCAGGGCACTTCAGGAGGAGAGGCCCCCACGTTCTCCTGCCCCTGTGGCCTCCCTCACACGCTCAGATGTTTGCCTGCTCCAAAATCCATTTGCTCTGTAAATAAACTTGCTTCCCTCATCGCCAGAAAACTCCCCCTGGGCAGCCAATACCGGGAAGAGTCACACCAGACCTTTCACCTCCGCGTTTGAACCTGGACATCAGGGCCAAAACCAAGCATGACCCGAGGGCTGGGTGCAGGCAGCGAGCGGCGGTGCAGGCAGGGCCGTGCCGGTGCCAGCCCTTGCTCCCACGGGTGCTGGATGCAGCCGCAGAGCTTTGTGGCCAGGCAGCGGCTGGGAGCCAGGCAGAAGCAGGGCAGGTCCCAGCTCCTTTCTGTGATCAAATGGAGATTTTTAGTTCCGTTCCTAAAGCTCGCATCGCCCCTTGTGCACCCAGACATCGATTAGTTTCCATGCTGTTTTTCTCATCCTGCATGTGCGACGCGGGGACCAGGGTCTGTATCACCTTGGCAGTGCCTTGGGACATGCAGGACGTGCAGATTCCCCAGAGGGACTGTCCCCGAGCGGTTCGGTGCCATGTAGAGGGGGACGGGGATGGGGTATGGAGCAGCCATGCTGACCGGGTGTGAGGCTGCCCACCGGAGCCTGGCCCCATGTGTTGTTTTGTGTGTGCCCAAGTCTCTTGCCTTGCTCTGCTATGACTGATCTCCCTGGCAGCTGGATAACCCTGGATGTCACCCTTAGGGCACCAAAGGCAGGAATGGCTTCAGTTTCCCCTAAGAGCACCAGCAGCTGCTCTGCCACAGGGCGGGTGGCTGTGCTGTGCCCTGAGCTTCTGCTCGCCAGTGGAGACGAGGCTCTTCCAATGCAGATGCTGCTCTTTTCGACACCTGCCATAGCATGGGATGCAGGAGGGGGGGTTGGTGGCAGTTGCGGGGCAGCTTTAAGTAACCGGCAGTGCCAGAGCCAGGCTGTGCAAACCGATTTGCAAGCTGCGCAGTGAAGAGGTGCTCTCCGCGCTCTGCACTGCTGTGTAATTGCTCCTGGAGCCGCTTGCCAAAGCTTATTCGAAAGAGGGTCTGAGTAATGGGCTCGAGCAGAGCTGACAGCGCGCCAGGAGACCGGCCGTCTCCCTGGGTGGTTGCTGCTGCCTGTTGCTGCCTGCCCCTCTGGCATGGCGGCGGGCTCACCCACCCCCTTTCTCTTCTCTCCCCAGTACGAGGTGTCTGGCGAGGAGCACCTCTACTCCGACTTCCCTGAGATTGATTTGTCTCAGCTGGATGCCAGCGACTTTGACTCGGCCGGCTGCTTCAGCGAGCTGCAGTGGTGCGGGGAGCACTCGGAGACCGACTCCAGCCAGTACAGCACTGACGACTCCGAGCTCTTCCAGGTACCCCCATCCTCCTGGCACAGGGGACCCCAGGACGGAGGCAGAGGGAGGGCAGCGGAGAGGGAGAAGGAAGGAGGAAGAGGGGGACACACACAACTATTAATAGTTCCTCCCCAGCTGATTAGCACTCCATTAATTTGCGTGCCGGCTCGAAATGGGGCAAGTGGAGTAAGGCTAATGAGGAGGTGGACGAGCAGAGGAGGGCTGCTGAGCCAGCTCTCCTGTGATGTATTATTAAAAGGGAATTACAGCTGGTGTGCAGCACGTCCCGTTCGATTCCCAGGATGGCAGGGTGTGCCAGGGTGGCAGTGTGGGGGTCTCAGGGCTGTGGTGTGGGGCAGGCGTATTCATTTCCCAGGAACAGAAAACAGCCCCTTCCCCTGGCTCTCCAGCTTTGGAATCCTCCCTGTGTTTGGGGCTGGGGTCCTTCTGGCAGAGGGCAGCTGGTTTCTCTCCTCGCCTTTGTGGTAGGACGGACCCATCACTGTGCTGGCACCCGGGACCGTGCAGTGCAAAGCAGTGCCGGGGCAGAGGATGCTCCTGGGCACAGGCAGGGCTGGTCCTTGTCCCTCGGCACTGGTTTTGCCTCTCCTTGCAGAATTGTTGAGCATCTTGCAGAGCTGTGGTGCCAAGGCAGAGCTGCGAGCACAGCACAGGCAGGCTAGAGGCAGGGAGCTGCGGAGGCTGCCCGGGGACTGGGCGCAGAGCAGGCCGGGCAGCCCGCTCGCCTTTCCCAAAACTCATGCCATGCTCTGGATGTGCCCCGTCCTCAGAGGCTGGGGTCTCTATGCCCTCCTGAGAAGCACCCAGGCCATTACCCCTCTGACAAGGAGGCTGCGACCCACTGGTGCCTGCTAGTCACCAACTCTGGGTTACATTTTGGGAGGGAGGAGGTTTTGTATTTAAACAAGGGGAAAAAAAAATAAAAAGCCCCAGTATTTTCTAACCTGGCCGTAATAACAACCCTCTGGCTTTTATGCTGTGCTGATGCTGTGCTTGAAAATGGTCCAGTCCAGCTGAAGGACCTTCATCACGAGATGCATATTTTCCGCTGAACTTCCTGGGGAAAAGATAAACAGAAAAGAAATGCAAAAGGCAGGCCCATTAGGAGCAGTGGAGTATGATGAAATGTATCCCACTGAACTTGTATGCACAGCGGTCTCATGCCAATAACAGGAGGAAAAGAAACGGAGCCAAAAATGGAGCATCCTGCTGCCTTTCCCTGGAGCCTGCTCTAGTAACTGCGAGCAAGGTTAGGGCACGGAACAAAAGATACGTAATTTTCAAACAAGATGAGAGAAACATGGGAGGCTGTGTGCAGTCAGCAGTCCTCCTTGGGAGCCTGAATTTACCCCCATGCTAATTTTATAGCTGATGGTAACCTGCTTCTTGTTGGACATGGTTTACCTTCAGAATATGATGGAGAAGGACCAAAAAGAAGGAACTCCTGGCTCACTTCAGCCATTCCTCAGCTTCTGCATCCTCTTCTGGTCTTTTGCACTGTATTTCCAGACTGGAAGGGGACTTGTGGTGCTGTGTGGGACTGGGAGGGCACTGGGAGGGCTGGAGGTGCACCAGCCGAGGCAAAGCCCAGATGGAAAGAGGGGCCCGAGGGGGCACATTGGGCGGTGGGCAGGGAGGAGGCAGGAGCAGCCCGTGGACCTGCCTGGCCCAGCACAGACCTGGTGCAGCCCCAGACGCTCACAAATCTCCCATCAGCATCCCCAGATCATGCCATTCATCAAAAAGTATAGAACAGGGGAGCTGTAACATAGGGCCCATCTGGTTCTGGGGGCCATGCTCTGTAGATAGAGTCCCCCACAGAGCGCTGGGCACAGCTGGCTTAAGTGTGAGGGCTGAGAGCCCTTGTCCAGCTGGAGGTGCCTGTGTTTGGGGGCTTTTAGTGAAAACAAAACCCGTAGTGCTTGTTGCAAGCTGTGGCATCTGGCCAGCGGTGCAGCCTGGGCTGAGCTTCCCCTGTGCCCTCCTGGGAGGCCGTGCCCTCTTGTCCACTTGGCAGCCCTGGGCTGAGCTTACGGCTCTTCACGTTTTATTTGCCTTCCCCGTCAGGAGAGTTGCAAATAACCAGCCGTGCCCTCTCGGGCTTCCCCAGCCCCGTGGAGGGCAGGGGGCTGTGCCTGTCCCCTTCCCGGGCTCCCGTCCCAGCTGGATGCTGCTCCCAGCCCCGGGATAGCTGTGATAGCCAGCGCTGGGGGGACTTGCAGCCCAGAGTCAGGAGGATTTGGGCAAGGAGCCTTTTAATCACAGATCCTTTCTCTGCTGCTGTTTGCCTCATGGTGGGGTGGAGGTGACTACTGGGAGAGAAGATGCTCCTATTCATTATATTCCTGCTGGGGGTGCAGAGGGACAGACTGATGCTCCTTTTCCAGTTGGGTCTCTCTGCTCCTGATCCCATCCTAGTGCTGTGCTGGGGAAAAGCTCGCCCAGGTCCCCTGTGGGGCCACTGGAAAGTGTGGGTGCTGGTGTGGCACCGCTGGCCCCTTTTCCCCCCTGCCCAGCATCCCCCAGTCCCTCTGCCCAGCCTAACTCCCCCTCTCTTCTCTCCCTGCTCCTTTCAGATAATAGACAGCGAGAATGAAGCGCTGCTGGCAGCCCTCACCGAGACATGGGATGATATACAGGGAGATGCCATGGGCCTGGCTGCCTTCCGAACTATGGAAGAAGGGGACACACTCAACCATGCCTACACCTCGCCTGCCCCCTCCCCCAAACCCACCGCCCCGGTCACGGGGGGGCCACCCCCGGCCCCCGAGTTTGATGAGCTGTCTCTAGTAAGAACCCACTTCCTACTGTTTAAGGTGGATTTGGATGAGCCCCTGATAAGCCGGCTGCATGGGTATGATAGGAAGCAAAGGTCTGAATTTTTTCATTCTAGGCTTAAAACTCTCTTTAACCGTCAATACCAAAGCATATACTTGTATTGTATACGTATACATGTTCTGCATCATTGCTGTCACCTCCATCACCATCCTCACGGGAACAAGCTGTGTGTATACAAATATGTATATGAAGGGGTGGGGGTGGGAGTCCAAGGGGTGGAGGCTGCTTTGGCAAGACCCACGTCTGCTTTTAATCGGATGTGCGGATGTGGGGCTGCCCGGGGGTCTCCCTAGCACATCCCAGCCCCCTGCCCGTGGGCAACAGTGGCTGCTCCTGCCGGGCTCTGCCTCGGAGCCAAGCTCCCCACTGCTCTCGCAGGAGGGATAGAGGGGGCTTGGCTGGAGTATCAGCCAGCCCATGCCCTCAGCTTTCAGCGGGAGGGTTTGACCCTCCCCATGCCTTCCACCACAACCCCTTCAGGGGTTGTGTGGCCTCCAGTCCCTACAGATTTGGTGACCCGAGCATCCCTCTTGGTTCACTGCAATATTGGGGCTCCAGCCCTGCTCCCCCTCCTGGCTGGGACTGACTGGCAGCATTTGCTGCAAACCACCGCTGTCCCCGGGAGGTCCCCTGGCACAGGGCCACCCAGCCCGCTCCCTCCTGGGGCTCACGGTCCCCCCCAGGGACCCCCAGCCTGGCCCCGAGGTCTCCCCAAAAGCCAGGGCTGTGGCAGGGAGGAGTGACATCCAGTGGTGAGAGCGTGCATTTCCACCGCCCACGCCCTGCGCAGGGGGTATATATCACACACAATATGGATGTGTATATATAGGATGTATACGTTGCAGGGGTGTGGGGGGGGGGAGGTGCTGGTTGCTGGCACCAACAGGAGCTGCACGCCTAAAGCTGTGGGTGCCCCGGCTGATCTTTCCTGGCAGACCATGACCCGGGCACCCCTTATTTCTGTCACCCCTTAAAAGCCCCCGCACCTGCCCCGGGGCTCCGTGCCCGCCGGCCAGCATGGAAGCCCCAGATCTGTCTCCTCTGTGCCGTCCCCCGGCGCCTACGCAGTCGTCTTGCTGTTGAGCTGTTGTCGCCTTCAGTTGTTAGCACGACATGGGTGGAATATGAAATGTTCTTGCTGGTTGTGGGGTTTGGTTTTTTTTCCCCCCTAACCAAAAATGGTTTTGAGTAGAAGAAAAATGTTATGCTGACCTTGCCATCAGAAGTGGTGGCACTGTGGGCAACACAGGGAAAACCCCACTCCTACGGCCCGTGGGCTTGACAGAGCGTGTTGGGGAAGATCCTCAACAGGTCCCACAGGGGCTTGCGTCTGCAAAATGCCTTAAAAGCTCATTAATGAGCTGAGGCCCTCTCTGGATGTTTCAGCTAAATGAGCCTTGCACGGAGACGCACGCGAGCTGTCCAAAGCCGTCACTCATGCCAATGTAAAGTCTCTGTCACCTAAGGGCAGAACTGATGGAGCAAGGAGTTTGGATGCCACGACAGATCTTGTGCATCTGACGGGAGCGGGGATGCCCTAGGAAGTAAATTCCCTCATGTCCCCACCACCCCGACCCACTTGGGGGTCCCTGGGGACGTGGGTGAATGCTGTGGAGACAACCCCAACCCCTTTGGGGCTGCACATGGCCAGGCACCTGCCCCTGCAGCCATGGGGAAGTGGGAAGTGCCTCCCTGCCTTTTTATTTTTCCTCCCCCATTTTTGGGTCGGATGCTCAGCAATGGACCTGCCTAGCGCAGGTGTGAGCCGAGGGGCTGCAGCCCCGCCGGCGCTTTCTCTTGCCCTCACTGCGATGCCGACTCCTTTTCTTGCCGCTTCTCTTTGCAGCTGAAGAAGTTGCTCCTCTCTCCATCACACGTGCCTCCGAGCTGCGAGGCTCAGCGGGACGGGAGCGCCCGGCGCCCGGGGACCCCTAAGTCCCGACCCGCACGGACCTGCACAAAGGTACTTCCTCGGCGGGCAGAGCTCGAGCCCATCCAGTGCCCACCTCTTGGGAGCTATCCTAAAGGAGGTCACCAAAGGACGGTGTCAGGGAGCGTGGGCAGCCTCTGAGATGGGCCAAGGGCTGGGGACAGGCGGGGACCATCACCTCCGGCAGAGCAGCGCCCAGCGTTCCCATCCCTGTCTGCGCAGGGGCTGCGGTCCGGCCTCAGCAAAAACTTTGGGCTTCGTGCTGGGCTGGGAAATGTCTCGATCTCGTTTGGACCCAGTGGCCCTCCCAGCTTCCCTGAGCACTGGTTTGTGAAAGCCCTGCGAGCTCCCTGGCTGCCCCCTCGCCCCCCTCCCCGCTGACTCACAGCCCAAACTGGGAGCCATCGGCCAGGGAGAGCTGCATGCCGTGCTGCAGAGCCGACCCTGCCACTTAAACTAATCTCCTGAAACCCAGCAGAAGTTGCCATCAAAGATTTTTCTACTTGGCTAATGGTAATTGTGCGGTGCATTAGGCCCGGCAAATTAGATTGCCTGGGAAGAGCAGCAAATCCCTCCTGGCAAGAAGGAGCATCATTGCGTGCCGGCTGCTGGAGGCGGTTGGGGGCGGTTGGGCTGCCGGCCCCACATGCCCGGTGGAAACCCCCTGAGGCATGGGGCTGACCCCCAAGGAGGTGGGGATGCTGGTGGGCCAGAACCAGGGGGTTCGAGGATGTGGGTGGCTCTGTCAGCCCGGGAGGCTTCTCCCCCCATGCTTGGTACTTGTGTAAGGTCGTGGCTGCTGGGCTTGGGGCTGACTTTCTCCTCTCTTCTCTCCGAAGGTGGAGGGTCCCCGGGACAGGAGGGCGAGCGTCCCGCAGGCACAAAGCCGCAGCTGCACCGAGCTGCACCGGCACCTCACCGCCACCGCCCCCTGCCCCCAGACCAAAGCCCCCCGGGTGCCTGAGGAGTGCCCCAGCGGCCACCACCACCCATCCCCGGGCGACTGTGCCCACCACGAGGATGACAGTGATTCCAGTGAGGACTCGCTGAGCTCTGGCGACTCGGTGAGCCCCCCCTCCTCGGCGGAGGATGGCTCCAGCAGCCAGTTCTCCTGCGAGGGGGAGATGCACTCAGTGGTAGAGCTCATCCGCTACATGCACACCTACTGCCTGCCACCGCGGAAGCTGCCCACCCGTGACGCTGCTGACGCCAAGCCCCAGCCCTGCAGCAGCCCCTTCAAGAGAGCCAAACCGGACTGCCCCACGAAGCCGGGCCCCCCTGGCAGCGCCCAGAGCCGGCCAGGCTGTGCCTGGCAGGCAGACGGGGACTGCAAGAAGCCTGGAGCATCGTTCTCCATCCTGAAGGAGCTGCTGGCGCGAGACCTGCTGTGCGATGTGAGCAAGCCATACCGCCTGGGCAAGCCCGTGTACGCCGCCCTGGCCCGGCCGCCCGGCTCCCGCTCCCCTGTGCCACCGGCCCAGGATGAGGAGGATGATGGTGGGACCTGCACATCCAGAGCCAAAATGGCACTGGAGAAGGGCGAGCTGGGGCAAAGCCCCGGGGCCGAGGCAGAGGCACCACAGGAGCGGGGTGGCCTCGAGGACGATGTTGGGAAGCATGCGGGCACCCCGGGTGCAGCCGCAGGAAAAGTGGCCCGCAAGCAGGAAAGCACCGTTTACGCCGTCCGCCGGTCCAAGAGACTCAACCCTGAGCTCGGCCACTGGCTCTCCTTCCTTGATGAGCCGCCCCCCGAGCCCTCCATCCCGCGGGAGGCAGGGGATGGCCGCAGCCCCCGAGAGGCCCTGGCCTGCAGAGAGCCCACACCGTGCCCAGCGCTGGAGGGCTTCTCCGCTGAAGAGCCTGCAGCCGAAGTGGAGGTGGGGGGCACGGCACCGCCAGCAGAGCCCCAGCCCCTCTCCTTGGGCTCCCCAGGGGATGGCGAGGTGGGCGACGGGGCTGAGAGCCGGCGCTGTGCCCTCCTGGAGCAAGCAGGTGAGGGGGGCCGGGGGCTGTCACTCTGCTCCCCCCTCCCCGGTGTGCCCGCGCTGCCTGTGGCGCTGCCTGTGCCGTCCCTGCCGCGGGCAAGCGCTGCTGGCCGGGCGCCTGGCATTCAACTGGCAGTGAAGCTTTGAGCAGCCCCAAGCGCAGCCGAGCCCTGACCCATGTGCTGGTGGGCTGTGGGGTGCCACGCATGGGGAGTTGAGGGGCCTGTTCTGGTTTTGGGGTGCTGTTTCGATCCATAGGGGCCTTCTGCTTCAGGTTCCCCATCCTTATAACGAGATGAAGGAGTCGGTGTCGCACTAACCCAGCAGGGACCGGGCCGCCCCATCCCTCCAGGTCCCTCTTCCCCGTGGGCTCGCCTTGTGCTTGAGCACCGGCGTTCAGTGGCACCAGTGCCCCAAAGTCGCAGCTATCTGCAAGTGCTTCGTGAGCAAGAATGGCTCAACCCTGGCAGTGTTAGCCCTCCCACAGACGCTGCCACCACGCAGGCAGGCAAAGCCCACCATCCCCAGGTCCCGGCCAGGCCAGGGCAGGCAGGGGGCCCCTCTCCCACCGTGAGCACTGCGGGCACTGGAGGGAGCACAGCTCTGCTGGTAACCCTGCTTCTCTCCCTGCCTTTCAGAAACACCCAGGTGTCTCACGCTGTCCTTGGCACAAACGTAAGTGTGCATGGGGCTAAATGAACTGCGCTGGGGCTGGAAAGCCGCCTCGCTTTGGCTGGCTGGGCATGCATCTGCAGTGAGCAAGCAAAGCTGCTTTTGCAGAGCAGACTGAGCCGTGCAGCTGGGTGCGGGGCTGTGGGGAGCTGCGGCCATCGCTCGGGTGCAAGGAGCTCAGAAAGCCCTGGGCTGAGGGCAGGGCATTTTTGCATGCCAGGGGCAAGGTGCCCCGGAGCTCTGGCTGGGATGAGGAGGGCGTGCTGCGTGCCCTGCTGCCCCTCACACACCTCCACGGGGTGACTCTGCCAGGCACTAGCCATGGTGGGAGAGCTCGCTTGTAGGCAGTGTTTCCTCAGCTTCCTTTTGGTTTTGGGGACTATAGTTCACCTAAACACTTTCTCTTTCCTTATTTTCTGCTCTTCTCCAGTGACCCAACCTTTGGGAAGAGAAACTTTGAGCCGATGCTGACGGTGGAGCTGTGTGGGACAGCAGGTAGGACAGACTTTTAATTTTTTAATTTTGCAAAAATCCTCCCTGAGAGGGGGCAAATTTTTCCCTGAATTCAGCCTGGAGTCACCAGCTCCAGCCAAGGGGGCACATTCGTCCCCTGGCCCGGGACCCCCACTTTGCATTGCAAATACAGGAGACTTCCTGTGCGCTGCCTCCGCATCCGAGCACTGCGAGCAGCTCAGGGGGATGTGTTTGGAATGGGGGGGCTGTTCAGGGGGCCCCTGCATGGGCCAGGAGGGAAGGGAGAGTCCTCTGGTCCCTGCTGAGGTCAGGCATCCTTCTTTTTCCTCAAGTGCCGCTGGATGGATGAGGCTGCGGGGGCCAAGCAGCCTCCTCCCTTGCAACGCCTGGTGCAGCCCAGGCGCTGAGGTGGGACAGGGCAGGACGGCAGGGTCAGAGCTGACTCCCGCCCTTTGTTCGGGGGGGGGGGTTCAGGTCTCACACCGCCCACCACTCCACCGTATAAGCCGGCCGAGGAGGATCTGTACAAGCCAGACATCCCCCAGGAGCCAGGGAAGGAGGACGGGACGGCCCCCATCCCCGGGGGCGCAGGGGACGCAGCAGCCGCCCGGAAAGCCCCCAGGAAGCACCCCGAGAGGACAGAGCTCTTCGCCCACCTGAGCAGAGCCGCCGGGCGCCCCGTGCTCCCCGAGCAGCAGGGCGTGCTCAAGCGGCCCTTCTCCCGCTCCTTCGGGGACCACGACTACTGCCAGGTGCTGAAGCCCGAGGCCGCCCTGCAGAGGAAGGTGCTCAAGTCGTGGGAGCCCCCGGGCCAGGTGGAGACAGAGCACAAGAGGAGGGTCCCGGCTGCCCACTACCAGGGGCTGGACCTCGGCGGCAAGGAGGCGGGCGGCGAGATGCTGTGGAAGGATGGCGTCAAGCAGCTGAGAGACCAGGAGATCAGAGCCAGCTTAACAAAGCACTTTGGCTTTCTGGACAGTGCTCTCGACGACGAGGACGTGGTCTTCTGCAAGACCCCTGAGTACGACACTGTCTTTGAAGACAGCTGCAGCGAGAGTGGCTCCCCAGTAGAGGAGGAGGAGGAGGAAGAGGAGGAGGAGGAGCACGGCAACACCAAGCTGTGCCTGCGGAGAAACCCCCTTTCCAGGACCAGTTTGTATTACTGTTCCCGGAGCAGGTCCAGTTCGGGGTCTTCATGCTGCCGGTCCCGATCGCCCACAAGCAGACGCACCTTCAGGTACAGGGGGGCTGTGGGGAGGGAACTTGGGACCGTTCTTGCCCCCTGTGTTTTTGCCCTGGTGCGCGGCAGCTCCATCTCTCTCTGCTCTGCTGGCCCAAGTAATGAAGTTACTAATTAATGAAAGAAAAACTATTGAAATAATTGGTACTACATCAGCAGCTGCTGCAAACATCAGCCATGGCCAGAGCAAGCAGCACCGGGGCGAAGAAGCCAGGGGTTTTCCTGGCACTGGGAGCAACGGGGCATGGGCAGGGGCCAAAGGGGTGAGTGCCAGCTGGGACCCCTCCCCAGCACCTATTAGAAAGGACTTTCCAGTGTCCTTTCCAGTGCTTCCAGACCCCCATCTCTCCTTGGCTGCCCGTGCTCTGGAGTGCCCACCTGCCTGCTGCGGCAGACGCCACATGCCTCGGCTTCTCTTTGATGTTTGAAGCTTTCCCCGCTGGATGCCTCCCGCCCTCCCGAGCTGACCTCCTCTCCCTCGCTTCCCAGGTGTGAGAACAGCGAGCAGTGTCAGGGCGGGAGCGGGCACCGGGGCCAGCTGGAGAAGAGACGGGAAAAGGCCATCGTAAGTGAGCGGGGACCCTGCGCTGGGACAAAGCAATCCCCAGCCCTCAGTTCATGTCCGGCTCCAGAAGAGCAGCGGAGCCCATGAACCCTGGCTTCAGCACCCCTTGGCGTGAGGGGTGTTAAACAAGGACATGGGGGTGGAGGGGGGAAAGAAAAACCCAGTGTGAAGCGGAAGCTGCTGGTGATTGGCAATACGTGGAGTCCTTGGCCCAGAAATGCCCAGAGCATCCTATGCCGGCGCTTCAGAGCAGTTGGCATTGGCAATTGGCGGGGTGAGCTGGGGAATCCCTGAAGCTGCTCAGCCGTTACGGATGCGGTCCCGCTGCAGAGGCAGCCTTGTGCACCGGGAACCTGGTGTGTGCTCACGGGTGGGAGCTGGGTGGGAGGTAGGCGTGCGGGGAAATAACTTGGTCCTCTGTACTGTTGTGCGCGCACACACACACACACACACACACACACACTCACACAGGCCCCTCTGCCATTTTTTTCCTGCAACGCAATTGAATTTTGCCCCTAGCAATTCTTGGGAATATTTCCCGGCATCTTCACCAGAAGAAGCTGAAAGAGCTTCAGGAATGCAGGAGAAATTTAAAAGAGAAGAAGTGGACAGTGGCTGCCTCAGCCTGGATGTGGCTGTCCCCTGCAGCAGGGGTGTCCTGGGGGTGACACCCAGGAGCTAGCTGGAGCAGAGACAGCCAGACCCTGGAGGTGTCAGGCTGTGCCCGCAGCAGTATTGCCCCGCTGCAGCCTGATTCCCGGTGCTGGCTTGCAGGGGCTCCTCGACAGCCCTGCGTTTCCAGTACCCATCAGCAGCGCAGAGGTGTGGGGTCCCAGAGCCTGAGACATTTTGCTTGCTTTGCCAGGGGGAAGGCCGGGTGGTATATATCAGAAACCTCTCCAGCAGCATGAGCTCCAGTGAACTGAAGAAACGCTTTGAAGTGTTTGGTGAAATCGTTGAGTGTCAGGTCCTGTCCAGGACTAACAGGTGGGTGGGGGGCAAGCTGCGGTCCAGGGCGCCAGTGGCTACAGACAGCCCCTCTTCCCCAGGCAGCATCGGCACTGCCAGGCGGTGCAGGGTCACCCCTGCATCTGGCTGTGCATGTGAGTGATGCGGTTGTGCCGGTGGGGTGAAGTGCTCTGCAGCACGCCAACCCTCTCGGTCAGTGGAGCCCGTGGTCCCGGCGCTTTGGGCGAGGAGATGCAGTGTGTCCCCAGGTCCAAGGGCATGGGGAGGGCCGGTGGGACGGAGGCACAGTGGGATGGAGGACTGGTGCGATAGAGAGATGGCAGGATGGCGGTGGGGGGATGGAGGGATGGTGGGGGGATGGAGGGCGGGGGGTGCAGTGCTGGGCAGAGCAATGGCAGAGGGGCTGCGGGGCCCACTGCATCTTGAATTCTTTCTCTGGTTGCTCAGGGGGGATAAATATGGCTTCATCACCTACCGGTATTCAGAGCATGCCGCCTTATCTCTGAAGAACGGCACCTCGCTAAGGAAGAGGAACGAGCCTTCGTTCCAGCTCAGCTCTGGTGGCCTCGGGCACTTCTGGACCAGACACACTGACTTGGGTAAGAAAGCAGGAGCTCTTTTTCCGAATCATCTCATTTATCAGCATAGAGATGTAACGGCACATTGCACTGCTGAAACCTTGTCACTCAAGGATCCTAAACCTCTTCAGAGCCCACAAGAAAAGCTCACCCGCTCTCCTGTGGCTCATGTAGCTGCTCTTACCTCAGTCAGATGGCTTGGGAAACTGGGGGGAGAGAAGAAAAGCAACTGGCGTGAGGACCCAAAGTGTGTTGGCTGCAAAACGTAGCATCACACCCCAGGGCTGCTGGATCTCAGCTGACCACAGCCCATCCTGTCTCTGCTGCATTTCTTCACAGCGCTGGACACTTTCCAGCAGAGAAGTCCCTTCCCAGTCATTAGAGAGAGCAGTCAGCGACATCTTATTAGCCTGAGAGGTGATCTGGGTGGTTTGCTGCTCTGGAGGACAGATTCACCACACTGCACGTGCACTTTCGAGCCAAAATGGTGGCACTGAAATGTGCTGCGGTCACATTAACTCCTTCTGTGTGGTATGGGCTTCTGCAAGACCTCCTGCCTCACTCGGCGACAGTGTTAGCCAGGGTCTTGCTGGATGCCATCCCTCCGCGGGTGCTGGGGCTGCAGCCTGAGCTGAGGGACAGGAGTGAAAACCTATGCTAGTCCTGCAAGAGAAATGTGATCCAGGCTTTGGTCAGCCCTCGTTGCTGGGATCTTCAGGTGTTTCACGAACACGGGGCATTTACTTCTGTACCCTGTGCAGGGAATGAAGTGGTTCTAGTATCCCACTTCATGGATGACAGACTGAGGCCCAGAAAATAAAGCCCTAAGTCTTGACTTACCTCTAGACGCCCAGTCTGACCCAAGTACTGCCCGATCTTTTAGCACCTTATAATATCTGATCAGCTCAGAGCAGCAAGCTCTCTAACTTTGGTTGTGGGTGCAAATGCCCGTTGTTCATCCAAATAAATCCCAGGGCCTCTCATTTTGGGCACGGAGAAGGTAGGAAACAGCACCCCGTGATGAAGATGTTGCCACGTGGCTGTGCAGTGCTGTGGGGAGGGGGGCCAGAGCTGCCCCCCTGCACAGGAGAACCTCCCTCAGTGCTCCTCGCCTGCAGATTGCCACAAGGCCAGCAGTCAGCCCCTTATTGCACAGCCTGGCTCCTTCCTAAAACCCTGCTCGCCCTGGTACGGGATGAGAGGAGGAGCCCACAGGCAGAGGTGAAACGCAACCGTGCCGTTCACAGCTTCTTCAAAAATACACACCCAAAAGGGTTAAGCTGCTGTTAAATTAGGCAGCCTTATTTCTGGCATTTGCTGAATTTCCCAGGCTTTGCAGAGGCACTGTTTGTTCAGCTTCTGATGGCGGGCTGGGGAGCGCCGCAGGCAGGCAACCCCCTCCCCGCCACCGGCACGGCTCCCGCCGGAACGGCCCCGTGTCAGCACCTCGGAATCCAGCTGCATCCGGCAGATTTCTGGAAACGGGTGTCTGTGGTGTGTGACCTGCTGGGCTGGGCGCTGCTACAGCCCCTCTGCCCAACAGCTCCTTCTCAATGGGGGAGACACAGCACCGGCCCGGCTCCCTTTCGCCATCACCGCCTCCTCCAGGCTGGCTTTGCGGTGCTGGGATGCAGCATGCCGGTAGCAGGGGAGCGAGCAGTGCCCTGCTGTGCCTCAGTTTCCCTCCTCGCCAGGCAGCGAGCGCACTTGTGCCCCGCTCCCTGACCCGGCTGCCTTGTGTCCCTGTCATTCCCAGATTGCAGCGTGGAGGAGTCCTCCCCAGCTCCAGTGAAAAGCAAGTACGAGACCATGGATTTCGACAGCTTGCTGCAGGAGGCCCAGCTAAGCCTGCATCGGTAACAGCCTTAACCTTGGAGGAATACCTCAATACCTCAGTCAAGGCACTTCCAATATGTTTACGTTTTCAAAGAAATTATTCAGTCTATGGAAAGCGAGAGAGAGCGAGAGAGAGCGAGAGCACGCACGCACGAGAGAGAGACTGCTGTCCCTTCCGATCGATGTTTACATTGAACAAAGCTGCTTCTGTCTGTGAGTCCCCATGGTGTTGATGTCTCACTGCCACACGTTAGTCCCCCCTGCTTCTGACTGGTTGTTTTAGGGTGAGCCTAGGAGCCCCCCACCCCTTCTCCCCCCTCCAGGCCCCCCCCCGGTGCTCCTGCCGCGGAGTTGCAGCTGTGTTCTCCATAACATTTTTTTGTCCGTAGTGTGTGATGATGAAATTGTTAATTGTGAATAGAATCAGGATTATAAACTAATTTTTAATAGAAGAGAAAAAAAAAGTATATACTTAAAAAAATGTATTTATGGCTCAGATGTACTGTAATTCAGATTTATTGTACCGCTTCCTTGATTTTTAACTATGCACTGTAATGAGGCACTTGCCACTCAGCAAATGGGGGGTCAGAGCAGAGTCACGGAGCCAGCATTCACCCATCAGCCGCGGAGGCACCCGCCTCTCCTGCCAGCAAACCGGGGTGCTCGGCAGTCGCGTTGGGGTCGCCCACTTTGCTGTCAAAGCCATTCTTCTTGCTCACATGGCCTGAGCCCTCCAGCCCGCAGCCCGGCTGGGTCGTGGGACCCAGATGCTGAGCTCGGTCCTGGTGCGTGATGGAGCCGGCGGGTGGTGGGGCAGGCCAGCCCCGTGCCATTCTTGCCATGGGGCCAGGCAGCTTTGCAGGCGTGAAGGAGAGGAGTGGTAAAAGGCTGCACTACCAGGGGGCCTGCAGGACAGATGCCTGTCAGCCAGCAAGGCTCCAGCCCTCTGCTGCCTTTGGAGCCAGGAGAGAGGGGCCATGGGGTGGGGCCAGAGCCGGCCAGGCTGGATCCGGTGGGTCCTGCTGGCACAGCCTGGGGGACCGGTGCCTCCGGGTACCTGCGAGGGACCTGGCTCCTCTCCGGCTCCTTGGGCAGCTGGGAGACCAGCCGGGCAGAGCGGCTTGCTCCCCGCTCGCTTCCACCCCCTGCAAAGCAAGCCGGGTGAGAAGACCCGTCTGTGATCCTTGCCCGGCAGCCAGCCCAAAATCCAGAGAGGCAGAGAGGCGGGAGGGGGCACGGCAGCCGCGCCAAGTGCCCACCCCACCCAACACCCTGCCTGCACTCTGCCCAGTACCTGATAAGCCATACACTTCCCCAGCACCCAGTTGGCACCCAAGATCTGTCCCCCATGCCCACCTGCGCCCCGTGGCACGCTTGCCCGCTCTGCCTCTAGCCGGGGGCCCCTGGGGCTGCCCGGCAGTGCTGGATTTAAGGTGTGCTCGAGCGGCACGCTCCCAAAATTTGCTTGCAAATTTGCCCTCCATCTCCAGGCGAGGTGGGAGGGAGAGAGCCCACCACCGGCTTGAGCAAACCCCACCATGAGCTGGCCAGAGGCACTGTGTTCCTGAGGGAGCGGGAATCTCGCTGCTCCTCAAGCCATCGCCATCGTCTCCATTTATTTTTCAGACCCAGAGACCACTAGGGATTCAGCCATCCTATGTAGATAGAATATTATAGCCTTAACTCTGCCAATAGATAGATTAGAGTCTCCTAGGGTCTCCCCTCGACAGGACTTAGGGGTTTTATTCTCATTTCCCTGGCGTGGGTACTCTTTCGTCTTGCAGGGAGTATGACCAAAGCCTCTGAAATTGCATGAGATGCAATGCCGAGAGCCTGAGTGCTGCCGAGGTGGCCCTCGGCTCCGGGGCCGTGCGTGCAGCTGGTCTCTGGCGGGAGCAGGAATGCCGGCAGCGCCGATACCAGCACAGTTACCTGGCTATTTCTCCCTGCTTTCGGGGGAGCCGTGGTTCTGACGACAACCAGCCTGGCGGTGCGAGGGCCCACAGGCCACTGCGGAGTTTGAACTGCGGGTCCCCAATCTGCCGCCGGTGACAATCACCGTCAGGGAACAGTCCTTGTGCCATTGCAGTCTCAGCAGCAAGGTTCGGCGTCCCTCCTGCCACAAGCTCCCCCTACTTCTCATCCCACCTTAGCAAACATGAGTAGCTCTGGCCAAGACTGAGCATCTGCTATTGGCAATTGCCTCATTGTAGCTTTGCCTTTTTCTGTCCTAGTATTTCCTCACAACGATGATGTTTACATGTGATTGCTATAGAGCTTATGTAGAATGTATATAGCGACACATTTAGGGTGGGTAGTACTGTCCTGTGCTGTGCTGATGTTTTTCAGAAAACGATCAATCCAAAAAAAACACAAAAAAAAGCAAAGTAAGTGGAATTCTTCCATCTCCTGCTCAGCCAGGGGCACCGAGCCCCCACGGCCGGGCCTCGCTGGGGATGCATCAAGCGTGGCAGAGGGGAAGGGTTAGTGGAGAGCTGGGGGGCCTCCAGAGCTGGGGGGGAGCCTTCTCCTGGGGGTCACTCAGTTGCTTCCCAAGCATTGGTTTTGGTGTACCCAGATATAAAATTTCACATTGTTTTCCTGTGGCGGGGTGTCCCGGGTCGGCCCACAGCCCCTGCCCATGCCTGGCTTCTGGATATCAAGGCCAGTGCTCAGGAAGGGGAGGGCTCGCCCTGCACAGAGCCGATCAGTACTGCACCCGTAGGGTAGGAAGAGATGCAATAAGTGGTCTTTGTGGTGCCTGAAGCCTATAAGTGGGGTTGGGGTTGGGTTTTTTTTTTTTTTGGTTTGGGGTTTTTTCTTTTTTTTTTTCCCATTAAATTGGGATGGTTTGTTTTCCCTCCTGCCCCAAGAAATTTCTGCAGGACTTATGCACTATGCACAGAGGTGTGCAAGGCGCAGAGGCACAACTAAGGCTTTGGCAGCCCTCCGCTGCTGCCCGCGCCTGCCAGCCCGCCGCTGCAGCAGGGAAAAGCAGGGGGCACGTGCTGCCTGCCCCGGGGGCTTCCCCTGACTTTTAGGACTAGGTGCGAGTGGAGGGTGTTCAGCTCAAGAAGCACAGGTCTGCTGGCTTTAGAATCCCTCATGCAGGGTTTGTGGTGAAAAATAAGTTTCTACTTGATTTGTTTGTTTGTTTGTGGTTTTGGTTTTGGTTTTTAATATAAAGGTGTCCTTAGCTTGGAGTGCTCGAGTCTGCAAAGGGGCAGGAAGGAGGGCTCGGGCACAGGTGAGAGCTCACTGCCTTAGTGACTGGTTCGGATGCTATCAGGGAAAGGGGGCAGGAGGAAAGCCATGCCCGGGCACTGCGCAGGGGGAGGCAGCCCACGCCGCCGGGGAAGCCAGAGGCATGCAGCGCTTTGCAGGAGCTCCGGGGGCCGGGGATCGAGCCTCCCTGAGGATTAGCTTTACCTCCCACCCAGCCTGTGGCATCGTGGCGGGTGCCCCGGCACGGGTGCAGCTGGGAGCTGGGCACCCCAAAAAGGGAACCCTTGCAGCCTGGCCCCTGCAGCAGCCCCAGGAATCTGCCCCCAGCCACCTGCGAGGGCCGGGGCTGCGGGGCGGGTAGGAGCGCTACTTCAAAGAGAAACTGGGAGCAAAAGGGTGTACTACGGTAGGCAATAAGTAAGGAGGAGATTTATTTTTTTAAAAATATATAACTATAGAATGTCCCCCAATAGTTTCTTGCAGGTACTGTGGGGGAATGCTGAATGTGAAGAGTTTTGTGATAAAAGGCCCCTTTGCTTTTTTTGCACAGATTTGCCCCAGAAAAGCTCGTTGTTCAGGGTGGGGTACCAGGTTTCTGGCTGGAACCCAGCGGGTCCCTGGGGCTCCAGAGGAAGGAGCAAATGTTTCCGAGTGTCTCGGCTGAATGCAGAGGACAATCCCGGGTTTTCGGTTCAGTGCTGCCCCAAAGAAAAGGTTTATCCCAATTCCTACTCAGCACAGCTGGCTGGGCTGCACATCTACTTTAATGAAGCGGCAGCTCAGTCCCACATTACAGTGTTCAGTGTCTGATTTCAGCACTGGTCCGTGCAAAGGAGTGTTGCAATTGCAGACCAGCAATTTTTTTTTCTTTTTTGTTTTTCCTGTTTTGTTTTTTGTTCTTTCTTTTTGGAGGTATGCTGAATACTGAGATACGTCGTTGTTCATAGCTGAGCCCTGACACCCTTTCTGTTCTAAGCATCGTAGTCCATCCCTGACAATCTCAAGCAATATAGAGCCAAATGCAGCCTTTGGGTTTCATTCCTTTTCCCTCGCCCACCCTGGGGTCAGGGGTGGCGGTGGCAGCCTGGCCGCAGTGCCCACGGCCATGGCCACGGCCACGGCCATGGTACCGAGGCGAGAGCCACACTGCAGTAAATACTGAGTTGGGGAGGGAGTGTGTGTATGCATGTGAGAAAGAGAGAGAAAGGTTAAATTGATGCATTTCTTGAGAAAGGTGTAAGAATTTCACATAAAAAGGGGCACATCTGCTTTGTTATTTATAAAAAAAAGCTAAATCCTGTCTTTTTCTTCTTTTTTTTTAAGTAAAAGGACACTGCTAATAATTATTAGGGGCCAATTCTGCCTCCCTTCCTCATGCTGAGTAAGTACTACTTAACTCTGCAATTTTCTACTTGCAGAGTAAGTAAAAGCAGCAGAATTGATCCCTCTGTGATTAAGAATCAAGTTTTTAGTCTGTGTTTTTTTTTTAATTGGTAGCGGTTTTTTATATTTTACTTAATTTTTTTCCCCAGTTCCGTTCCGTTGTGTCCTTATTTATGTAATATACTTTAACCTTAAAAGATGGCATGGATTCTTATGCCTTTCCTTTATTATTATTGTTATTATTTTTAAAAAAGAGATTTATTTCTAGTGTGATTTAACTGTCTACCTTCTAAAACGAGAGAACGGTTTCTTGTATTTTTACATTGTCAGATTCTATAGTTTCATAGATAATTTAACCAAATCGCTCAATGTATTACCTATATCTATCCGGTGGGTATAAAAGTTCTATTTTAAATTGTGTAAATACTTCAGAACTGGCTTCTTTTTCCAGACTCCCCTGCCGTGGAGTTACTTGTTTACATCAAAAAGACTGTAGAATCTCTACGCTCATGTACTGTAAATAGTGAAGTGATCTGCCTATAACTAAATGATAACATATATACTATAAAGTGGAAAGAAAAAAAAAAGGAACAAGTCTGTGCCGCTAATACTTTAGTTTATGAGTGCAAGCCTGCTCTGGGAGGAGGTGTTTTGCTTTGCAGAAGGTGCTCTCCTGCGTCTGCCTGGCCGGTAGCAGGATGGTGGGGGCACAGCCGGGGCCGGAGGGAGGTGGTGGAGCCCCCCAGCTTGCTCACACCGGTGCTGCACAACTGCCAGGGATGCAGTTCCCATGGGGGAATATCCCTGTATATTGCTATTTTAAGTGTGGCTTCTTCCAGTTTAACTCGTGCAGGAAAAGCCTGGGCTCCATACTCTGGACTTTGGGAGCGGTGCCGCTGCCGCAAGACCCATTGCAGAAGAAAGAAACCCTCCAGACCAGGGGGGTTAAAAATGAAGTGGGGCATGCACCTCAAATTTGCTTGAGTGGGAGTAAGACAGCAAAGGGCTGAAATGCAAGAAAAAGTGTGGAAAAGACTCCAGATGGTGATGCGGCAACCGTACGGCTCAGGACGGCACCTGGATAGTCCCCCTGGTACCAGAAGACCAGTCCCCCGGGAGCCAGCCTGCTCTCCCAGAGATACAGCCGAGGTGGCCGAACCGCTGTTTCCCGGCACAGGGTGTCCTGGTGTCCTGGTCACTGTGGGAGCCCAGGCTGCGGAAGGGACGGGATGGAAAGCCCAGGCCGTTGGCTGCAGCACGGGGCAGCTCGCCCGCAGCACCCGGCACACGGGAACCCAGCGCCAGCCGTCACCCCCAGCAAGGGCTCGCCAGGTTGGAGATGTTGCACTGAATTTATCCAGAGCACGGCACTGTGATGCTGCCGGGAGGGAGGACGTCAGCAGCCTGAAAGGAGGAGGTCTGCAAGGTGCTGAGCTGCCCTGGCTATTTTTTTTCTGCCAATTCGCACCAATTTAGGCAGCTGCCCTAGACCTGCCCATCTCCGGCACAGCACAGCTGGAGGGAGCCCAGCGTGGGTCCCCCCCCGGCCAGCCGCAGAGCCAGAACCAGCCTCCCACCCCAAACCCAGCCCCTCGTCCCTGTAACTGCTGCAGCCCGAGTGGAGAACTGATGGGAAGCTCATTTCCCTGCTGCTTTCCAAAAAAAAAACCCAGGCTTCAGGGACACCAAACAGGAATATTTTTCTAAGATACATCAGGGCACAGTGATGCTGCCAGTGCCAGGGCAGATTAAAACATGAAATTTCAAGGAGGAAATGTGGGGATGCAGCTGGGGCAGCTGGTGTTGGGGTGCCCAGGGTGGGTGCAAGCATGAGCAGAGGCACGGGAGTGGGGTCCCCGGCTGGCAGTGCTCCAGGATGGAGCGGGGGCACGCGAAGGAAGGGTCTGCAGGGAGGGACAGACCCGCAGCTGAGGCTTATCCTCCCAGCCTGATCTGCGCCGCTCGGCGCTGCATTCCCAGGCAGCTTCCTGGAAAACAAAGGTCTGATACTGTTTATCGAGTATTATCCTGCAAGCAGACCTAGAGACTGAAGGGAGCTGTTGGTGAATCGCGAAATCAGTTCAGCAGCTCCGTCTTCAGCAGCTTGCAGCCATTTGGAAAAAAAAAAACAACGCCACAGTTTCCATTTTGGTATAATTTTGTGATAAAACAGCTTCTTTTCACACAGATGGGTGATACTTTTGTAGCAGCTTATGTGGGTGCTCTCCAGCTGCCAGAGGGAAGGGAGGCGGCGTTACCTCCTGCGCTGGGCACACCGTGCCTTGTGGGAGGGGAAAATAAGTTAATAATGGGCTTTTGTGAATAGGGACAGCTTTTGTCGCTGACCTTGGCTGACTGGCCCCTGGCAGGCAGCGTGGGCAGCAGGTAGTGTGGGCAGCGCATGCAACGCAGGCAGCAGGGGCAGCAGGGGCAGCGTGGGCAGGATGGCAGTGCCCGCATCTGCCCCACTGAGATGGGCTGGCTGAGACCACAGGGGCCCTGGGCTCCACCGGCTTGGTGGGACACTCCCCACCCCGCGCAAGGGCCCACAAAAAGGCCCATGGGTGGGCGGGGGAGGCAGGGGCACAGCTGGGCAATGCCTGAAAATGCCATGCCAGGCTCCTGCTCCCAACCGGTGTGAAGCGCCTGTTGCTTGGGATTTATTTCACTGGCTGGGAAGCTGTTTTGGGCTGCCCTTTGGAGTTTCAGCTCCCACCCATGCCCTGGACAGTGACATCTGACACCAAATCCTGCCCCGGGCTCTGCTAGGTGCAGGAGCTCCCAGCTCCCAGCTCCCCGACAGGGACTTCAGCTTCTGGGCCACAGAAGGTCTATCCAGGGGGCTCTGGAGGCCGTACTTCGAGTAACGTATGCATTTGTCCACTCTCAGCATTTATCAGTCCCAGCTTGTTGTCCAGGTCCATCCAGGTGTCTCTGCAGGGAGGAACAGGGACAGGTTTGGTTTCTTTGCTCCCTGCCAGCTCGGGGACCTCCCTGCCCACAGCAGGGTCCTGCATGCCTGCAAGGGACTTCTCCCAGCTTTCCTTCCCACTCCCTCCTAAGCTTTGCATCTGTCTCCCTAAGGCACCTGCAGCTCCTACTGCCTGTGCTGGCTGTGTCTTTAAATGCCGGTGGAGAGCTTTCTCCAGGTGCTGCTGGTTTTGAATGCTGCTGGTTTTAGGTCCCACAATCTCTCTTCCCTCTTTCTCTCCTCCTCAGTCTTTGGCTGGATATGTTTTAATTTTTCAAGCACCGTCTCCGTCTCCAAGTACCTTTTCAAACTCAGATTTCGATCCCTGGTGTTTCTCAGCAGCCTCCTGCAGGTAAGAAGCCACCATCCTCTCCCCACCAGCTTTTCTAGCACTAACCCTACTCCACCAAAACCGCACCACCCTGCTGGCTCTGAGGGAGCATTTCCAGCTCCTTATGTCTGCAGGCTCCTGCTGCCTGCAGCGCACAGTGGGCCAGACTCGGTGGTGGCTGAACAGACCCTTTGATGACCAGGGCAACAGCAGAAAATCTGCCCCGGCAGCAGCTGCGGTGGGTGAGGTGCCGGTGTGGTGCTCTCGGGAGGCAGCCGGCTCTGTGCAGCAGTGCTGCGGCTGCCGCCTCTCTCCATGTCTAAGCATCTCTGCTTCCCTTCCAGCTTGACATCCACAAGGACCCCTCCTTGCTCCTGCAATTGTGCTTTGATCACCACGAGCAAGCAGCTGCTCGGGCGGAGGCTGCGTACCGAAGGAACAGCAGACAGCCGGAGAGCGCAGGGCAGCTCAGGTTTGCTGGGAGCTGCCCTCTGCCTGCCTGCTGTTCAACAGTGTGAGGAGCAGAGGGAAGACACCTCCTCATCGCCTTAATAATAGCAATGATTTTAGAGGAAAACTGCCCACCCTGCAGTAGTGCACACAAGCACATGATGCCCTGGGCTCTCAGTAGCCCCCAAACCACCGAAGGCTGACTGCTTATGCAGAACCTGCTAGAGAAGGGCACAGAGAGCGTTAGATCGCCCTGGAGCCTGGCACATGCTGCCTGTCATCTGTACCTGCTCATGCTGGTTTCGGATCACTCAGAGTCTTTGCTGCAGTGGGTCTGGAAAATAGCAGTGTCTGCCTGGAGAGAGGCAGGGAAAGGATTTGGCTCACCACTGCTAAATGGGCAAACTCTTGGGTGAAAGCTTTCGTCACCACCACCATCTCCATTCATCACTGCCACCTACTGAAAGTCAGCTCCAGGCAGCAACTCAGCAGTCCAAGGAGAAAAGACAACTCGTGCAATCCCCCCGGGATGTGGGGCTCTCCCTTGCACATTCAGGCAGTGGAGGGAGGGACGCTGCTCTAAGCATCCTTACTCCTGGGATTCAGCTCACCTTCAAGTTTACTTCCAGGAAACAGAAGTCCAGGTTTGCTCTACTGCGTTTTTGTAATCAGTCAAAGCCAACCAGCACTGAAATACTGTTGTTTTTAAAATTATACAGAAAAATAAACGCATCTGGCAATGAGCTATTGCTCTTTCCACAGTGCTTCTTGTATAAGCTCTGTCCCTGCTACTTAATTTACCCTCCCTTCAGTGCTGCTGGTGGGGCAGGAGACCCCCCCCCCCCCGCCGTGAGTGTAGGTGTGAGGCCAAAAGGAAGAGTTAAAAAGCCTGTTTGGCTGCAGCCATGCACGATTTTGCCATGTGGGCTGCCTGCAAGCGGCCCCGGAGGTACCAGCAGATTATTTACAGTGGTTGTTACCTGCAGCTTCCAGTGTCTACTGGCTATCCAAACTCCTGAAGGAAATCAAGGAAAATAATTTCTCTTCAATGAAAGGATTAATAAAGTTAATTAATGAGGGGCAAAGAAAGAAGATTTTAGGCTAGGTGATTTGCAGGCAGCACATGCAACAGCAAGGCTGCAGCTGGCTGCGGCTGGCTGCAGCGGCATGCAGCGGTGGAGCAGCAGCTTGTCTCAGCCTGTGCCTGCAAGCAGGGCACAGTAAGTAACACAGAGTGATCCACAAAATCCCCACAGGCTCCTGCAGGGATCAAGACCTTCTGCAGCCCCTTGTAGGCTCCAAGCAGATGAAACAGAGGATTTTTCCTATGCAGCACCAGGTTTTGGGGTTGGGATGCACACAGCAGCGCAGCAGTCAGCTGGTGCCGTGGGCACTAAGGGCAGCATTTGCAAATGCAAGTTCTGCCACGCTGGAGGAGGTGGGGAAGGGCACGGGAAAGCAGCAGTTTCATGTGCTTTGGGGGAACAGGAAAGCCAGGTGAGCACTGCATACAGTGTTAGCCACATTTGAGGCAACTGTGGAAAAGGGATTAGCAGTAGTGAAGTGTGAAGCCACAAACCCCATGGAGGGGAGAAAAATAATGATAAAGGACACAGCAGTTAGGAATGAGAATAAGAAACATCACTTAGAAAGTACAGCCAACATCTGCAACATCCCCATTCACTGGGCCAAGGTCATAAGAAAGCATTAGGGAGCAGGTAATAGGCAGCAAGCTGAAAATGAGCTTGTGTTCTGATACGGAGGGAATAGTTCTACCTGCTCCCAGCAGGTGTATCATGTCAGAGAGGACTGAGAGGCCAAGACCATCAGGAAGAGCTTTATATGATAAATTCTTGTAAAATACCCGAAATAACTATTGCTTCTCTGGGCATTTAGCCAAGTACAGAGTCCTTGCCTGGACAGCGGCTCAGGAGTCGCGCTTGGTTCAAGCAATACGTGTTTAACAAGTTCTCAGGAGCTCAGGAACACCCAGAGCAGTCCAATAACACCAGCCTTTCCAGATACCACAGGCAGCAAGGTCTGTGCCATGGGGGGCTCACAGGGACCATTTTTTGCTAGGACACATACTGACAGTGTGCTTTGTACTAACATCTCAGAAGCTTCTCAACATCGTCTCAGAATAATGGGACAGAGAGAACAGAGAAAGGAGTAGCTTTTAAAACAGTAAAAATAAGTTGCCTCCATCCTCTTCTCTCCCCTGCTCCTGAAATGAAGAAGCATTTTATTCCCTCTTGTTTCCAGGAGAAACTAAAGTCTAAGACTTAGCAAGTCCTCCAAGGAGGAAAGGAGGAAGCGCCCCGGAGCAGAGCCCTCTTACAGGTCCCGGAGGAGTGCTGGGCTGTGGTACCCCCGCCTGGCTGAAGGACAGCAAGGGAAACTTCCTTTATTCTTCCTCCTTTCTTCTCGGCACTCAAATACCGAGGGCAGGTAAGAGCCTGGGCAGTCCTGGAGCAGGGAAAAGGACCAGTGGACACAGGGACAGGCTTTAAGGGTGGCGGATCACCAGATGTTACCTCAAGAAATACCCGCAAGAGGACCGGGATAAAGAAAAGCCATGCAGGGCGCAGACGGAAGCCAACAGCTCCGTTTCCCAGCCGCTGCCTGCCCCGTTCACGCAGGGGTGGGCAATTTGCCCCGCTCCCCTCGCAGTGGCCAAGTTCCCGCCACCCGAGCTGCCTGCGTGACGGCCGTGGGTTCCGCCAGCGTGGCGGATGCCACGCAGGCAGCTGCGCAGAGGAGAGGGATGACGTTCCCTCGCAAGGGGGAGGAGGCAGCAGCTCCCGGCCCGCAGAGCCAGCGGGAGGTGCCTCGCCATTACTGCTTTCTGTTGCTTTTCCCGCCAGGACCCTTCCTCCGGCACTCAGCGCTGTGTGGCCCCTCGGGCGCCATGGCTGAGCTGGTTGCTGTGGCCGGGCTGGAGGAGGAATTGACCTGTCCCGTCTGCCTGGGCATTTACAGCAACCCCGTGTCCCTGAGCTGTGGTCACAGCTTCTGCAAGGCATGCATCCAGGAGGCGTGCAGCCGCCGGCAGTGCCTGCAGGGCCCTTTCAGCTGCCCGGTGTGCTACGCCCAGGCAGACCCCACTGTAGAGCTGCAGCCCAACGTCCAGCTCCGCAGCATAGTGCAGAAGTTTTTGGAGGCTCCTGCTCAACAAGAGGAGGAAAAGCATGAAGTGCAATGCGAAGAGAAGGCGGAAAGTTTGGGCCAGCAAGACAAGGTGATCCTCTGTGATTTCTGCCTTCAGGAGCCCCAGCCAGCCATGAAGACCTGCCTGAGCTGCGAGGCCTCCCTGTGCCAAGCCCACCTGAGCAAGCACAGCACAAAGAGCACCCTGAAAGACCATGTCCTGATGGAGCCCTGCGATTCTCATTTTTTGGCTGAGCGGAGATGCCCCCAGCATGGCAAACTGCTGGAGTGCTACTGCGAGACGGACTCGGTCTGCATCTGTGTGCTGTGCTGCGTCATGAGCTCCCACAAGAACCACAAGATCACCACTTTGGAGGAGGCTTTTGACCAAGCGCAGGTAAGAGGCTGCCAGGACAGCAGCCCAGACACGGATTGTGCTAGGAAAGCCACTGGGGTCTCTGGCATGCAGACAGAGCTGCCCGCAGCACAGGGATGAAACATCTCCCAAGTTTCAGATCTGCAGACTTGGGATGGGGCTACATCTTCATGTTGGGCTTTTATTCCTAGTTTTGCCCCAGATTCCCTCTGGGATTACCCCTCAGGGTATAAAACAAGATGTTATAAACACTTTCTTCCCATCCTGAGGAGCCAAACTGGTGGGACCGAGTGCTTGTGGCTATGTTTTTAGTCCTCGATGCACTTGCAAGCCGGAAGATCAGCCTGAGCTGCGTTTATGCAAAGAAAATTAATGACAGAGTAACAGAAAGGAAGCTGTCAGCACTGAAAGTAGCTTTACATGTGGCTATTGCACATGAACAGTTTTCACTTTCAGAATGTCTTTCCTGTGCTTGTAATTGTGGTATTTGTTCAGGGATAAAATCTTCCAGTAAACCTTTATGTACTGATTTGTCCTGAGAGCGTGCAGTGAACAAACTTTTTGCAGGTCTAGTTTAACCCATTTCCATAAAATTGCTATCATCTCGTGCATGTATGTCGGTCCTATCCTCCTATCTCCCTCTGCTTCTTTTTATAGAGTATTCTTCCTGAAACTCTGGAAACAGTGAAAACACATGAAGCTGAGCTGAATCAAAGCATAGAAAACCTGCTGAAACAAGAGGAGGAAGTCAAGGTTTGTTCCAAGGTTCCATATCTCTTCGGGGATGGTTGCATGCTGGTAGCTGATGAGATAAGGTTTTCTTTTACGCTTCCCCAGATCATGGATTACGAAGCTTTTTTAGTTCCTGGGTGATTTTTCAGATATTTTCTAGGTTTCTTCTTTGAGAGAGGATGATGAACAACTTTCTTATCAGTCTGGCAAGTACAGTCATAGTTTCCAAAGGACCTTTGAGCTTGAAAATTGCTGTTAAGTCCATGCCTCCTGATTGGTGGGTGGTGGTTGGCTTTTTTTTTTTCCCAACCTTATTCAATTTGCAGACTCTAAAATATTTATGGAAAAGATATAGACCATGTTATAGTGATTTTATACCCTTTTACAACAAGAAATCCATTTAGGTTAGCCCGTGGTTCTAAGAAGTTGGTAGGAATTAGGTTAAAAGATTGCCCCAAAGCACCTCGGTTTTGCTCCCAGCATGCAAATACCTATATAAAAGCTCTGAAAGAGCAGGAAATTTAGCGCAGGTCTCCAAATCCTAGTTCATTCTGCTTAGGCAGAATTGGCACTTGCCTTCCTCCACCAGTAGAAGTGATGGGACTAGAGGTCCTGGCACTGGGCAAAGGAAATGTTCCCTTCTAGTCCGAAGACAAAACTGTACCTGTGGGCAGTGTCCTGTCTGGCAGCGTAGCTGCTTTCAAACAGTGAAGGAAGCTTGGTGGAGGCAGTAAGCAGAGAAACTGGTTTTCCTTATCCATCCCTAAAAGGACCAAAGGCAATGTATCCGTAGAAAAATACCAGTGCAGAATAAGGAAATACATGCATAGCAGAAACTCTTCAGCAAGCATCGTGCAAGAAGCACTGCTATTCCATCTTTTTCTGGTCAGGTGCCAGATGCTGGGGGAGGCCACTTATGTCACGTGGCCTTTCTGCTGTCAGTGGGACATCTTGGTTTGTTGTCATATGGAGGGGCACTAAGTTAATAGCTACTTTTCTCAGCCCGGAAAAGACCAGGCTCTTTCTGAGTGAGAATTAGTGTGGAAAATGTAAGATTCAGTCCCTAACAGCTTTGAAAGTGTTTTCTTAATAGACTAAGGAGAGCCTGCTAAGGAATCAGCTGGAGAGCCTCTTTGAAGAGATGTATCTGCAGCTAGATAAAAAAAAAAGAGAGGTCCTGGAAGCTCTCAGTCACAACAAGGAGCAACAGCTTTCTCAGATTCAGACAGAAATACAAAAACACAAAGAGGGGAAGGATGCAGCCAGCTGTGATATACAGGAGCTGGAGGCTCTGAGAGATCAGAAAGACCTACTTCTTTTCACCAAGGTACCTAACAGCATCCCTCTTCCCAGAGATGCTCACCTCTTGGGCTGGCCTTTGCCTGCGCTATGCTAATTCTGCTTTTAAAATGTCTTTTACAGAGTTTTGCAGCGATTCGAGCCAGGTAAGCTCTTCCCAAGGTCATCTACTATTGCATGCCATATTGCTTCAGATGACTGATAGTCCAGCAGTGCGGGTTTGCTAGCCCAGCCTGCATGCACTGCAGGCCCACCGCTCCCTGGGCTCACCCTGGCTGCCCCTTGGGCTTGCTGACTGCACACTCTGAGCCTAGCTTTGTCAGAGACCTGGAGAATCCCCAAATTATTAACAGAGGTCATGTGTGATTCTTCCTATACAACGTGGCTTATTTTTCTGTACCCTCTGCACCTGTTCTTGAGACCCATTCTGAGGGCAGTTCCTGAATATTTAGGTCCCTGGCTGGGCATGCGAAGGACGGATGAGCTTAGATATCCTGAGTCATCCTCCAGTGTGCATTGCCTTCTGCTTGTAAGAAGAAAATGCAGCAGAAGCTGAAACATGCAGTGAAGTAATGAGTCTACAAAGGTCATGGCTTTTCTCCTGAGCTGTTCCCCCGGTGCCTGCCCAGCGCTGTTCCTCCACCGCAGCCCTCCACCGCTTGCACACAGGCTCCCCCAGCCCGGCCTTTCCCCAGCCCTGTGTTCAGGTGCAGCAGTTGCTCCTTGGCTGTGATAACGCAGCACTTCTCATTTGCTGTCTCGGCATCCCAGCGGCCGCCCTTGACACCTCGTTAGCTCCTGCTGCAGGGACTTGAAGACTGTAACCACAGACACGATGCTAGGGTCTGTCCTGGCAAAAGCTGGGGCTGAGGTGACTGAGACAAGGTCCTCTGGGGACAAATACTGTCCATAGAGTGAAATTCATCCTAATGATGTCGAAGAGGTTTGGGATTCTGGGAAAAGACTGGTCAAAGGAAGAGTCCCTGGTAAAGCTGCAGAGGGAGGGAAGGATAGAAGCTGCTTTTCTTTGTCTTCCATGGAGGCTGGGTGTGGAGTGGGGGATGCACGTCAGCTCAGGGATGGGCTCGGTGATCGTATTCTGATGACTTGCTGCTCTTCTGATGTCTTTCTGCATGTTTTAGGAAACACGAGCCAGTTCCTAACAAAGATGGTGTAAAACTGCCAGCGCCACCCATTATTTTGGATAAATTATCAATAGACATTATTCTAAGGCTTTTCCAGCAATTCCTCTCAGACATGCAGTCCTTATTTAAGACAACACCTGGTAAGTGATCATTTCATTACGTGACAAGCAAGAGAGAGACACTAACAAAACATGTTTAAGAAAGGACTATAATAGGACACCGAGAACCTCTAGAAGAACTGATTACTAACATTGTATGATTAATTTCACATATGTGTACATAAAAGGGCGCTTGCCCTGGTCTTCAGTGCTTTGGGACATGTCTTGAACACACCCTGTTAAAATGGGCTCTGGGTAAAGGGGTGTGGATGTCCTAGGAGTTTTCTGGGAGGATTAAGAGAAGAGAATAGCAACACCTCTTCTGTCTGTAGCATCACTTTGATTCAAAGCATGGGGAAAGTTGTGAACTTATCACAGCAGCGGCAGGTGGAGTTTGTCTTAGGACGTAAATAATCTACTCCTTCTATGTAAATAATTCTACTCTTTTGTAATGTTTTGTAAGATCTACAGTCCCGGTGCTGTGCACGGTGTGATGCTTTTCCAACTGCATTGAAAAAATTAGGGTTCCCTTGTTATTGCTCTCTTGATGGTGCTGGAGCCCTTGCTGACAGTGAGCCTAGGGTCAAGATGGAGAGACAGCTGGGGTGGCAAGGCCCTGTCCAGAGCGTGTGCGATGCGCACACCTAATTGGCTGCCATCCGTACAGCCTTGGGTACGCTAAGAAGCACACCGTGCTAACAGCCACTCCTGAGTTTAGTCTCTACCATCCCTCTAAGCGTAGCCCAGACCTATTCTGGCTAGAAAGCCTTAGCTCCAGGTTTTCCTAATTATCTATGCCATCTGAGCAATTTTGGTTAGTTGCCCAAGTCACTGCTGCTGTTTCAGTTTCCTGAAGGAGTAACTTCCAGAGGAGAAAATGCCACAATATTGAAATGCATTACATGAAAGAGAAGGTCTGAATAAAAACATTCTGCAAATTCCTGAGTGTAGAATTAACTTCTTGTGACTGGCCATGCTAGGAAGTTTTGCGAGTTCTAGAAAATAACTTCAAATGACGCTAAGCAAATAAGCGTTTATAAAATGGCTGTGCCGCTGTTCACACACTTCTTGTACATGGAAGTTAATCTGGGAAGTTTTAAAAAATGCCTAATGAAGCTCTGCAGGACAATGATGGAATACTAAAACCCAAGAGTTGCTGTAGTTGGAAACAAAAAGCAAAAAGACACTTTAAAATTGTGAAATAGCGGCATTTCTTGAAATGTGATATCAACGTCCTTTAGAATTACTAAGAGCAGTGAAGAGAGGTGCAGAAGGTGTTTCAGTTAACATATGCTTTTAATGACTTGGGTGGGTTGGACTTGAATTGGATGACTTGGATTGACTTGGATGACTTGGATTGGGAAATCCAGGTTTCAGCAGTGGGGGATGTATGCAAATCTGGACAATTATCTGTTAATCATAATGTGTTTTTTTTCTTTCTATAGTTCAGGAACATCTGACTTCTTCAAAGCATCCATGGTTTCACGGTACCACCGTAGTCCATGCATCCTCACTCAGTTCTTCCTCGTTAGGGGCATCAAATACAAGCAGTGCCATCCCATACATGAAGAGCAACCAGAGCTTCTCAGAGGGCTGTCACTTCTGGGAGGTGGACACCAGCAGTGCGTCATGCTGGAAGCTCGGAGTCATTCATCCCAACTTTGAGTGCTATCTGCAAATGTCTTATAATTCCCTCTGTCTGTTCCTAAGTCAATCAATGACCACACCACAGCACTTTCCTACAGCCTTCAAAGTAGTCAGGGTAGAGCTAGACTGCGGAAGAAATACACTGTCATTTTATAACGCGTCCGTCACGGATGGAGATGCTGATAAGAGCCTCAGGCTTATACAGACTGTAAGCATCCCTTCAAATTATCCCGCCTACGCTACCTTTGGCATGCTTCATGGCTCTTTGAAGCTCCTGTAGTGGTGTGGGGACAAGATGGTGTTTTGTATTTCCAGGCCTAGGTATCGAGACTGCTGCTGCATGGAGGCTGCGCTAAGATGACATATTAGAAATAGGATTTTGGGCTGCTGTGACAGCTCATGTGTGAGTGCAAGGCCTCTGTGGGGTATATCACAGCACACTGCCGCTTACTGCAAGAGCTCCTATCTTACTTGTTCTATTAATCACAATGGAAATACCGTTAAGTTGTGCTTTTTTCTCAGGTGTATCAAATGCTGTGTTGGCTGCATGTTATTAAAGTAATTTAGGGTGCAAAACTCAGTGGCAATTTAGTTGATAAAAAAGTTGACAGCACATAAACTAAGCAGCAGCAATGCTGATCTCTGCTCTAATGCATCAACTTTTACCTCTGCCCTCCTCCACCTGTCCTGCACAACCTAAGCCATCGGTTGCAGAAGCAACGCCGGCCTGGGAGGCGAGTAGACACTAGGCGGTAAGACACCTGGTTTCCCTTGCTCTCTGCTGCTGTTGTCCCCCGTGAGCTCTCTGAAACACCACTTGCCTACTTCTTGCCTCAATTTTAATTCTCTCCTCACCTATGCAAAAATCTCACAGCAAAGGGAGTAATGAAGAGGAAAACTCCTGTGCCTTTAGTCTGTGCCATATGGGGCCTGGATTAGTTTGTTCTTACGATTGTCCAAACACCTTGGAGATGATATTCTTGCGGGCTGCCTGTGCTTCTGCTGCCTTCAGACAGAGCCAGGGTATTTGCCTGAAGAGGTCCAGGCAGGAGATATTCACCCCAGCAGGGACAGAGAAGGACCTTGAGGGACACTACAGTTTTGCATACACTAAAAGAAATCCTTGTTCGCTCTTAGAAGAAAGTGGCTGTGTTTTGTCTTTTGTATTTTATACACCAAAATTATATGGAAAACCATGCGGGTAGAGGTGGGTCTCCCAAATGCACCTGCAGTGGCTGCTTAGGTGGTACGGGCGCAAAGTGAGGTAAGCAATGCTCATGACGTGGTACAGGGATATTCCTATCCTAGACTGCCTTTCCCGACAGCCTTTCCCAGCCCCCGTTTCCCTGTCAGCCGGCTGCAGGTAGGAGACCAGCCCCTCAACAAGTCCCAGTAAAACTTTCCCCTGGGTTCTCCCTGTTTGACCTTTAGGGGAGCATCTGCAACTGTTTTGGAGAAGAACCAGACAAAGCAGAGGGAGTTCCTGGCTTACCCCTGCCAGGCTCATGCTCTTCTCATCCAGGGTTTATCTTTAATTTGCTGCCCCTGGTGTGGGATGGAGGATTTTTTCCAGGAGGGCAGAGGGCTGAGGGGGAATTGCCCATCTTGTGCCCTCCCCAGCACCCCCTGCTCCCACCAGCCTGCTGGGGTCTCAGGCAGGGAGCAATGCTGCCCGAGACTGAGGGCAAACTCTGAAAGTGGCTGCCACAGCTTCCCAGAGCTGCTTCCGGGTGGAGCCCGGGACGGGGAGCGTATGCCGGCCTGTCACAGCGCAGAGAGGAAAGACTTGCAGCCTCTGGGCTGGGCCTCCAACCCGGGCACAACGCCAAGGTCATCTTTTTAGTTTCGTTTCTCACAGACTGGCTAACACACCATTTCTGCAGCCATGGCAAAAGCTAAGGAAGAATTTGGAGGGGGTGCCAGCTTGGAGGACGAACTCAGCTGTCCCGTCTGCCTGTGTCTGTACAGGAACCCAGTGTCGCTGAGCTGTGGCCACAGCTTCTGCAAGCAGTGCATCCAGAAGGCACTCGGTGCCCAGCAGCAATCCAAGACCCCTTACTCCTGCCCCATGTGCAAGCTCCAGCTGGGTCCCATCCTGGAGCTGCAGAAGAATTTCCAGCTGTGCAGCATCGTGGAGGCATTTCTGGCCACCACTTCCAAAGGACAACAGGACAAGGGCTCTGCAGAGGGCAAGAAGGAGGTGGTTCTCTGTGACTTCTGCCTGGACTGGTCCCAGCCAGCGGTGAAAACCTGCCTGGTCTGCGATGCATCTTTGTGCCAGGCCCATCTGAACAAACACAACGCCAAGGCTTCCCAGCAGGACCACATCCTGGTGGAGGTGGGCACAGGCGATGTGGCGGAGGGGAGGAGGTGCCTGGAGCACGGCAGGCTGCTGGAGTGCTACTGCCAGGACGAGGGGCAGTACATCTGCGTGCTCTGCTGTATTGTGGGATGCCACAAGGGCCACAGCGTCGTCACCCTGAAGGAGGCTCATGACAAACAGCTGGTAAGGGGCTCTCCTCTCCCCACGGCTCTTGCAGGGTTTGCTCCAAACTCCTGACCTGGAGGAAGGGGGAAGGCCGCAGGAGGGGCAATAAGGTTTTCACCAGCGAACGGGCACAGGAAGGCGAGGGCAGGCAGGCAGCAGCTCGGGGGATTTCATTTCCGCACCAGCGGGGACTCGTGCATTGTGCCGGAATCTGCTTTTCATTTCCTCCTTTGTGTTGCCAAAGCAGCCTGGCAGGCTAAGCAGAGGGAGAAGAGCGGAGAAAGGTGTTTGGGGCTGACCAGGACGTGGGTGTGTGTGCAGGAGAGCAAGCGAGAGGCAGGTGCAGGGCTCCGCTGTCCCATGCCCCCGAAGCTCATGCCCGTTCTGTGCAGCCCCAGGCAACTGCAAACTGCCAATGATGTACATTCTTGGGTGGGATTAAGAAGTATTTCTGCAGGGATTAAATAGTCTCTTCCTGTACAGAGCCTCGGGTTCCCCACTACTGCTGAATTTTGGGTTGGGAAACAGGTTTTCCCACTCGAGGCCCTTTCCTCTGGCTCCCTCCTCCCTCTGCCCTAAGTTCTGCAGAGCCAGCTTCCCAGCAGGCACAGAGAGGTGGGGCCTCCATGTGCCTGTCTTTCAGTCCAGCTGCTGTCCTTGAAATGCTCCAGAATCAGCTGACACTGCGGGGATAAAATGCATTTACTATGCTCCCTCACTGCCTTGCATTTGAAATTTCTGGGCTCAATTTAGAGCCCGAGTAAAACACCCTGCAGGAACCCAGTGCGTGGGCAGGAAACGCCTGGCTCGCTCTGGACCTCAGGGCAGGTCACAGTCTCCTCGGGAATTAGCAGGAAGCATCCACCACAGTTATACGTATCACAAACTAACTTCGTCCTCCAGGTTACATATAAAAAATTCAGGGCTGCCAAACAGAAGTGGGCTGTGTAGGACAGCAGCCATTTCCTTCATCCCTGGAGCTGGTAAAGGAGCAATGCTGCCTGTCTATGGGGAAGCCATCTCCATGGGTAAACTGAGATCTCAGCTGCATATTCCTCCTGGTTGTTTTGTTTTAAACTCCCTGGGATAGCCAGGGAAATCAGGAATACAGCTCTTCAGGAGGAATTATAAAAAGGTTTTGGTGCCAGGAACCTTGGTCAAACTTGATTATTTCTCTTTTAATTTTTCAAAAATTAAAACTTTCCAACTGTGACAACTATCTAATGGAAAATGTAAGCTTTCTGGCATAATTTTTATTAAAGAAACAGGAATCTGGCAGCTGTGTCTGCTGTGGGCTTTCATGGTGTGAAAATGCTGCTGGAGGCAGCCAGGAGCAACCAGAGCCATTCAGAGACTGTCTAATCCCTGAAGAATGAGATTTAATGTCCCCTCTGAAATGTGTTATCGTGCAGTATAACAGCACTGAATGATCGTGGTATCCATTAAAATAAACAGCTGGGTGAGTAAGTACCAGTGTTTCACTGATCTTCAGAAAAGATGGTTGCTTATTACCTTATCCTCAGATCCCACACCTGCTGACAGATGTGAAAACTAAGGATTTGGATCACATTAGGCACATGTGAAGATTCTGGCAGGAACAGAGCTTTAACAGATAAAGTGAGATTTATTCATTTAAAGTGAAATTTACTTATTCCAAGGGAAAGTTGTTTATTAACCTACAACATACAAAGTTACACATGTATAAAAATTAAACATTGACTTGAAAGATTTCAAGATCCTATCAGTTTTCTGTTATGCCCTATCTTTATGAGGAGGCAAGTGAACACGGTTTATTATAGGACTCACCAGTGAAAGTGGGCAGGTAGAAGGCGTCTGTGCCATTTCACCAGCTCCACAAACTGCCAGTCTGGTTTAAAGCTACCTGTGCTGCTTCCCTGCTATGAAGTTCGGTGCTGTTTTTCCTTCTCCTAGGGCGAACTCTCAAACATCGTGACATGGCTGCAGGAACGTAAAAGCGCTTTAGCTACTGCCCTAGAAGAGCTTCAGAAAAGCGAGAATCAGCTCAAGGTTGGTATCCAAGTCATTGCTAATTAAGAGCATCTTCCCTCCACAATTTCCTGGAAATAAGTGATGGCAACTATACTGTTAGAAGCAGATGAATAGAAAGACTTATAGTCCAAAGCAGGGAAAACACTGGTGTAAGAAACTGCCAGAAGCCAAGCTTTCTCACAGCCTCCCAGCATAACTCCACAGGGGAACCAGCTGGGAGACTCCACCACTTATTGTGGTTGCACAGACAAGTTTGCAGGACTGGCAGACCACAGATTGTACGTATCATTAGGTATTTTTAAAGCTTTCTGTCAGTTAAATAAAAGAAAAACAATTTGAGTCTGCAAGTGGGACTTTCAGTGTGTACTGATACAGTTCTCACATTGCTAGCTGAATTTTATCTGATTTTGTTACTATATCAGCATTAATTTCCATAACCCTCTGTTTAATCAGATATTCTAAGCAAATGCTTATTGTTCACTTCCTTCTAAAGCCAGTGCAAAGGATATATACAATGCTAATTAATGAACAGAGACACTAAGCTGAAGTGCTGCGTTCCTGAGCCAGTGCAACATTTTCTTACCTGTTCGTTTAGACCAATACGAAAACAGTGACTTCTCAGCTGCAAAAGCTGTTTGAAGAGATGAAGACAGAGATAATTCAGAAAGAGAAGAAGATCCTGAGTGACATCCAATCCAATGAGAAAAAACAACTGGCAAACATTACCGAAGTGAAGAAGGAAATGGAACAGAGGAGAGATGAGGCTGTGCAGCATCTTCAGTCTTTGCAGAAGATGAGAGACCAACCAGATATTTTCCGCTTCTTCAAAGTAAGCAGCGGTATTCTGCTTTTCTTCACAAATATGCCTGTTTCTCAGCCAGCTGCCCTTTCTGGAAATCACACTAACAATTTTTTTACTTTTTTTTTGGGGCAATCCTGTTTGTAGGAATTTAAACTGGCCATGGACAGGTATGTTCCACCTGTTTCTTCTTTGAAAAAATATGGTATTGATAACTGGGATCAAACCCCACTGCCTGTGCCTCTCTTGTCCTGGCACCCTATGCTGCAAAGCTGCTCCCTATTCCAGCTGAGCCAGAGGGCACCACGTCCATGCAACTAAGGGGGATGGAGAGATATCTGCCTGCCATTCCAGTGGTCCCTTTAAGTTTCAGTTTCCTTGGCAGCTACAAGGTTGCTGGATTCTGATGAAAACCACTGGCTTTTATTAACAGAAAAACATTTTTATCAGAGATGAAGCCCATAGGGTTCAGTTTACAGCAACACTCTCTTGGATGCTTATTGGTGACACTCCTGCGTGTAAGTCCCAGTGAACAACAGCCTTTGGCTGCAGAGGTAACTGGCTCATTTCCCATCGATTTTTGCTTCTGCTTGTGGACAAGCTTAATAGCTAGCCAGATTTATTATCCCTTCTCTTGCAAGTGATACATTTAATTTATAACTTATCACTTCCTAATTGACGCCTGGGTGTCAGCTGTAGTGCAATGGTGTAAAACCACACCAACAGTAAGTTACAGATCCACAAGAAATTTTGCTGCAGCACTAAACTCCCTAGCCACATGAAGGGCTAGCTCAAACATCTGGCTGGGTTTTAAGATGTCATCTCTGTAACTTGTACAAATTAAAGCTGAGTTTGAACTTGGATTGTAAGGATAACTTTGAATCACCCTGTACCTAGGGGCTGTGCTGGCAGCAGCACAGTCCATTATTCATAGCTGTGCCGCAAGTCAAAATCTAGCCTGTGGGATCAAAGTCATTTTCCAGAAGCCTGGACACCATTTACTATGTTTGGCATTTTCTTTCTGTCACGATGGCAGTTGTGCTAGAACAGTAAGAGCCTGCCTGCTGCAGGCCAAAGCACTATTCGCACAAGGGTATTAGCAAAACGCCTTCCGCTTTCTCATTTTCAGAATTTGAAAGTTCCCATCCAGGTTTGGTAAGCAAAAGGCATTGCCAAGTAAGTAACAATATATAAAAATTGCAACTCACTTAACCTTGTCAGAGAGCTGTTTACCTGATACATCACATTGCCAAAGCACCCTCCTCTTTGGAGCGTCTTTCCTAATGAAGGAGTTCGTTAACTTTCTAATGCTAAATGGTTTTCCTTGGTGAAATGACTGCTTGCGCCCTAGGATTGCGAGTCAGAATTTCGGCGTTGGTGGGATGGACGTGGTGGTAGTGCAGCTGGATCAGGCCAAGATCGACTGCTGCCGATGCCTGACGAGGGACTTCGTGGGTTGCCTGGACTCGCTGCTGCAAGGCGTGCAGAGTGAGTGATCTGCCCCGGCCCGCCGGCCACGCGCTGCTGACCCTGAGCAGAAAACAGCAAGCAGTGGGGTTCAGTGAGCCAGGCTGACGGCCACCGAACACCGGCTCCTTCACACGGGGTGTGTGCATGGCCTCGAGAGGCTGTTGAGGATTCAGATGGGATCTTGAGGGTGTTGGAGAGAGGAGGGCAAAGGGTGCAGAAAGACTGTTTCTGGGGGTAACAAGGAAGAGGTCTGCTCCTAACCTGCGCAAGGCCAGCTTCTCCTCTGCCTGATGTGGTTTCCTCCTCCCGTCTACCTCCTGAGTCTTTGGGTGCTCAGTCATGCTTTCGAGAAACGTCCTCTTTGCTTGCCTCGTTGCCCCATCCCCACCTAGTTTATCCCCAGCCATGAGATCCAGGGGCACGGTACCAAGTCCCAAACTTGTATGCACCGCCAGCTTTGTAAAACATTCTTCTCCATCTTTCTTAGGTGAACTCACCAGCCAAATCAAGTGGAACAGGTAAATCCTTTTCTTTACTCACAAAATGTTCCATGCAAATTTCTCCAACAGTTGTTCATTTAAGGACCGTGTGTCCTGTGCTCCTCTGCTTCAGTCTCAAGGAGAGCCAAGCAGAGTCTAGAAGGCCGTCTTTCATCTCAAAAGAGGGGCTCAGATCTATTCACATCTCTTATTTTGTTATTAATGAGATGTGATTTGTGTTTTACGAGACACTAACATTCAACACCGTTTCTTTGCAGTGGGGCTTCAGATACTGGTACCTCTTCAAACTGTAAGTGTTCAAAAATACTGGTTGTTCCTCAGGACACTGGCCTGGGGCTGTGAATCTTGCAGAGAAAATCTCACACCTGAAAATGTGAACAGCTTTTTGTTGCATGCATCTCCTCTCCTTGCCGGAGGTGAAACCAGCAGGAGTGCAGCCTCAGGGCACAGTTCTCAAAATCTGCAGTGGGCAGAAATCTCTGGGAACTCACCAGAGAAATCATTTATCTTCAGCCTGAGGGAGAGACTGGGTTTGCTTCAGTAGTCAGTAAAAGTCTGAGCCTGCTCCATGGAAAGACCGTGGAGGGGTTCCTGCCTGCTGAGCAGAAGCTGGAGCAAACCCAGTGCCAAATGCTGCAGGAAATATTAGATCTGTAAACAGTATTTCTCTTCAGATAGCAGTAGTCCAATGCTCAAATAGATTTCTGCTGGGTATGGTGGTGCATCTTTTCTACAAGCTTTTTTGAAGAAAACTTTTAGAAGTTATTTGGAAGATTTTTTTATGTTTTTTAATTGCTGCAATCAAAGTTCAGTTTGCAAACAAGTTTTTCTTAATTCATAAACTCAAAATAAAATCCTGGTTTCTTCACCACTTTTTAATTTTTAGAGAAGAAAAATATTCCCTTCTGATAAGCATTTCTTAGGGACGGGTTAATGGTCAGTTTTACTTCAGAAGGGATGTGTTTGAGAACAGCTGTTCAATGGGGGCGCTGAGGACAATGTAGCCTTGCCCTAAATGCAAACATGTTTGTTTTACTAGACACATTTGAAAAACCAGAAAAAATCTTATTTTCTTTTTTCTGTAATTCATGTAGCTGATAATGGATGGAAAGCACAAGAGGCATGCAGTGCAGGCAAGCAATTAAATGGAGTTTTAATTACACAGCACAGCTTAACAATACAGTCACTTTCATTTAACATAATGCCAGCCTCAGATCTAGAGGTATATTTTTATATCAGTGTACATGGCCATTTATTTGTCCTGTGAGCTGAGTCTTCTACAGACATATTAAATACAGAACCAGACAGTTACTCAAAACAGGGGAGGGAGAAGAAACATTTTTTCTGAGGCAATGCAAAGCTGTACTTGGAAGGAACTTGTCAAATATGCATAGCGTAGCAATAAAATATTACTTTATTATTACAGTACGTGAAGCTTTTCTATCTTGTGTATCCCTACAGCACAAAACCAACTGAAAGGATCAGTGTGCTTCAGGTGGCAGATGTGAACAAAGTGTATGGTCCACATATGCCCGGAAGTAAGGGAGAGATGAAAAAAATGAAGTCAGAACTGAGATGGAAAGAAAAAGTTAAATATTGTCCAAAATGTCCTCTAATAATGGGGACCTGCCAAGTGTCTTGACCTCCCCTGCATACCACTATTAAAAGCAATTCTGTAGCATATGCAAATTTAGAAAAGAAGTGCTAAGAATTAACATGAACATAAGAAAATCTCTGACTGGTGCTGGCTCCCAAATTGTGGACTATGTCATGTCATGGTACTGATGATACTTGTATACTATTAATTGTGGTGACTATGTTGTCATGTGGTTGGATAACCAAATAAATGGCTATAGATACAGATAAACAAGGCTGGCTGATTTCATACCATCACCAGGAGTTAATTGTTGAGAGCACTGTGGATGGCTGCAGTAGAAAACTGTTCAGGACCATGCCACGGACTTGGATTATCACATTTAAAACAAGTGATCTTTGTAGCAAAGAATTGATTATCTTTCTATGAAACCAGCTTAGTCAGCCTTTAAGCCACATTTTAACGCTTCTACAGACCACTCAGAGCTATGTAAAATACCACGGTCTGCTTTACTGGCCACATCTCCATGTCTACAGATCAGATACTCTTTTCTGATGAAGCACAGGCTGTACTTTCCAGATGTAGCCCTTATTGCACATGTCAACTCCACAGAGGAATTTCAGGGACACTGCCAGGCAGATAGGCTCACTCTTTGTTGCTGTAGGCTGCTCTGTGCCTAGCTGTGGTTCAGATCTGACATGTAGGTTCACAACCTGGGTGTTTCTTCTCCAAATGATAAAAATATTCTACTGCAAACCAGGGCTGCCAACATAAAAATTTTTAAGAAATAAAGGCTAAAGTTCTGGTTGCTTCTCTGTAAATTAGGATTCATGACTACAACTGTTCTGTCACTTGTGATAATCAACACATACCTAATTGCAGGGATTAAAACCAATAAACTCAGCAGAATCCATCTCAGATTTAGAGTAACGTCTCCCTCCATGGTTTCAACAGACTCGCCAAGCTGTAATGGATCCGCAGCCCTTGCTCTGCTGCACACATCAATTGTCAGCATAACAGAAAGTGCATGGCCAAATTTTGGGAGCTCAGCAGTAGCTCAAGGTCACTTTGCAAATATTCCTTACTGCCTGAAGCCAGCGAGACACGAAGGACAGCTGCTCTCAACCACTCCAATGAGGCAAAAAAAATGAGCCTGTCCTTCAGCACTTTTATTACCTGGGCTTCTCCCTGGCTGCCAGGTAGTTACTGCTTTCACCCCAGGTGAAGGAGCCATGACCAGCCAATGCGGTTCAGGGCTGCTGCTGCAGACAGCAAGTTACTGCGCTGCTGCAGGTCACTGCAGAGAATGAGAGAGTTACTCTAAAAGTGCGGTATTTTAAGTCA
>JAVKLA010000042.1:9187806-9216582 GCA_034782735.1 Sagittarius serpentarius | reverse complement strand
TGCCCCAGGTCTGCCCGGATCCGCCGGCGGCCGCGCGGTGAGTGGGCGCCTCAGCGACGCTGTGAGGCGAGGGAGGGCGGCGTGGCGGGTGCGGGGCGGTGTGGGGGCCCGGCGGGCCGCGGGGGCGGGGGAAGGGACGGGACGGGACGGGCGGCGGGGTGCCGGTCGGCAGTGGCGTCTTACTGTGGGCCCGCCTCGGCTCCCCATGGCGGGGCTCCTGCTCGCAGCCCCGCTCTGTGGCGCGGCTCGCGAGAGAGTGCCCCAAAATAAGAAGAGGAAAATAGAAAATGAAAGCCAGGGGGCCGGGAGGAGAGTGCTCGCTGCCGAGGCGGGGGGGTGCCTGCCCGGCGGAGGGGCTGGGTGTGAAGGAAGTGGTGTTGAGATCGAGAGGATGAAACTGAATGTCGCATTAAAAGCGTTATGACTTCCTTTTCGCTATTCTGCAAACTTAATGTTGCTTGGCTTCCAAAGTGATACACAAGCTCTCAGCAAAAGTCCGCGATTTCAGGAGTATAAAAAGTGTGTGGGTTTCTTCTTGCTGTATGTTCTTCTTGCAGGTTTTAATAAAAAATAAGAACCAAAACAATTTTTTGAGCGCTCCCTTACGCAGCGCAAGCCCCGTGCCGTGGCTTTCCCTTCAGAGCCGGACGAGTCTCTTGCCCAGCCCCCCGCCGCGGGGATGCAGCCCCCCGCCGCGGCTGCCCTCCCGGCTGCGGGGCCGGGCCGGCGGGCGGCGTGGCCTGGGCTGGCAGCCGCTGCCCGGGGAAACGCCGTCGGGGCAGCACTTCCTCCGCCCGCCCTCACCGCCCCAGCGCAGCTCTTCAGCGTTTTGCCTTCGCTAGCTAACGGTAAGGGCGGGAGCGGGGGGTGCTAGCGTAGAAATAAATGCCTTGCTGAAAACACTACTGTCTGTAACAAATGCGGTTCGGATGGAAACCGCTGGAGGACTGCGTGAGGCCGCAGCCAGCTGTCTTCAGGAGGGATCCGCTTCAGACGGGGCAGGGCAGTGTAATTGTCGCACTCGGTGTGCAGCTGCTTTCTCGGAGGTGAGCTGACTTTCCTGGAAGGGCTGGCTGCGAGCGGGGCCGCTGACTTCCATGGGACCTTCCCCAAAGAGGCTGGTGGGCAGCTGCGCTGCTGCTGCCGCTCGGGGAGAACTGACATTTGAAGTAGGAAGAGAACAAATATTTCACGCAAGCAAGGTTTTACTGTCCGGCTTTGCAGGTTTTCCTGCTTAAGTTAATGGCTGGTGATTATTGTGCCGACAGTAATGTAGCTTTGTTCCCAAATGTGCTGCTTAAATGTGGTATGTTGTTTTATGGTTCTTAGTAAGATTTCAGTATTTGTATGATTTTAAGTCTCCTGTTGAAATAAATGTTCGTAGCGTGAATGTTTTGTTGGAGGATGTTAAGGATTTTGTCAAAAATGTGAATTTTCTTCCAAGGTACATGCAGTGCTGTTCCAGTGCCTATCTCGGTGTTATCATGGCAATATTGAATTTCCTTGTTGCTCCACAAGTCAAAGAGATTATCTGGAAAAGGCTGTTGTCCAACAAGAGTAAGGACAAAGATATAGTTATCAAAAGGTTGTGATATGCTTTCCTTTTATACTCTTAGGGTGAGATTTTCCAAGGACCCAGAGGTAGTAGCCTAACTTTGGTTCAGTTCATGTGGAACTTGGCTTTCTGATTCACCCGCTTCTCCTTTACGTGCCTTCAGAAGTTGTTCTTGCCTCTTTAGATTATGTGTTTATGCATTAGTTTTTAAGTGCATGCATTTAAGTGCGTGCAACTTCTCATGTCTGGCGAGTTGGGTACATGAGGGTAGGTAGTGATCGTATACAGTGACAACTCATGCACATGAATTTTAGAGAAATAATCTGGAAAACTGGGATCCGTGTTACAGAAAGAACACTTTTGATTTAGTTTCTACTCTTAAATTCTCACGTCTTGTGTTTAAGCTTGTAATACGTTATTTCAGCATGTGAGTGAGCTTCACAATCCATTACTCTCTTACTGTCAAGGTGACTGTGATCTGTGACAGAGAAATGAAGTCCGAGCCAGCAAGGACCTGCGTTGCAGGTAGTGTTTCCCCAAAGACAGACACTAGGCACATGATAGCTGACCTCTGCCATGTCATGGGATCAGTAAGAAAGGCCCAGATGGGATCCAGAAATAGTCTGTAACAAGAATGCAGTACCTCCTATCTTTATTTTATGGCAGTCACTTGATAACAGAGAGATACTGGAAATTTCCTCAGTTCTGTGTTGTAGTCTTTTTCTTTGTATCTTAAGTAAAGCTTTGTGGCAGTTGGACACCCCCTGAAGATCTTACTTAGGCCAAAAGCAGCTCATAAAAGTGAATTCTAGGCATACAAATTGTACATAAATAGCAGCTTTCAAAATAAAAAGCACAGTAGCTCCTTTTCCAAGTTAAATATACAGAATGTCCTTCAGTATACTGAACCAAAGGGTTTCTTTTTTTTTTTTTTTTTTTTTTTTTGGAACAAAATCCAGTTTTACTAGGTAAGCTTGGGCTAAACGGTTACAAAAAATAATACAGAGCAATGCTTTCAGGCAGCAAAGGGTGGAATGTGTGTTGGAAACTGTGTCATTTCCTAGTGTCCTGACAGGGCAAGAGGCAGTGACTGTGTGATGAAAGGCCCTTTTCATGCCACGTAGAGAAAGCTGTCATGCAGGTCAACACAAAGATCCAGTATATGCTCAGAGTTTAGTCGCCAAAAACATTTTTACTTAGAACATTTCTCTACTGTCTAAACACAACCGAAAAAACTGGGTATCATCTACTATGCAGATATTTGACAGCACTGCACAGAACTAAACTGAATTACCTGGGTTTTGTGTTGGAGTTCCCTGGCACGTTAAGAAAAACGCCCAGGTTTGAGTGAGCTGTCTACAAGTCCTCCATGAAGGAGAGAGGAATCAGGATTTTCATTACTAAAATCTTCACTAAAATCTCAGAAAACAAACTCATTCAAGTAATTTGCTACACATAAAAAGTAGTCTGGGGTGAGTTTTTCCCTCAGCTTTTACAGTATTGATTTGCTAAGCTTTGGGTGAAAAACTTTTTTATTTGTAATTCTGTGCTTGTGAAGTGAATAAAACTGCTTGAGCAAATACAACTGCAGAATGTGCTTATGCAGAGTACTGCAGACACATGCTTTTGTACACTATATTCACTTCATTCTCACTGTGTAGTATTTGCCTTTTTTTTTTTTAAGTGTTGTAAATAATCCCCGAGTGGACTTTGCAATACTGTACAGGTGGGTGAGATTAGATACCTGGAAGGTAGGGATGGGTTCTCCTTCAAGCATGATCACTATGTAATCGTGAGTGTGTCACTTCTTGCAGTGCATGTTTCCTCGTTGTAAAGATCCTAATTCTTCATACGGCTCTTCTGAGCCTATAATTATTCTAAAACACATTAAAGATACTGAATTGGAAGTCATTAGCCAAGGGAATTTTGTCATTATAAGGTGTATATAGGTATGTGGTAGAGTAATTCTGTATGGTCGGGAGGCTGTAAGATAGAAGTTCGGAATAATCAAGAAGACACGTAGGCAAAACTGAAGCTTTCTTCTCTTACCTTCTATTGTACTAGGTAGTTAGCTTATCTAACAAGAATAAGTATAGAGACAAATACGTTTGAACATTTAGCTCTAAAAATGTGTATGTATTAGAGTTCTGGGTGGACTCATCTTTGGATCCAGAACTCTCAGTTCTCCAAGCTGTAAGGGCCAGGACGAAAAGAAGGACATAGATACCAGAAACAGGACTTGAGTTCAAATTACGGAATTTTCCACTTAGGTCTCACCTAACCTAGCAGTGCATTAAAGCTTCATTTTTCCTTTTTTTTGGAGTATGACTTTCCCGAAGCAGTTCCTCTGCCCGTGCTCAGAACAGCATCCACAAAGAGGCATGCTGCCCCCCTGTTGTACTTAGAGCTATTTTCATCTTTCTGGTTTGTAGACCACTCTGCAAACCCCATGCATGGTTCAGATGAATTAGACATAGAGTTGGAGGTATGGGAGTATGGAACAGGGCAGGACCCGGAGAAAAGCATAGATGTGTTGCTAGAAATATCTGGTAGATGTGGACAACGAGAGGTAGGTATTAATAAACTGTCTTGCGCAGAGCATGAGACCTGGCAATGCTGTTCAGTCTTACCCGGCACGTAACAGAGCATGAGTTGTATAGGTCATGATATCATAACTGGAAAGCATACAGCCTCCATCGTATGCAGAAAATCCATCCCTGCTGATGCCGTTGTGCCATTCACAGTTTTGGAGCCAGGGAGGTCTCTGTTCAGAACAGGGCTCCTGTTCAGTAGCAGTCCAGTGGCAGGCTAGCAAAGAGTGAGCTGTGTTCAGTTATTTGAAAGGATGCGGGACGTTACCCACCAAAGAGACGCTCACCGTCTCCGGGTCTGTAGTGAATGAAGATACCTTTTGGGAGTCCCAGCGTGGAGCAGAAGATAAAACGCGAACCTCTGCCTCTGGTATTTCCTGTTGGCTGTCGGCATCTGTCCTGTGTGTTGACTTTAGATAGCCCTCTGCATGCTGTAGCCTGGTAGCTTTAGGGAGGAGTATGCTATGGTGTAAGGTGGAAGAGTTGGATTACTCGGGTTGAATTACTTTCTAATTGGAAGGCTGTCCTAGAAATATCGGAATATTTTTATCTGGAAAGAGAAGCCAGTCTAAACGTTAAGTATGGTAGCTGCTTCTGCTCTCGTGTGGGTTCCTTTGATATGGTTAGGATCATTTGCTTAGGCTGTTTTAAGACAGTAGGTCCTTGGGTTGGTATTGTGTTTCTCGCCAGAAGAACCGAAGGTAGTTCATCTCTCTCTGAGCTAGCAGACTGCTGGAGACATGGCTGCATGTAAACAGTTATACAGGGCTCATGCATGGCACTTTGGTTACCTCCGTATGACAGCATCAAACCTGGAATGGAAGAATGGACATGGTATGCTCCAGCCAGCTAGACGAGCTCTAAGAGAAGGCATTTCCTTTCTGCATAGCTGTAGGGTCAGTGCCTTGTAACGGGCTGACTGCAGGAGAAACAGGTAGTTTGAGCACTAAAACTCACTTCTCCCCTCACATGTTTTTGAGAGACTCACACTGAAGTGTTAGTAGCAGTGAATGTTTTATAGCTACTTGTGAAATGGTGATTAAGTGAACAAATTTTGAGATGGACTTTTCGGGGGCATCCTCAGCACTGCTAGCTCCAGTACCGATTTGGTAATTAATTCAGTCGTAAACATTGCATAGAACATTAGTTTGGTTGATGCTTGCACTGCACAGAGAAGGTGTAATTAACACATAAGGAGTATGTTGTTACAGTACTCCAGGACTGCAAGGCAGTGTTTGAAAGGGAAGCCTGGGAGTTAGACTTTTCAGGGTTCTGCTGCTGTCTCTGGTCTTGACTGCACTGTAGCACCAGGCGAATGGGTTTCTGGCTGAAATTTATCAACTTCAGTGTATTAGTAGTAGCAAGTACTGTGGCTGAAAGAGAGTTTTCTGGAGGATTCTGGTTGTTTTCTGGAAACCAGGAGTGCTGTATGAATAGTAGCAATCACTGTTGGTATTGTCAAGTTTCATTAGGGCTTGTTTCATCAAGACTTTGCTCTTTCACATTCAGGCAATACGTTTCCAGCATTAAATGTGCTTTGATACAATTGCCTTGGTTTACTGTTTGTAGGCAGCTTGTACTAGAGCACATGTTCTAGCAGAAGTGTTCCGCCTACCTTCCATTGTGCCCGTTAACTGCTTTCCACTTGTATGTATTGTTTTGGTCAGATGTAATTTACTTGAAAACCAGCTTTTAAAAAGTGTGAAGAGCATTCTTTGCAGTTTGTCATTGGCTGAAATAAAGCCACTGTGTAAAGATTATATCTTCTTAGGTAACAAATTGTTTACAATATTTGGCAGGTGTAATCACTGCATTTAAAAAAATATATATATAAAAATGAGATTTAGACCAAGCTGTGCAATGTTAGAGATATACTAATTGTAGTTAATTCTCAGAAACTGAATTGAAGTGACTGTTGGACTACAGTAAACCTTGTCTCTCTCTTTGCATGGTGGAACGGGCTGCAGACAGCGATTTTTATCAAGGAAGCCTCCCAGACAGACAGTGCTGCTGCATTCTTTTCCATTTCACAACATTGCCAGCAGCAGGTTTATTCTATGGGATGTCAGCTTCCCTCCTAGGGAAGGTGATTCCTTGCTTAACAGGGATGTAATAGGGAGGCTCTTTCCAAGTTTGCTTGGAAATTGCTTTCTCTGTGCTGAACTAAGACTTTTAGCCCTCGCTTTTCATAAATATTGTAATCACTCTATGAAAAAGTCTCACGTAGCACATTCATTTATAGTTTAATGCAAATGGTCCTCCTTTGTGTTTCTAGGGATTCCTTGAGATGGCAGCAATGGCAGAATTCAACAACGTCCGTTCAGTGACTGAAATGCCAGAAGGAAACCATGCTAAACGCAGTTTCCATCACAGAATGTTCTTGGAACCCCAAGAGAAGAAGAGGAGCATGAAGGCTCTGGTGGTTAAGCAAGCAAAGAAAACTTGCAGCTGCACTCCAGCTAAAGTTAAAGACTATGTTTTCGGTTTCTTTCCTGTCTTGCAGTGGCTTCCTAAATACAAGCTAAGAGAGTACCTACTGGGAGACATAATGTCTGGTGTGATTGTGGGGGTGTTACTAGTCCCACAGTCAATTGCCTATTCTCTCCTGGCTGGGCAGGAGCCTATTTATGGCCTTTATACATCCTTTTTCGCCAGCATTATTTATTTCATATTTGGAACCTCCCGCCACATCTCAGTTGGCATCTTCGGTGTGATTTGCCTGATGATAGGACAAGTGGTGGATCGTGAAATACAGAGAGCTGGCTATGACTTAGAACCAGCTGTGCTCAGTGTCCTTACAGATGCAGCAGCATATGTAAACACCACCATTTTGCCAGTGAATCAGACACTGCAGAAGCTGCTCTGTGATAAAAGCTGCTATGCAATTACAGTGGGAGCCACTATGACCTTCATAGCTGGAGTTTATCAGGTAAGAGGAGGTGAGCAAACAGGTATTCTGTGGAAATAGTTTTAATTCTTTAAGTGATTCTCCACATGAACAGCCTGCTGGGCTTGCATGTGTCCTCAGTCTGTATCCCAGGGGAGTGGACACAGGGAGGACTGGAGGTCTCCAGTTACTGCGGTGCGAGAAGCTCCTCTGTGTCCTCTCCTTTTTTAATAACGTTTTGTGCTTGGATCGCTACTCTAATGGGGACTGTAAGGACCTGCACATAACCACTGCTGCTCTCACACAATCTGCTCACCACCTTCCTTGCTGTGGCCTGAAGCTTTTTTTTTTTTTTTTTTTTTCCTGGATTTTAACTTAGGCCTCCATTTCATTAGGCCAAAATGCAGTATGTCAGTTTTTCATTCCAGACTCCAGTCACTTGCCTTTTCTTTTATCAAAAAATAATCTGAACAGTAAAAGTATCTCCAGTTTCTTTTTATTTGTCACTGTGCTTGTAAAACTTTGCTGTTTGCCCATTCAAAGCCAAAACAATGCCATTGTATGAAAAGGATACTACTAAGATGATAAAATATATTTGAAATAAAACTTCCAATTATTACCATGGTAAAATATATTACTTAACAATATTTTACCACTCCATCTCTAATTACTTGCTAGAACTCACTGCTTGCTGAAATTAAAGCAGGTATCTTGGTTTTTAGTGTCATGCATTAACCAGAATGGTTTTAGTTTCAGCAGTGCTGCAGAGGTGTGGTATTTCAGTTTGTGAGTTCACATTGATTTGTTCTTACAGTGACCTTCAGGGTGATGGCTAATCAAACTGTATAGCAGCAGAAAAGGAAACATACCTGTGATACTCCAAAACACTGGTTTTGGACACAGCCCGGGACTTTTCCTTGTACTGCAAGCCAGTGTTGAGTAGTTTCAGAAATATTCTGGGGCTTCTGAGGTACACTGGATTTTGTGTTTCATCACTGTAGGATGGATGCAGTTTTGGGGTTGTGAATTCCGCTTAATATTCTTTGCAAGTACAAGTACAATTAAGTTTCTTTATATGAAGAAGTCAGATTACTTTATCTTAAGTCTCTCTGAATGTTAGGCATATTCTACCTGCTGTCTCTCTGCCTGCTAACAGTAGGTCTTCACACCCTCAAATATTTTTTTTAATTGGAAGCTCCAACCAAAATCACCTATTCTTTGTATCATAAACTTTACAATCAAATCAGAAAAACCAAGCCTGCTCACACCAATTGTCTTACAGCATAACTAGGTAAGACAATTATTGCTAATGTTTTACACCTAGAAAAGCCTTTAATTAACTTAATTACCAAGGCTGCGAGGGAGCGTTTTTCAGAGTTTGGCTCTGAGCCCACATCCAGTCAGTCCAGGTCCCAAACCTGCCTTGTCTTCAGTAATGCTTTGTGGTTCTTAGGAAGTTTCCAGCGACGATCCTAGCCACTTTTTTTTTGGCCTCAATTACCTAATAGGATATATCAAACTGACACTACTTAAAGTTTTAATACCTGTAAGTTCTGGCTTGCAGTCTTCAGATAACAGTGTAGACATCCCTGTTGCCCAGTACGGTGGATTAAAAGGTTTCTAGCAAATTGCTGTGAGAAGGTCCACGCTCCATTTGGCATGAAGGTTGATGGGGAGGAAGGGACATTTACCAGGTGTGGAGACGCACGTGTAGAGTAGGTATCCATAAAACCAGTCATTCCCATGAGAGGGCACCAAGGATTTGTCCATTCAACTAGCATTAATAAAAATGAATGACAAGGCACTTGAAAAATTTATCTCTATTTTTATCTGCATCACAAGAGTTTGCAGCTCATATACTGTCTGAGTCAGATGCACCAAGCTTTATGCAATGCAAAGTACAGCTGTTACGCCATAAGCTGTGTTTTTATTGCAGTTTGTGAGCTCCAGTGTAAGAACCAAAAAAGTTTTGGATCCTGCAAAGTTCACAGGGATTGTAAGAACTTGAGAGAAATGGCAGAAGTAGCCTGTATTTCAAATGCTTTTTCCTGAGGCTTTCTTTTTTGCTTGCTAGGGTAACTAGAAGTAACAACTGAACCAATGAGCAAAGAATAAATGCGGGTTTGTGGTATGAAGACCCCCCAAAAATCCTGCTCTGTGTTAGAAATGCATTTTCTTTAAGTGCAGTGCACCAGGAGCAGCTGAAAGCTGGAGATTCTTTTCTCCATTCTGAGATCATGCCTTGTCCTCTAGGGCTGTGCACAGTGGTTTTTTTTAATCCCGCCTCCCTCCAGAGCCCCACAGTGATGACATCTGCAAGATTTGCATCCTAATCTTTGTGTGTGATTCATTCTTTCCAGGTGGCCATGGGTTTCTTTCAAGTGGGCTTTGTCTCAGTGTACCTCTCCGATTCATTGCTGAGTGGATTTGTCACGGGTGCCTCCTTCACCATCCTAACCTCACAAGCCAAGTATCTCCTGGGCCTAGACATTCCACGGAGTAGCGGCATCGGCTCCCTCATAGCCACATGGATAAACATCTTCAGAAACATACACAAGACCAACATATGTGATCTTATCACCAGCTTCTTGTGCTTGCTTGTACTTATCCCAACCAAAGAGCTTAATGAGCATTTTAAATCCAGGCTTAAGGCTCCAATACCAGTTGAACTTGTCGTGATTGTGGCAGCTACTCTGGCATCTCACTTTGGGAAGCTGAGAGAGACTTATGGCTCAAGCGTTGCTGGACACATCCCAACTGGGTTTCTGCCACCCCGCCCTCCAGACTGGAACCTGATTCCTAATGTGGCCTTGGATGCTATCCCCATAGCTATTATTGGCTTTGCCATCACTGTCTCCCTCTCAGAAATGTTTGCCAAGAAGCATGGTTACGCCGTGAAGGCCAACCAGGAAATGTATGCCATTGGCTTTTGCAACATCATTCCCTCTTTCTTCCATTGCTTCACAACAAGTGCAGCTCTCGCCAAGACTCTTGTCAAAGAGTCCACAGGCTGTAGGACACAAATGTCTGGCATGGTGACTAGTTTGGTAATCCTATTAGTCCTCCTTGTGATTGCACCTTTATTTTACTCCCTTCAGAAATGTGTCCTTGCTGTCATAACCATTGTAAACCTCAGAGGAGCGTTGCGGAAGTTCAAGGACCTGCCAAAAATGTGGCATTTGAGCAGAGTGGACACAGTGATCTGGCTAGTTACTATGGCAGCCTCAGCACTCATCAGTACTGAGATTGGTCTTTTGGTTGGCGTTTGCTTCTCTATGCTCTGCGTCATTTTCCGAACTCAGAGACCGGAGGCACCACTGCTTGGCTGGGTGGCAGAGTCTGAGACGTATGAATCCCTGTCTGCTTACAAGAACTTGCAAACCAAGCCAGGAATCGTGGTGTTCCGATTTGAAGCACCCCTCTACTACATCAACAAAGAGTGCTTTAAATCCACCCTGTACAAGCAAACTGGGGTCAACCCAGTCTGGGTGAAGGCAGCAAAGAAAAAGGCAGCAAAAAGAATGCTTAGAGAGAAAGAGGTGGATTCTAGTGGCAATCAGACCAGCATCTCCATGGATTTTGTCTCTGAACCTCTGGGGTTTCATACAATAGTGATTGACTGTTGTGCAGTACAGTTTCTGGACACAGCAGGAATACGCACGCTCAAAGAGGTCTGCAAGGACTACAGGGAGATAGATGTCCAGGTGCTACTGGCCCAGTGCAATCCTTCGGTGAGAAGTTCCCTGATCCGAGGAGAATTCTTTAAAGAGGGGGAGGACCACCTTCTCTTCCACAGTGTGCACCAGGCTGTGGACTTTGCATTGGATGCAGAGGGGCACAGTGGGACCAGCTCTTCTAAGAACTAGCAGCGGAAAGGCAACAAGTTGCAACAAATCCTGGGGAAAAAATGGCTGTGGGTCTGTATGTCTATGCAATATATATGCAATCAGATGAAAAGAGGCAGGGTTGTTAACGCACTGGTTACTATGCAGTCTGCTCTGATGCTTTAAATTTGCCTGCCCAGGTATAGTGATTCATTAGGTGGTACTGAATGAAGGCAATTCTTAACTTGATGATGGCCAATCTGTGAATCTAAGAGTTTTCATATGGCTGTTCATCTCATTTTTCTTCTCTCTTGAGCTTTCCGTGTCTCAGTTCCCCTCTGAGTTTTGATCATCAGCATTGAAGTCTTTATTGCAACCTGTCTTTATGAATGGGACGGGATTTTGAAGTAGTCTAGGCACCCTGTCCAGCTGAATAATGAGAGGCAACTTGTTTCTTGTCCCGTGTTTTGGCATTGCTTTTCCATATCACTGCACCCTTGTGTTTTCTACAGAATGACTGACGGGTCTTTACTGTGGAGTGATTGGTTGGTGATTTTGTAACCTCCCTGAATTTGAGACAGATAGATAAATAAAATCTAAACCTGCATGAAAAGTTCTTAATGAATAGCTTCTAACCATCTATCACCTCCAGAGGCTTTGTCATAGTCTCCTGAGAGCCTAATGCAGCCAGGCAATGGGGCATGGTTATCTCATTTCTACATGGGCCTTTACATGCCACGAAAGTTTGCCTCTTTAGCTTGATTTTTTTTTTTTTGAATTATTTTTATTCAGAGGTGACTGTTTAGAAGTCTGATTCATGCTTATGGTTAGTTGTTTGTCTTCCTAATATTTAGGAGCTCTTTAGAACTGTGGACAGGAGATACGGAAAATCTCTAATTCCTGAGTTTCAACAGAAAATAGTCCCTTATAGCCAGTTTTATACGCCAGGCAGACAGAATCACAGGCACCAAAATTAAAAGGGCCAAATAGATTATCCAACATCTGTCCAAATTTGTCCATGTCACACAGACTTTGTGTGTCAATGCAGGTTTTATTGACTGTAGACCCTTTACACATGCTCTGTCGTGGACTTTATGTAATGGGGATGGACAGGCCAAGAAATACAGCCATTAGAAAAGGAGCCAGAGAAATTCTTTGTTGAACGGTATTTCACCATGTTAGTGTAAACAAAACTTTGTACTTTGATTTTAAATTATGCAGAACAGTAAAGAGTGCCTGTTCTTCATGCTAAAATACAAGCACAGGGTAGGAAGAGGTTCTCTTTTCGTACACTAATAGGATACAATTATGAAGGCAGAATTGAGACATGAACAGTTTTAACTGAGTACCAGCACACAGTACACCCTTGGAAGATGGTGGTTTCTCCCAGAGGAGTTTACAGTCTGAACTGCAGGTTCTTCGCAGCTTTTAAAAGGGAAAGGGTGTTGTAGACAGACAATATTCTCATCCTTAATCATTCAAAAATAATGAGTCAGGAGTCAAAAAAGGAATAAAATGTAATATGAATCATGAAACCTTTTCTAAATAGAAATTGAGTTTAGGATTGGTTTTGGGCTTTTTTCTGAGCTAGGACCAGTAACTATTCTCTTCTTCCTGTGAAAGCTGAAATGTCGTGTATCACTTCACTCTAGGAGCTGGGACCTCAAGAGAAGGATTAGATAGCAGAAAGATGAGTCCCAGGACCTGGCAACATTTATATGTTAACTCAACTTAGTATGTTTTTTAGGTCATCATAGCAGCATATAGAAATACTGGGGGAGGTGGGGGGTGGCTGTAGCATATATTGAAAAGGCACACATAACTGAGATCCAATGATTATGTGTTCTAGAACTGGCATTGTTAAGGAAACGAGTCTCTAAGTATCAGAAAGAAAATGCTAAAGCTTCTGCAGTATTCAAAAACCACAAATACTGTTCTTTCTCAGCCTTAAGGCATGTTTACACGAGGAGGTGAATCCCAAATAGCTACTGCTGAATTTTTTCTTTCTGCGTGAACTTTTTTATTCTGGGCTAAGAATCCCTTATGCAGTTTGGATAATTATAATTACTGAATTGGTATTACCAGAGTGGATTAGCCAAAGCCGTATAAAAGCAGTGAGTGGGGTTAACGCCTATGTAGGGAGTGAGTGCAGGATGGAAATTATGTTTTAATTCCTCACTATACCTGTTGTGCGTTGAGATCCCATTCAGAGCCCATGGGTTGGTGTCGAGAGAGAGCTGGCGTACCTGCGGCAGCTCCTGCAGCTGGGTGCCAGCTTGGGAAGGCTTGTCACCGCAGGGGTTTGTGCCCGGCCGCCGACAGGCTGGCTGGTGGCAGGGGAGCGATGCAGACCTATGCATGTGCATTTAGCTGATGGCAGTGCCGTGGCCTGGGGGAGTCCCTTTTCAGCACAGTTTTCACATTACCAGAAAGCACCTCTAGAACTTTGAACAAAAGCCTTAATGCCACTTTTAAACACTGATTTTAACTAACATTTTTCAAGAGAGCAGAACAGTGCTAGAAGCAGTGCCTTCTTCTGAAAGCCCTGATGAAAAATCACAGCACAGCAAACAATAAGCAGTGTGTGTTGTTATTGCACATGTTCCTGCTTACCTGCAGCTACTTGTTCTCACCCCTTTGCCCCTCAGGCATGGGGAGCTGAGAGGGAGCAGAGGAATGAGGAGCCGGCGAGAAGACTTCTTCTAAGGCAGGTCAGCCATGGGTGGGATAGAAGTGAAGTCGCAGCTCCTCTCTCCCGTACTCTTTCTGTGCTACCCAGGTTGAGATTTTTTGACCGGTGACCATGCACAGGTTTGTGTAGCCAAATTCTAACGGAGAAGGGGAAAACAGTAATTATTTATTAAAAGATGTTTTTTCAAATCCATTTCTACCTATGCCAGAAAAGGAGGAATAGCAATGTTACTTCCAAGAAGTACGCACTTTCCACAGCTAGCAGGATACATATTTGTAGCTCCTGGGTATTTGTTTACATAAAAGCACAATAAAACAGCCATAAATTGATTTTCAAAGAATTAATTTAGATTACAGCTAAAAGATATACTGAAGTGATTTATGTTTAGCTAGAGCACGTTGTATTTGGCCTCAGTGCTGTTTCTGCAGCCACAACTGGCAATACAGCTTCCAAATTCCATTTCAAGCAAAACACAAGAAACCGTATTAAAATGCAACAGCAAAAGCAGCCAGCCAACCAAAAGAACAACTTTTAATGTTCTTATTTAAGATAACATCCAGAGGTCATAGTATTAATAAGTCTATATTAATGCACACAGCCCTGGTTAAAAGGGAACAGAAATAAATGCCATTTGCCAGAGAGTTCAGTATAACAGAAAGTCCTTTGGAATTAACTGAAGATTAGGGCTAACATGGCTGGAATTTCTTAAAACAGTAGATTTTCAGCCACTTCCCTTTTAGGCCTAGAATCATTTTTTTAAGAGACATGAATCTGATGTAAGCTTACTGGCAAGAAGCACGTTTTGCTTGAATATGTTTATGGACCCTTTGTAAGTAATCCAATTTCACCTTTAGGAATTGGGGACCGCTGATTGAAAACTGTTGCCCTAAAGAATTTGTTTTATGAAGGAATTTCATATATACACACATGTATATATGTGCACGTATACATGTGTGGTTTTGTACATATATATATACACCTTTTGCTGCTGTGTGGTGAATGCAGCAGCTATATATATCCAGTTACACTTTTGTGATACTCCTGTTTCTGTCCTGGAAAGGGCTCTTCTGCCTTCTACCATTTTAAATTAATGGTGGAAAACATGTACCAGATTTTATAAGGGGAAATCTGCCTTCTGTTATCCCTGCCTGACAGCTTAATTTGCAATCTATAGGAAGAGGGAATCTTACAACAATTGTTTTTGGGTTTATGCGTCTGTCCAGAACAGACACATTCATCCCAGGTGAAACCTCCAGAGCCCCAGGCCAGAGGGGAAGATAGTATAAATCAGTTGATCTCCATTCCCAAATGTACTAATCAGCAGTTATCAGTCTAAATGAAGAATTAAGAGATCATTAGCACATTCATTAATGACAACAACACAGCATTATGGAAATTAATGCTCACAGTCTCAGCTATACTAAAGACTTCTGGAAATGTCTTTAGTAGGCTCCTGCTAAATGTCAGGCTCTTTTTTTACGTTTATCGCTGCTATACATAGTACTGTCAGTTCCTCCTATTGTGGCAGTTGCACTAAATGTTTCACTTCTATGAATGTTTTGACATGGAGACAATTTTCAGTCCACTTCATAAAACAGGGAAAGATACTGCAATGGGGCACATAGTGCTTATTTTTGGATTTATAATGACATTGCCAGCCTTAGTCTTGTGCAATTTAGTGATCCTGATTTCCTTGTAAGCCGTTGCAGCTCCATCTGCTCCCCTCTAATTCACTGTGAGACCCACCTCCACCTTCTCGATATTTCTTTCTGTATTTTGCTTAGGACATTGCATATGATTGACTGTAAATAGAAGAATCATTGCCTTTGTGTATGTTGCTATTACATGTGACCTGCTACTCCATTTTCATGTCAGATCTTTTGGTAAGCCTAAAGCTCCTGAACAGAGAGCGTAAAACAACCCCAAAACCCCACCAGTCCTCTGTGAGCTGGAGCTGGGAGAAAGGGGGCTGTGGGCAGCTGGCAAGGGAGCACCGCTGTGCATGTACCCCCAAGACCATGCTGGAGCCTTGGCCCAGTGTGGGGCCATGAGAGGGTTTGTGTAGCTGCAGGAGTAGCTGTGCCACCCAGGAACGACAGATTAACCTGGGGGTGTCTTTATTACGGGGCTACTGCGACACTGTGTTAACACAGCCATGTGCCTTTCTCCATAATGAGCATAATAATAACACAGGACCTAGTTCCTGCTCAGTGCTGCTGTATGAGTCACTGTCCTGAACTATATACATAAGGGATTTCTGTTTTCGTGCTTTCTTATTTTTAGCTAATTTTAATCTAAGTCTGCACATGGCTCTCCCGGCCAGGACAGCAGAGCTTCCATGACTGTTGCGCTCCTTCCCCTTCAGGCTGCAGTGATAAAGGGGAAGGTACTCTTTCTCGGGGGAAAAAACACAGCCATTCCTTCATCTTCACTCACTTCTGCTGGCTTGTGCCAAGAGATATTAAAATCCACTGCTGATGGGTCTGAAGTACAGAGGTGAGGTATTGCAGGTAGGAAAGCATCCTGGCTGCAGTGCCAGGGTTTTAAGCCAGTTGATACCCAGCTGCCTCCCACAGCCTTGTGCTGAGGTCGGCTATGAACTCTGCCTGTGCCAGGTCCTAGATCTAGGTCTTACCTGGTGGGGTCCAGTCTTTCTATGACCAAACCCCCCTTTGAGAAGACCAGCAACACTGTGCATCTCCTTGGGTCCAGTTCCCTGAACCTTCCACCCAAGGGCTCTGCTAACTGCTAACTTGTTGTTCCCCACCGTGCTTAGCTACCTGCTACCATTTCCAGTGCTGCCAGTGCAAAGAGCTTTTAAGCAGGTTGAAGACACATCACCCACGTGTCTCCGTTCCAGAAACGGTGCAGGAACACCTACACTAGCCCTGCAGCTGGGCACACAGGCAGGCACAGGCTCACCTAGGCTCAGCACTGACCTTAACCTCCCTGTGCTCCCAGCGCAGTAAGGAGCTCAGCTGGGCTGTGGGAGACTGCTGGTCTAGAAGATCATAGGAACTGGAACAAGAGGAAGCGCTTTGAGTTGAGGGTGAAACTCTTCAGGCAAATGGTTTGTTTCAGGGCATTATTTTCTGTTGTGGGTTTTTTTTCACATGCTTTGGAAAGGTGATTAAACGATTGAGGTGATTTACATTTTTTAAATTTTTGTTTACTGACATGGCTAAGCTAATGAAGCTGTGATGCAGATAGCAGTCATCTGCTGCACGTGCCCTACAAGGTGCTTTGTATCTGTGTAGCTTGCTTTGCTTCGCTGAGTGTCAATATAGGATACTGTTGTGAGACTTCAGTATTGATGTAACTGTCCTCACCAGAAGGGCTTTGCACTTCTACTATGCTGGCATAGATAAAAGGAGCAAAGTCTTTAGAGCAGACTTTGTACTGTGAGTGACCTTGTTAAGTCCCAAGAATTACTTGCATTTGGTTATCACGTTTGTAAGCCTTTGTAGGATCAGCTGCTTGTGAAAAACTACCTAATCTTTACTATTTCATACAAATAATTCTGAGTCTTGCTTTTTCTTTTGAGATCATTACAATGCTAAAAGTGAGGCCTCTGGTTAGGTAAAATGGCAAATATTTAATATACATATATATTTAGTTCATAGTGTAATTAGTACCTTTCTATTTTATTTTCTAGAGATTGTATAAGCTAAGGCATATTGCTATTCTCTGATGTGCAAGTACACAAAATATTTCGGCATCGGGTGGAGAACCACATCTCCATTGAGTAAATTTACTGCCAAAAATATTTGAATTCCAGCTCTGAAAGCACTTAGCTCTTAGTCCAGCTCCCAGATGATCTCAGGACTCCACAGGAAGATAGGAAGCAAAACGTTTTGCTGGACTTGGGTCCAAGTTTTTTATGTCTAATTTTTGACTTGAGGAAGTAAATTTTGTGTATATTTGAAATGCAGCTGAAATATGCTTAAGGAGAGGTAAAGCCTCTTTTTTTCTGGAAAGCACATGATGCTTTGAGTTCATCAGCCTCTTGAGTCCCTGACCATCATCTCTGGTACCTTGGTATGTTCTGGGGTATGATTTTTGAATTATTTTAAATTCAGAATAATTTTACATATTTGTGACATAATGTTTTGCAGAATAAACAAAATGGCAAATTTTGTGTGGAGTAGCTCTTTCAAGTTGGATAATCAGTTTAACCAAACAGGACCTCAGGAATGGAATAGATCACATCAGTCGGCTGACCTAACCAGTTTACAAAATAGTTTATGTGAATAAAATGTGGAAAAGTTGTAGACTGTGTATAAAAGAGAGCCTTACTTCTTCCTGTGACTTATCTGTGCAGTAAAAATAAGGTATAACATTTCCCCCAGTTGGGTGGCAGAATCCAGGGTGCTGGGGGAGCCGTCTTGCTCTATGGCGTCAGTCCGTGCTGGATGGGTGTTTGCTGACACGGACCTTGCCTTGCGCCCAGCGTGGGGAGAGATGTGTTGCCATCAGCTCTTCACTGAGTGCTGCGCTCACCGACCAAACGTCTGTGATAAAAGTTGTATTTTTGTCAGTTGTCTTCTTGCATCCTACCATCAGCTACAGGCTATAGCCTCTGCATGTTGTTGACTCTCCTTTACACTGTCTCTGTTAGATCTGTATCTGTTGTCATTTTTAAATGCTAATGTGCCTTACTGTCATTGTAGAAGATCTGTTAGCACAAGAATTTTCTATCAAATGTGGTAAAATCTTTGGGATTTCTTTATCACCATTAAAAGATGATATTTATGTTTTTTCTGTTGTCGGCCGTATGCTTGATACCTTAGAAGATGCTGCAGCAATGAATTTCAGGAAGAAAAGCCACATGTATTTGAGCAGTGAGTCCCCAGTCCCTGTTTCTCCTGGTGGTTGTGCCTAATTCCCCTTGTAAAGCGCAGTGTATACACAGCTGTGTGCACTGTTCTCCCGCACTCTGTGTAGTACACACGTAGGCATACATGGAAGTTTCCTGCCAACGTAAACCAGGGCATTAACCAACGATATGCGGCCAGCAGCAGGCTTTCTCCTCCTTCTGACTTTGGTGCTCTGTGCAACCAGGCTGCAGTTTGTCTCATGAATAATAACAAGTAATAAGCAATGTGGTGATGATGATGTGCTGTGTGCCAGTGAGCAGCACCCTCCTGTGGGCCAGGTCCATATTCCTAAAATGCAAGAAATGACAGATTTGGTCAGGTTTGGTGCTACTTGTACTTTACATTATGCATAGATACAGCACGTGGTATTACATATTCAGCCTTACAGAATAGCTGCAATGTATTTCAGTGTTATTTGACATAGCAGGTTATATGACTTGGTCAGGTCATGGCCAGTTAAGAGTCAGGGCAAAAATTAGAGCAGCTCTGGGTGCAGTTCTGGGCAGTTACTGGGAGCATTACCTCTGCATATGTGTCCTTGAGTTATGTAAAAGATTTTCTCGATCCAGTATGGATTAGCTTTTACCTGAGGATGCGTTTTACCTTAGGAGACCTCAGCGCACATGCTGTAATTTTTGTGCTGGTGCCAACAGAGTGGTAGGAGCACTCAATTACGGAGAATGCCAGCAGGAGCTTTCTGCTCTCTTGAAAAGCGTAGGACAGCCATTGCCTTCAGCAGAGTGACTCTGATTCCTGCCAATGCAGAGCTGAGATAATGGGCTTCAATCTGCAGGACCCTTCCACCGTGCTACTCAAGGCTCTACCTTACCTGTGGACAGCTAATTCTTGCCATGCATGCTCCTCTACTAGACGAGACGCCCCCAGCTCCATCTTCTGGGTCACAGCCTGGTGGAGGCTGCTTGGGAAAGCTGTACCAGGGGTCCAGCCCATGGAGAGCCCTCCCAGCACCCGGTAAGCATCGGGCTAGAAACTTCCTGAGCACTTAGACCTTTGTTACAGCTTTTGCAGCACTTTTCCGTGAAGCTTCCTAACCCCTTTTCTCGAACCTGTTGACTCCCACCACACCCGGTGGCAGTCCATCCCACTGTTTGTGTTGTGTGAAAAAGCTGCTTCTGTTTAAAATCTAACAGATCCAGTCTTGTCATTTGGCAGGTAGCTGGAGATGTGCTGCGATTTCTGGGCTGCTTACCCATCTGCTGGAGCATCTTTCTGTCCTGTGGCGTTGAGATGTGACCTCTGTAGGATCCCTCTCCACTGCCTCGGTGCACGATGAGCTGGTGTGGGATGGCTGCTGGGAGAGCTCGGGAGCCAGCCGCAGAGCTCTGCCTGACACGGAGCCTGCTGTGCTGCGGTGGGGGACAAGTTGTGTTAACTGCAAATAGGGTGACCCTGTGAGCCAGCCAACAGCTACAGGGGGATGCAGCATCCCACCGGCATGGCCTCAGTGCTGTGAAGGGCTCGTAGGCAACACGCAGGTCAAGCCTGAAATGATGCCAAGTAGCCTGGGCTGAATGCCAATTCAGTATGAAACAGAAATGGGTCTCCCCATTTTTATTCTGCTGTATCCATCTGTAATCAATTTAATCTGTTTACAGAGCCATTATAGCATTTTCAGTTATTAGCTTGATAATTTGGAAAAGGGTCGTAAGCACTGGATATTTGTTATGCAGGGAAAAACATGAAAACAGCAACAAAGTGCCACAAAAGTTGGCAAGGAATAATTTTCACCCCCCTTGTATAAACTGGCAGTACTCCCCAAATCCTTTAGCTGAGGTACTTGGATGTGTTCTTTGTTTCCCATCTTCTAGGAGTAGGTGTCAGTGCTGGGGGAAGGTCTTGTAGCAGGGTGTTAGTAGAGTGGACCCACTGTGCAGCGTCCTCAATAGTTGGACAGTTGATGTGCGGTGTGTGACCTCTGCAGCCAAAGATGCTTTTCCACGTCCTTTTGGATCTGCTACCCCTGCACTGAGTCCCTTTCCAAGGACTTATGCTCTGTCTCGCATCTGAAAACCATTCCTTGCATGTCTGTCTTCATGGCTCGCTGCTGGGAGTGAGCAGGAGTTTAAACAGATGCTCTCTATCATCATTTGTAGGTTCCTTGGTCCCTCTCAAACTTCAGAGTGGCATGACTACATTACCATGTGCAGTCACAGGGTGAGCGACGCTTTTAGCCTCACAATGTTTATGTCTGGAGAGAACTTTATATCTTTGCCTTGCATGTTCTGCTGTGACCCCTGCATGTTAGCAGAATAACGGGAGGCTGCAAAAACTCTTATTTTCTGGCATGACCTAGGGTACTGCTTCCACATTCTCTCGTGTTGCCTCTTGCAGAAATGTGAATAATTGCTTACCAAGAAACCATCGGAGAGGTTCTGTTTGGCTTTTTTGTCCTCAGGCACTTTTGTTGCATTTTGCCATATCTCAGCAATAGGACCAATTCTGTGCTTGTCTCCTTTTCCTTGTTTTTCCCTTAAAAAATGGTGATGTTTTGCAGATGTCTACATCTTGAAAATTCATTTCCAAGCGGAACTGAACCAGCAGCCAGCTGGAAAGACTGTCAAGTCCTAAATGTAAAGGGAAGGAAGAGCATCTTTTTAGATACCTGGCACCGTTACTTGGCTCACTTGCCTGTTTTTTTTTTTAATAAAGTTGCATGTGATCAAAGTAGCTGTGGAGCAGTGGGGTGCAGTCATCTACTAAGCCAGGCTCCATTTATGGAGCCAAGACGTGGGATGCTACTTGAAAGGCTTTCAGGAGCCAAATAGTCACAAGGGTATTTACAAGCCTTAAAGCAAATAAAAAATCCTTGTGCAGTGCAGTTAGCTCTGTTCCAAACAAAACTGGAGATGCCAGCTCGTCCTGTTAAACACAAGCGATGCATTGACACAGCGCCAGAGACTTGAATTCGCTACACTTACCCGTTGCAAAATGCCTGGGTAACAATCATGGACACAGGCAATTTCATAATTTTTTTCTGCTTTAGGATAGAAAGCCAAAATAGCCCACTCCTGCGTTTTCCTTGTACCTGGAGCTTAGGGTGTCCACTGCTTTATTTATAGCTGGCTGCAATGGCTGTTGTGTAGAAGAATGTTACATTGCTCACATACCATGCCATAAATGAAAAACTTGGATTTCATGCTTTCGGCTTGTCTTAAAAAACAGAGGGTGCCATGTTACTGGCAGGCAACGTCCTGTCTACACTTGCACTGTTCAAGTTAATACCATCTGTCCAACCCAGCCTTGCCCAGAATGGAGCTAAACAGTTAAGTGAGTTTATAGTGGCAATAAAGAACAACCCTTGAAGATGTATTTGAAAACAAAGAGTTTCAGCAGTTAGCTGTAGTGACCTTGCATTTGGAAGGCAGTGCAGCCTTAGGCAGCTCAAGGTCACATGAAGTTTCGTTGTGAGTTTCTTTTTTTAAGCTGTCTGCTATACATTTTCTAGAGCAAATGTGAAATGTTTGCAGTTTCTGCCCTTGCCTCACCTCATACAATAAAAGTAATTTCAGAGACATACACAGTGTTCACTGTCACCAAGTATGTTCTTACATCCTTTCTGCCAGGATGGAGAACATAAAATCACCTCTCCTCAGTGTCCACAGACTGAATTTCCAGCACAGAGACGACCATGCAGAAGCTGCCATAGCATGAAGGCTTGCCAGTTTGAAGAGGTCGGCGCAGAGAACTGAATGCACAGGGAAGCCAGCTGGGACAAGGAGTTCAAGAACATAATTGCAGGGAAAGTATGGAAGATTTTTAAGCTGAGTATACAAAAGCACCTGGGAATTTGCACAGAAGAAAGGGGGAAAAAAATTTGTAGGGAAGGCTTCAGACTTGATTGAAAGGATAGTCACATTTACAAAGGATCACAGGGGAGGCACAGAGACAGAAGAAGTGGAAAGAAGAACAGCTCACCAAAACCTATGCCTGGGCAAGGTGGAAGAGCATGGCTGTATCAAGGCTTAGCAAACTATATCAGGTGGTAAAGGAAATCATAACAAACAAAAGAGTTCCAGAATATATAAGTGAAGATGGAAGCTGGAAGGAAAAGCAGGAGGCAGTGAAGGCAGGGCGGAGGTTAAAGGTAGCCTGGATACTGTCACAAATGGGAAAAGTGCTTTGTCCCGTTTTCATGGTGGACGGATCAGAGATCCAGAACTGGAAATGAATGCTTCCTAAATAAGAACAAAACCCAAAGGTGGATTGTGCTCAGATGTGTTTCATCCGAGCAAACGAGCTGACTTAAAAGACCAGCCTGGCCAGCTCTTCAATGACCGACTCACCAGTTCTTCAGTGACTGAATTTCAAGGTGAAGGAATCGTACAGAAAATGGAAATCTGGGTCATTTGCTAAGGAAGAAGATGGAAAAGGAAAATGAGTGAGTAGAGACAACATTAGACAGGCCAAGACACAAAATGAGCTTTAACTAGGAAGGATTATAAAGCATATGAAGCGATCATCTTTTAAGGACAGGAGGAATGACAAGGCTAAGGAAAAATACAGTCCACTACTGAAAGAAGGGGAAGGGAAGGGGGAGCTATCAACAGATGTAACTGAAAATAAATGAGATATGGAGGAATGGCAGAGAATAAAGAATTCATATAAATAGATATATACATTGAGCAGCTGTCTCTGCTACCGTGTGCTCTCATTTTTTCCTGCTGCCAGAGAGCACTGTTGTTTCTCATTTATTTACTTCTAATTGCTGAGATAGTCTTCCGCTAATGAGATAAATGTAGCTCAGGATGCTGATCTTCCCCTTCTCTTCCCTCAGGGTGTCTCCCCAGCATCTAAACCATCTCTTTGTACCCCACACCATCTCTCCAAAGGCTGTGGGCCCTCAGCCCCTTCCCCAAGCCCAGAACACAGTCAGTGCCAGGAGCAGAGGCCAAGCTGTCTGACTGCCAGGTGTTTGTCCTGCTCCACAGGGCAGTGGCACATCCAGCAAAATCTTAGAGACTAGGTCGATGGAAAAGAGATAGAAAAGAAAGAATAAGGTGAGACTGGCAGGTGGGAGCGTGTGCTGAGTGGCCTGATGTAGCTTGTTGGCATGGATCACAGGGCAGAAGAGTTACAGCTGGTATTTATGAGGCTGCTGTTTTGATTCAGGATGATGAGACATTACCTTTTTCCTGCCCACTAATGCAATTGTTCACCTTTACCTACAAAAGAAATGCAACCCTGCACTTTACCAAATTGTGCTTACTTCTGCAAAGCAAAATCTCTTGTTATTTGTGCTGAGGTCTCTAAAAGGCACGTGCAAAATGTGGACTGTGCAGATGTGACACACGTCGAGTTCTTCTGTCTACCTAGAAACAACCTGTGTCACCGCACCTTTGCTGTCAGCGCAGACCTGTGCGTACAAAGCCCCCGTGAAGCCCAGCGTCGCTGGCTCGGTGAGCCCGGTGCGGCCGAGCAAAGGTGGAGGTGCGCGGGGAGCAGGCGGACGGGGGGCTGAGCAGAAAGCCGAGGGCTGGTGGCAGCACGCGGGTGGAAAAGCTACCAGGAAAGAAAAGTCATTCTGGAGCAAGTTTTGCTTTTTGGTTGGGTTTTGGAACAAAAGCTTTCCAGAACAGATGAAAACCTGGGCGGAGAAGCCCAGCAGGACTCGGGCAAGGATGCTCTCTCAGTTCAGGGAGGGGCAGAGCAAAAGCACATGCAGGAAGATTTCTTTGCATCGTTCTCCTTGTTTAGCAAACACATCTCCAGATACCAGCAATACTGTTATCTGGCAGGAGTACTTCTCTAAACCCCCTCAATCAATTCTTAATGGCCAGAACAAGTTTTCATCAAAAATACTCTCCGAGAATGATGTTTGTTTTCAAAATACAGCTCTGTTTGGCCGGCTGCACCGTCTTCATCAGCTGGGGTGAGATAAAAGGGCCGATCGCCTGGCTGAGTAACTCAGATCTCTTCGCAAGGGAAGCTGCACATGGTCCCGAAGGAAGGCAAAGGAAACAGGTTTGCAGTGGTTAGCCTTGTGCTTTCTCTGTTCAGTGTGCGCTGAGAGGTGAGGAGACAGGTCTGTCCACAGGGGAGAAGCTCCAGGTAGTGAGAAAACACCCAGTGTATCTCCTTGCAGCCAGAGGTAAGAGATTTGGGTTCGGACTAGTGATGTGAAATGAACTCAGAGGGCAGGGAAATGGGATTTCTCATCGTCCCAGTTCATTTTCTGAACTGCAGCCACTCCAGGTCTCCTCCCAGGAGCATTTTTTTCTGTGTGTATTGTTCAGTTTTGACAAAAAGGTATGTTTTGTTGCAGCTGCATTTTGACTGAAAAACCTGGAGTAGCTCTGGCAAGTATGTATGTTACTTAACCAAACTGAAAAACTAGGATGCTTTCATTCTGCAGATAGGAGCCTCTATCATGGTCCTGTTTGATGTAAGCCAATAATGTAATTTAAAATTTTGGAGTGTTAAAGGAAAAATTATTTTGCAAATTACCTCCCTTACCCACGTTACATTCCTAAAGCATCACTTGGAATATCTCAACATTTTCAGAATAATTTTTGCTAAAGTGGGAGTGTCATCAAGAAACATTAGTTTCAGTGAAATAATATTGTCTGATATTAAACCATTCTCCTGTCCTGTTTCAAAACAAGAGGTATGTTAGGAAGGAGCACGGGTGTCTCTGTAGCTCTGTCCCTGATGTGGGCATCTGTACCAGTCTGAACGCAATTTAAACCATGGTCTCAGGGTTGTGGTTAATCAGGTTCATAAGTGGAAACAAACAAATCAACCAGCACCATGGGAAGGTGCTTTTCTGTTTGATTTGTCTGAGGTTATTTTCCTTTATTTATTTATCCATACAATTTGCATGAGCCCTGGAGCTAAGCAAAGCACATGATGTACATGACTGCAACACCTCATGGCTGCCTGCTCTCCCGCCTTAGCTCTCCTGGTGCGATGGAGGACATGGCAAGCCAGAAGTCAAGACAGAGCAAAAGCGTACTGAGCTCCCTAACACCAGAAGAGCGTCCTGCCGATTTGATACATGTCAAATTGGAGGAGTATGAGCCCACAGACTTCAGCATCAAGGATCTCATCCTAAAGAAAGCCAGAGAGGTCTGCACATGCAATCACCAAACCATCATCACCTTCTTCTGCCAGCTGTTCCCAGTACTGGACTGGCTTCCCCGTTACAACATCAAGAGGCAGTTGCTTGGGGATGTCATATCTGGGCTCCTGGTGGGGATAGTTGCCATCCCTCAGTCCATCTCCTACTCCCTCTTAGCCAACCAGGATCCCATCTACGGAATCTACACCAACTTCTTCTGCAATATCATCTATGTCGCTATGGCCACGTCACGCCATAACTTCGTGGGCTCCTTCGGCATCCTGTGTCTGATGATTGGGCAGTCTGTGAACCGGCACCTCCAGCTAGCAGGGTACAGCGACGACAGCTCTGGCTCTTCACTGGTGGGCAACTCCACCTCCTTCAGTAACGGGACGGGTGCCTGTGACAAGAGCTGCTATGCCATCACTGTGGCCCTTTCCTTAAGCTTTCTGGTTGGTCTTTACCAGGTACAACTGTTCACTGTTGTGCTCTTTCCTCTCTGTCCCTTCCCTGCTAGGAACTTCTCTGAGCTAAAGATCTCTAAGCTGCAGTCTTGGTTAAGATTTACAAGTCATGAGAAACCTTTCCTGACAGGCGTAGACCCTGACACCCTTGAATCAAATGTAGCAATTTAGAAACCCCCAAACACGGCTGAATGTGGGGTTTTCTTCCCCTGATGTGACAGGCCAGGTCCTTGCATGTGTCTAAAACATCCTTTAGGATCGGACACAGCAAGGGAGGAGAGGGAACTGTGAATCACCTTCCCTCCACCCCAGTCCTGGAGCTGAGGTGGCTCCTAGTGCAGGTTAGAGCAAGTTTGGGGCGGGCAAGAACAGCCCTCAAGGACACTGCCATCAGCAGGGACACTTTCTAAGGCCATGTTCCCTGGCAATCTCCCCACTGCCTGGGCCTAGCCGTCACTGAATGACTCCAGGCTCTTTCACTGGGACAACAAAAATTCAGTGCATTGCACTGGTTTTGTGCCACCAAGTGAACAGCTGCTTCGATGTGGCTGCTGCCTGGAATTTCAGTGTTAGCTATGCACCCTTATTGCCTGTAAGGAGACAGCAGCAGGGACCTTGTAGGCTTCTTTGTATGGCATCTCTAACCACAGATGAGTCTTACAGGTAAGGTCTCTTTAGTTTTCCATACCCCAGATTAACTACTGAAGGCAAAGTCCTCAGCAGACAGAATAGCCAGAGCTGCTAAAGTGGAAGCAAACTGACATGAATTGCCAGCCACCTCTCCCGACCCTTCTCATCGATGCTAAAGGTATGGCTGGCTTGCTTTTCAGATCCTGTTGGGGGTTTTACAGCTGGGCTTTGTGGCTGTCTACCTGTCAGAACCTCTCCTCAGTGGCTTTGTGACCGGCTCCAGCCTCACCATTATCACCTCCCAGATGAAGTATCTCCTGGGACTGAAAATACCTCGTCACGAAGGGGTGGGGTCCTTCATCCTGACATGGGTTGACCTTTTCAGATACATCCAGAACACCAACATCTGTGACCTGGTCACCAGCCTGGTTGCCTTGGCTATCATAGTGCCTGTCAAAGAGATCAATGACCGGTATAAGGAGAAGATGAAGGCCCCGTTCCCCATAGAGCTGCTGGTGGTCATTGTAGCCACAGCAGTATCTTACTACTTTAACTTCGAAGAGCGATACAAGTCTGCTGTTTGTGGGGATATCCCCACTGGTTTCAGGAAACCCACTCTACCAAATATAAACCTGTTTTCCAGCCTGGCAGTTGATGCTCTGCCCATTGCTGTTATTGGCTTTGCCATGACCGTCTCCCTGGCGGAAATCTTTGGCAAAAAGCATGGCTACGCTGTCCGTGCCAACCAAGAGATGATTGCCATTGGCATGTGCAACCTGATCCCTTCTTTCTTCTACTGCTTTGCCAGCTCTGCAGCCCTGACCAAGACTCTGCTGAAGGAGTCCACGGGGACGCAGACCCAGGTCTCCGGTCTGGTCACTTCCCTGGTGCTGCTGCTAGTGCTGCTGTGGATTGCCCCACTCTTCTACTCGCTGCAGACCTCCATCCTGGGGGTGGTCACCATTGTCAACCTGCGGGGGGGCCTGAGGAAGTTCCATAACACCCCCCGCATGTGGCAGCTCAGCAAGCTGGACACGGTGGTGTGGTGGACAACCATGCTGTCCTCCACACTGACCACCACAGAGACTGGGCTCCTCGTGGGTGTCTGCTTTGCTCTGCTCTGCATCATCTTCCGCACACAGAGACCCAGGGCCACGCTGCTGGGCAAGGTCAGCAACACGGAAATCTACGAGGACCAGTCCGCTTACAAGCAGCTCAGCAGTATTGCCAACGTCAAAATCTTCCGCTTCGAGTCGTCCCTCTACTATGCCAACAAGGACTATTTCAAGACTGTTCTCTACCAGAAAACTGGGGTAAATCCTATCCTCCTGGCTGCTAAGCACCAAAGGGTGGTGGCCCAGGCAAATGCAGACGCAGGCAACAGCAAGGGCTTTTTCGGCACCAGGATTGACTGCCTGAAACCTGCCAAGAAAAGGACTGAGAAGCCTCCAGCAGATGCCTGTCCTCCCTCCACAGATACGCACACCTTAATCCTTGACTGTGGGGCAATGCAGTTCATAGATACTGTGGGTCTCTCCGTGCTAAAGGAGATACATCATGACTACAAGGAGATTGGTGTCCAGGTGCTCCTGGCTAACTGCAACCCTTCCATCCGCCACCGGCTCCGGGAGGGAGGCTGGGCTGGCGAGAGAGACAGCGGTGGTCAGCTGGCTTTCCACAGCGTCCACCATGCAGTGCAGTTTGCCGAGCGGCGGTACCATGTGCAGCAGGAGAGCAAGGAGAAAGAGGGTCCTGCCCTGGACCCTGAAGACCTGAACTTCCAGGCGTCTTTGTAGACCTGTGCGTGAGGCACGATTTCTAACGGCGCTGGGCTCGGTACGTGCTTGAGAGCAGTTTTAGTCTTTGCGCGGTCGGAGCGTGCAAGGCAGACCTGACTGAGCTGTCGGCAGCAGGCACGGGGCAAACGGATGGGGGAGGGTGTGGATTTCAGGAGGGGCTGCCGAGCCCTCCGAGCGGCACTTCGAGGTCTCCCGCGTCGGTGGAGAGCCCGCGTGGCCTGCAAGGCTCCGCCTCTTCGAAAAGGGGCTGCGACGGCAGGAGGCGCCGCGCAGGGAGGCGGGGCGCCCGCCTGCCACCAGCAACTCCCGTGAAGCCGCCCCCCCCGCCCCCGCCCCGCCGCTTTCCGCACGGAGCGCGCGGCGGCCGGAGCGCCCCCCC
>JAVKLA010000042.1:9167501-9187750 GCA_034782735.1 Sagittarius serpentarius | reverse complement strand
GGCGGCGACGCCGGGGAGGAGAGCGGGTGGCGGCGGCTCTGCCGGGCCCCGCCGCTCGCCGCCGGGGCCCCCAGCCCCGGGCGGGGCTGCCTGGGCGGGGGCTGGGGAGGAGGGAGCCGCCGGCCCATCGGGGCACCCTTTGCTGGCGCTCGGGGAGCCGCGGGAGCCCACCCGCCGCCAGCAGACCGCTCGGCTGCCAGGGTGTGCCAAAGCAGGAGGTGACCCGGGGCCGGAGCCGTGTCCCTCACCGACCGGGTGACGCTCGGCAGCGGCCTGGGCCCCGCGCCGGCTGTAAGGGCCGGCAGCGTGGGACGGCCCTGTCCTCCTGTGTTACGGGTGCCGCCACGGTCCTTGGGGCGGCAGCAGGTGTCGCTGCTGCAGTGGCAGTCGCAGGAGGAGGCTTTGCAGGGGTTTATCCCCAGCGGTCTGTGAGCGACCCAAGCCTTACGCCTGAAAATCCTGCCCCCCGTGGCAACCTGGCATCAGCCTCCATCTGATTGCTTTGCGGGGAGAGGGCGGGTCGAGGCGGGACGCTAAGGCAAAGGAGGGAGGAGCTGTAGGCAAGGTTTGCCGTCTGGGCCTCCGCGCAGCCCTGGTGACGCTTCCCGCCTCCCCGCGGGGAGGCAGAGCCCCAGCCTGCGAGGGCAGGCGCGAAGGTGCGCCGCGCCCCTGCGCTGCGCCTCTTGGCTGCGCAGCTCAAGCTGCGCACCCCTGGACAAGGAAAGGGGCTGCAGCCGGCTCCGACCCACCAGGAAGGTTCGCAACTGGAACGGGAGTTTGTTACCTGGAGTTTCCTTCTATGTGCAACTCCAGTGTCCGTATGCTGGCCCAACGCAGAATAACTGGGGAAAGAGAAGATGCCGGCATCCTCTCTTGTGGCGCAGTCCCTTGAAAACTGCACCGGGGAGAAATGCACACCCCGAGGCATCTTTAGGTGCCAGACAGCAAGGCCACTCACCCGACTACTGCGACGTGCAGCAGTGGGGGCTATGACTGCACCAGGGATGAGAACCACTCATCCCCCTCACTCCTTCACTCGCTAATGTATATTCGTCTTTTCCCACCTTTATTTTGGACTGTCTTCTTCCTCCACAGCCACCCTGAGTCAATGTGGAAAATAGATTGCAGAGGCTCATTTATTTTCTAAACACCCTACTGCACAGAGTTCAACAGCCCCTCAATCGCCACAAAACAACAGCAACAAACCCGGCAAAAGTAAAACACTTCCCTTAAAAACAACCAAAGAAGTTCCAGAAAACTGCTGGGAGTTTGTTCATCTGCTGGTTCTCGCTCAGGCCCTGTGTGTGGCTCAGGAGAGCCTGCTGCAGGGGAGGAGAGGCCCTTGCCCGTGCTGTTATTTACAGACTGGGGTTCATGTGACTTCCATGGCTGAAATGACAGATTTCCTCCCCAAAAAGGTAACTGAGATCTCCAGCTGCCCTTCATAAACTGTAAATCAGGAACACCTGTGCCACAGCTTGCAATGGCCACAGTTCTCCCCGTGTTTGGCAGAATCCATGCTAGCTTCCACATGCACGGCTGGATCCTGACTGCCGCTGGAGACACAGTGCTGTCACTTACAGCGGTGGGGCAGGGCTGGCTCACACCAGCAGCACCTCCAGCTGTGCAGCCGGAGGGAGCCTCAGCTCCAAAGCAGACAAGGGGACCTGTCCTTTCCGCTGGGCTGGGAAAGGCAGTGTCCTGCTGGCTCTCCTTCTGTGTCCCAGAGGTGAGTCCTTGCTCTGAGCTATGAGGCCCTGCAGCATTGCCAAGTACCAGAATAGCTTTTCTTCTGTGAACTCCATCTGTAAAAGCACCTTCTATGTTGCATATGTAATATGTGACTATTCCCCTGGCCCCATGCAAGGAACACGGCACCGAAGATATCCCACTGAAGGGAACTCTAGCTTTGGCAGCCACTCGGGAGCCCAGGGACAGGAGACTGTTGTAAATAAAGTGCATGGAAAAGGAATCCTACTGGCTCTGCTCAGGAAAATGTCTTCTTGTGGTCAAAAGATTATTTCAAATGGCTTAAAAAGCATGGTATGCCCAGCTGATTGCAGGTTCTTGGAGCAAGGTTGTAAGTGTCAGATGAAGCTAAATTGACTGAAGAGGCCAGTACAAGCCTTGCAGGGCTAGACGGGCAGGCGTGCTCAGCATGCCCCGGGTGCGAGCGGGGTGCAGCTGGCAGGAGCTGCAGCACCTCTCTCCAAGGGTCCTTGCAAGCCATAGCAGCATGAGGCAACTCCCCAGGGAGGTTGCATCAGCCATGGAGCAATGAGTAATGGGGCAGTTTTGTGTCTGAACAGCAAGTCAGTAGAGAAGGAAAGTCTTGTTACCTACGAGGTTTATGACCTTCCTTCCCCTTCAAAATAGTATTGCCATAATTTCCTTTATAAGACTGTTTATGGAGAAAATTAAATTGTTTTAGTTAGACTTTAGATGCATTTATGATCTCAGTGGGGTCATAAAGCCACAGCAGAAAATAAAACCAGTGCTGATAATTCCTGGATGCAGCCTGGTACAAGATAGCGCCCATGAGATTACTGTCAGAGCGGCGGTTCCCACAGCCCTCTGCAATGGGAAATGGCTGTTTATGTAAGCAGCTTCTGCTCAGAGCTGGGAGAGCTGTGAAAAAGCTGAAGGGATACCTGGCTGTTTTTATGGGAAGCCTTCTCTTGGAAAGGAGAACCGAGGTGGTAACCTCCTTCCCTCTCCTCTCCAGCCCAGAGCAGCTGGGATCTCGCTGGCAGTCCTTGCACAGGCTGCTTGCCCGGATCGCCCAGCCTGTCGGCTCCGGCATCGCCTTCCAGCCCACAACTTACACATCCCAGTGACCCAGCGTTCCTCTGTTCCCCACAGATCACCAAGGTAGCTCAAGGATAATTGCTATTTTTTTATCAGTTCCTGTGAAGAGGCCCTGGGTTGTAAATGACACAAAGGAGAGACGAGGAAGGACAAATGACACAGTCCAAAGTCAGCTTATGATCAGTGTCACGGGAGATCAGGCTGGCCTCTCACCACCTGCATCTCCTGGTGGAGGCAGATGTAAGCAGGAAGGGACCACAACTGTGGGCCGATTCCCTGGTGAGGGCACGGGGCACTCGTCTGCCCCCAGCACCCAACTGCAACAGCCCGAGTCCCCCCCTCTCCATTTGCCAAAGGGCCTCAGCATCTCAGCTGGGGGCTGACCCACCGCATCTCCCACCCAAGCGGACCTGCCACTGCTTCCCGCTGCCACAGGCTGCTCCCCAGGGCATCTCGCGTGCCTGTCCCCTAAAGCTTCACCACGGGCTGAGGAAATGCCATGCAGCTGAAAGCAAATGTTATCCCTCCTGGTAAGCAGCTCACCTGTTATTCTCCTTCTCTCTCTCCCCCCTGCCTTGCTGTGGATCTATAAATACTCCAGGAGTGTGATAAATAGAGGATTGCTGCTAAGGCTTTGTCAGCTGCAGTTGGAGCTGACTGTGCAACTGTTAATTATGCCTCAGCAGCAGCCGGACAGGTTTAAATCCTTTTGATGCTTTGAAATGCTCCCTCTGGGGGAGTTTAAGGAATAAACGTTGTCGTGGCTGATAGGTGTTTGCTTCCCCTTCTAAAAAGCCTATGAGACACTGATTGCTGCATGGAGGGCTGTTCTCCTCGCTTCCATTGCCGGTTCCTGGAAACATACACTCTGTATAATGGCAACAAGTTGCTTCTGCAGATCTATAACTGCAATAAAGCAGTTAGCGTGCTGCCAGCACGTGCATAGAGTTTACCCATGTACGCTTTCCCTGGCAGACAAAACTGAGTTGGAAAGAGAAAGAAGTGAGCTGCAGGCGATGGCACTGGATTTCCTGGGAAAAAAAAAAAAAGGTTAGGGCTGGCTTTAATGCCTCACTGGAGATAGCCTGGTGATGAAGGATTCACCAGACAGTGGCTTGGGCTAACACAGTCCAGCTGCAGGTGAAAAGCTCCCAAGGGGTTCAGCACAATCCAGGGAATCTGCTGGGCCCTCTTTTCCCCCGGCTCCCCAGGAGCTTGCCAGGCTGAGCTGTGTGGGTGTCTGTGTCTTCACCTACAAGCTTGCTGCTCTGGATTGCTTTATGTGTTTTCTGTGCCATATTTCTATTTGTGTTTCTCAGAAGAAAGGCTTTGCTCTGACGCTTTCATGGCAGCTTCCAAATTCTTCCACTGAGTAAGGGGCATGCCCCCCTCAGCTTAAATCCTGCTCTAAAACATTCAAAGTCATGGGATAGCTGCATCAGAAACCCTTCCTAAGCCACTGGATAAAAACCCCTTCCTTTTTCTGCCACTCACCCCTACCGTCTAGTGCAAAGTGCCCTGGGTGCTGTGTGGGTGCCCTGTGTAGAGGTATCACTACAGATGATGGATGATTCCCTGGCAATATGAAAGAAAAACCCAAGCTGGAGCCATCAGATGGTGATTGCGGGCAAGTGTCTCCAAAGCTGCGTGCAGAGCTGGGGCAGAGCCAGGCCTGGAGCCGCAGGGCTTGGGTCTCATGCACCCTGCTCGAGCTGTGTGCTCAAGGGAAAGAGGTAGGAGGACAGCTCTTCTTCTGTCCTGGCTGTTGCATGAGCTGTGCCAAGTTTTTATTACATGCACAAGTTTACTACTAACTTGAGCTCCACACATCTGCTTAAGAAGTGCTTATTCTCCTTTTAGAAGCTTGCTCTGGGGCACTGTAAAGCACTGTAAAGTCCTTGTCATAAACAATAGTCTGCTTTCACAGGTACTTCCTCCTGGATGTAGTCTTCTTCCCACCACGACGAGTGCAGGCCGAAGCCTGGGTGTGATTTCTGTAGTGCAATCAAATAAATGATGTTGCTGGCAAAGGACACTGCCTTCACTGAGCTGGCAGCGTGTGCAGATGTGGGTACAGAGGCACGCCAGCCCGGGTACACACGCATGCACATGCACTTACATGCCCAAACTTGTAGGTGTTCACCCAGGCACAACGCTGCTGCACCATTTCCAAGCCGCAACGCTCTGACTCGGGTTCCCCAGGTGGAGCTTTCGGCAAGACAGGGCTGTGATAATTTGCCAGCAAAGCCTGGTGTCTTTTCCTGCTACAGTTACGTGGAAAAGAGCCTCCAGCCCCCATGTCTCCAAGGCCCTCCATGATGTTTGGACCCTGCTATGAAGGTGAGAGCCTGGGGAGGGGGGACAGGACCACAGCACACTGTTCCCTGCTCCTTCCTTGGCAAGTTACTGAGCATCCAAACCTTCTTTGCCTTCAGTTCCTTCCCTCCCTCCACCTGCTGTAAAATGGAAGCCATGAGATTCACATCCCAGAAGAGAGTTGCCAGGGCTCAAACCAGACACCTTTGCAAGTGACATTTTTGGTAGCATTTCCAGGTTTTCAATGGCCAGGAACAGCAAGGGGAACAGACACAGCAGCTTTTGAGATGCAATATCCTCCATATGACTTGACTGGGATGCGCTCAGTTTGTTTTTTCCACAGTGAATCTAAGAGATGGGGCTTTTCTCAGTGATATTCTTGTGAAAACAAGACGTTTTGGTCTTGTTTTAATGATACAGCTCAGTATCCTCAGTTTAATCGGCCACCCAGCACCCCTGGGAGCACTGGAGAAGCAGGGGTGACAGCTGTCCATCAGCAGCTGCTGGGCTCCCAGCAATCCTCTTCTCCCCTGCTTACAAACAGCCTCTCCTCCAAAGGACAGCAGATTTATATTAACAGCATGAGTGGTACCTCTTATCTCGGCAGCACCTGGAGCGATAAGGGCAGTTGCATGAGAGATTAACATTAATGCCTAAAGAAGCAGAGCAGTTTCCTGGAGAGGCTGAGAAATGCTTCCTTGTGTCTACCGGAGGAGCTGGCGCTGGCAGCAGGTTCCTGCTTCCCATGTCCCAGCAGCATCAGGCTGAGCCGTGGTGCTGAGGCTGTGATGACGTCTGGGACACAGCCACGTCCTACAGTTTTAGCCATGCAATGGAAATTAATCTTCTCAAACCCTGCTGGTCAGGACAGAGATGTTTCTCCAGACATGGAGTTGCTTCTCTAGGGAGGAGTTCAGAGCCCTTGGAGGGAGCCTGTCTTTTCCCATGGCTATGGAGGAGGTCCAAGGGGACAAGTCTAATGCAGGCATCCCCAACGGGTGTCTAGGGAGTAAATGGTGCAAAGAGCCTGCCCACTCTGCCGCAGGCATAATAACCTTTGCATTACACACCCCATGCTAGGTGCTTTCCTGAGCACTCAACAACCATTTGCCTGAACTAATTAGCAGCTGACACATGCAGGTAATTGTACCTACAAACTGGGAGCTGGCCACTTTGAAAGATAGGCACAGGGAGAATCATCTCACCTCACTCAGGCTATGCAGAAATAAATGGGAATGGTAGGATCCTGTGGTACTGATGGAGAGAGAGGACAGGAGCTTCATCCCGCCTGAGACAGGTGCCAAAGGCAGAAAGGATAACTCATGGCTGGACATGCCCAGGGGATCCGAGCTCATTGCACAGCCCAGGCTGGCTGCAGGTAGGGAGAAAGGGAAAACTGTGCCACCACCCCACCATCCACACTGCCCTACCAGTAACAGTCATATCCTGGTTCCCATAGGGACCAGTGCCACGCCAAAGGGAGAAGCTGTCAGCTCTCACAGAGGGAAGGAAAAGGAGGAAGGACAGAGCTGAAATGAGCTGAAGAAGAAAATTACTCTGGGCAAAATTTTTGCAGTGTCCAGGATACTCAGAAGTAGCAGTAGCTGCTGGTCTCTGTGGTCTCCTACAAAATGGTGAAGTCAGCCCAGTGATTGGGAAATCTTTCTGCAATTGCCATTTTGCTATTGAACTAGCTCTACTCTTTGCCCTTTATTCATCCTTGCCTGGAGAGGAATCGGATGGAGTCAATTTGCTCCACTTTGTGTCTGATCATTTTCTGCCTTTTAATCAGGAAGTCCATCAGGGAGGGGAGGCAGATCAAAGCACCTCCATTTTACTCATCGCTGCAAGCCCGGGTCCCGGTGCTGCCCAGCCAAGGCTCTTTAGTGACAAATAATGCTGCCCTCAGTCATTGCCCAGGAAATGACAACCCACCCCACCCGCCTGGTGATGCTCCCTCCTAGTTACAAGTGGGTGCTCTGCTTCTTGACGTGCCATTAGTCACTTAGAAGCTCACATCTCACTAGTTCTTAGGAGACCTCGTTGGGGAAAACAGCTCCATAATTCTTCCAGCTCCGTGCAGGAATGATGAGTCCAGCTAAAAACAGTTTTGCAGGTTCTTTTAAAGAAGGCAGTTCCCTGGGCTGCAGCCTGACCTGTGAGGTTTGCTGAGATAAGCGCATGTACTGCTCGGCCCCCCCAGCAGGCTCAGCTGCAGACACTGCTCTGCTGAAGACCTCAGCTGGGGATACTGCAACATCGTCCCAAAGCGCTGGGGCTGGGGGGGCATCTTGGTTTGGCAACAAGCATCTTCCAAGGGTCCAGGTAGACAAGGGAGGCACACGGTGCAGGTCTACCCAGGCTTGCCCTCTGCCAGCACAGGCAAGCCTGGCACAGCAAGCCCCTCGTGGGAGCATTTTGGAGGCCAGGGAGAAGCAGCATGGGTGCCAGTGCATGCATGATGCCCACACAGCCTCCATATATACCCTGCTGTGGCTCGAAGGGTCTAAATGTCGCCTCTTCCCCAGGGATTGCTCAGCAAAGAGAAAAGTAGTGTTGCCAGACCGTGATGTGGGTTTGTCATGACAGCCACAGGCCAGTTCCCGGTTAGACACAGTGTGTTAGGGGAAGAGTAACCCCCCTAGGAAAACCATTGATGTGATGGGAGGTTGGAAAAATAAGGGCCAGGGAGAATGAGGGAAGAGCAGAGCTCTGCTGGTCTAGCACAGCCAGAGCAGCTCCTGAGGAGGGGACACGCATGGCCTGGCCACCCGAGACACCCCAGCTATTAGCTAATGATCTGGCCCAGCTGCTGGCGATTACAATTTGAACAGTCCAAGCGGGGAAGCCTGTGCCAGCGGGGCTGAGGAAAGCGAGGAGCGGTCAGGAGGAGAGGGGGGAGGACACGGACACGATTCACAGCCTGGGGAGTGCTGGGCTCCACGCTGCCTTCTTGGCAGCCGCCATCTGGCTGGCTAATTAGTGCACGTTATAATGTCCTTTGAGAGTTTGAAGTACTTGTTAGTAATAATAATAACAACAAAGATAATAGCCAAGATAAAAAATAATTAAGGAAGCAAACCGTAGAGGAGGTTGGATGCTCAACTGCATGGATAACCGAGGGGAGTCCCCCAGGGTCCTTCCCTGGGGACAAGGCCAATGTTACAAGGTGACAGTCGTGGTCCACCTGAGCAGGACAAGGATTTGGAGAGATTTCAGAAGCTCCACCAAAACTTATATCTCTGATATACTGTTATTGTCTTCTCCTTCGCAGGCTGTTTGCCCAAGAACACTCAGTTTCAATGAAGAGACATCAGAGGAGAGCTGACAAGAAGACTCCTGACCATGGGGACCTTATTACCGTAGCTGGAGAAACCAGTGACACCTCGGCACAGGTAGATCTGCTTGCTCTGAGTGTGGCAATCAGTAGGTGACAGCTTGCCATGATCCGCGGGGGTGGCAGACGTGTCACACTGGCATAAAGGGGGATACCGGAAGAGGTGAATGATAGCCCAAATAATCTGCAGCTGGTATCAAATCAAGCTGTGGAAGTAAATGATGTTCCACAGAGGGCTTAAGGCAGAGGTTGCTGTTGTGAGCACAGCTAAATGATGGGGTTTCTGAATTTTTTTATCTAGCAATATTAAAGGTCTCAGAAACTTGGAGAGAAACACAGAGAAATCGCTTTTTCTTGGTGTTGTCATCACTGAAAAAAGGTGAGGAGGATAATTTGTTTTTCATCGCACCCCTAACAGGCTGTAATCCTGGTTTCTAGCAGCCATCAGACACGCGGCGCAGGGATGGTGAGGGCAGGGTCTCAGCTCAGGCAGGCGGGAGGTGGCATGGTGTTATCGTGATGGGCAAAATAGGAGCAGAGAGAGCTTTGTGTCCCCATGTTTGGCAGCAAGGGAAACCTCTGAGATTCTTGGCCTTCAGGAAAGTAAGAAAAGGCTCAAAGCAGGGCAGGAAGGTGGTAGAGATAAATGGCAAGGCAGGGAGAGGAACTGAAATGAGCTTCATTTGCTTGATCTAAAAAAACCTGAGACATGGAGGAGGTGAGCTTAGAGCATGAGTGTTAAGCTGGACTTCGGTTCCAGCTGCACCGGAGCAGCTCTGGTCATCTGCTGCCATTGGCCTCTATGGCAAAATCCTGCAGTTTTGTCAGGTCTTGCAGTTTTGGGGCTCTTTGGAGTGTGCCTGAACGGCCCTGGCTCCTGGGAATCACTAAAGTCTATGAAGATAGCAGTTGCATTTTAAAAAACGTATACAGCCCACATAGTTATGGAAAAAAGTAGGGAAAAGGTGCTTTTTTAAGCCTAAAGGCTGAAAAATGAGAGTCCAACAAAAAGAAAATCTTTCTTTTCTTTTCTTTCTTTCTTTAGTGACTGAGAAGTGTGTTTCAGCAGGTAAAATTGTGGTTTCTTTAGAAAGTAGAGACAAGATTAAATGTATTGTAAAATACGTGCCAAGCCAGACAGCAGCTAAGACTCACAAAGCAGGTAATGGATAACAGATACTAAAGTGCAATAAAGCAAAAGAGAAATAACAGTGGTGAATGCTGACATCTCAAAGTTGTTTCCATTTCAAACCATCCTTGCCAAGGAATCTGTTCATCGCTTTTCTATGATTTTATTTTTTTTTTTAAAGAAAAGAACTTCCAAGGAATGCTGGCCCTCTCTTCCAAATCAGTGCAACAGTTGGCAGTGCCAAGTGTCCCCTGCCACCGCTGCTCCGTGCGGCGAGCGAGTGGGCAGCGTGCGGGCGCGGGGCAGCTTGTGGGGGACGGGGCTGCTCCCCTTGCTGCGTGTGTGCTGGTGGGAGAGCACTCGGGCACGGAAGAAGATTTACGGTGGGTATTTATGTCTGGAGGGTATTTATTTTGAGACGAGGTAGTATGCCAAAAATAAACGAAAAAGCCAAAATCGAGGCAGGGAAAAGTGACGTGCCGAGGGGAGCGCAGGCCCACCAGCCTCTGGATGGCACGGTTGTCTCACACGGATAAAGGCTGCCGGGGCTGCCCTAGCCCCTGGCCCGCAGCCGCTGGAGGAGGAGCACGGGCCGGGGGTGCCCTTGGGTGGGGCGGCCAAGGGTGACAGAGGGTGCAACCTCCCTGCGTGCCCTTTGCCATCCTGGTGCAGACCAAAGGGAGCTAATGCCGCTGCTGAAGTACCCTCAGCGTGGTGCGTTTGGGAAGAGGGAGGACTTGAGATCTGGGAGGCGAGCAGCCATGGCTTAGGTCAGTCAGAGGTTGGGGGCTGGTGCCGTTCACGTGAGGTGTTGCAGACACTCCGGAGCTCCCTGTGTTTACTCAGGCCCTGTGCTCACCTCGAACCACGCTTCCTTCCGCCCCCACCTGTCCAGGCCACCGCGCCTCGAAAGCAATGGGGTCATTCCTCCTCGTGGTCCACTCACGGGAGGGGAAGGTCTCACCCTTTGCCGTGGGGAAGAGGCGGTTCAGTCAGGGCGGAGGGAAGAGCCCCGTGGGCCGGAAGGTCCCTGCAGCCGGTGGGAAGGTGCCTGCAGCGGCAGTTGCGGCAGACGATGCCGAGCAGGTAACGTTTAAAGGAAAGGAGGCTTGCTCCTCTCGGTGCGTTGCAGAGAACGGAGGCACACAGCTCGCGCCTTCATGTGCAGATTGGGAGAAATGAATATTTGAAAAGAAAAGGCTAGACTGGAGGGCTTGATGCTTTGTTGGTGGGGTGAGCTCCTAAGAGTGCTTCCTTGGAGCGGGTAGGCAGGCCTGCTACTAATACTGCTTTTTAACTACCTGCATAAGCATCTCCTGCCTCTCCAACCAAGACATTTACCTGTTTATAGGCTCTTAGAGCTGTCAAGATCTGTGCAAGCACTGCTGAAGGAAACAGGAACATTAGGGCATATTAAAGCATTAGCGTCAGGAGAAGCCCCTGGGAGTGCCTGTGAGTTTATGTGAGCGGGGAAGGACTGTTCCCTGCTTCTTTCCACACAAGGAGCAGAAAGCACCAGCTGAAACAGGCGTGTGGTACAGTCCTGATACACAAAAGGGTGCTTTGCACAAGGGGTGATTAATGCAGGCACCCCTTGCTGCCAGATGCCGAAAATGTGTCGTAATGCGGCGGGAGGAATTAACGGAAGAACAATTAATTGAGGCAGCAGTGTCCTCTCTGGCTGAGGGACTTGTTTAACCACAGAGAGTGGCCTGGGGACGCAGTATGCTCGCCTGAGCCTACTTCCCCTACTCCCTCTTAACCTCTTCCGTAGGTATTCACTAGACCCACTGTAGAGATAAGGTATGGGTTTAGATGGACCACTTTTATTCCCCAAGCACTACAGTAACTGGGCTGAATACTACTGGGATGCTTCAGGCTGCTGTGGCTAGACCACAGGCAGCCATTTCTTTCTCTTCTATTTTTTTTTTTTTTGTCCTAGAAACTGTGTTCATGCAAATAACTCACTGTGTGTGGCCTCAAAGAGGAAGCACAGCAGCTGCTGCTGGTGAAAGGTGATTTGATCTTGCAGAGCCCTTCCACCCCTGTGCCCGGCCTGGCCTACTGTGCCCATTATTTAGCTGAAAATATCTGCAGTGTCCGGGAAGCTGCATAATGAATTTATCTTAAAGGCTGCGTGAATGTTGCAATGTATTTTGCCAAAACAGGCATGGAAACTGCAGAAAGAAGTGAAAATGGCTGAATGTTAAACATGGCACAACAGGTGAGTTAAATTTGGGTGGGGAATTTCTGGTTTTTGTTTCGTGGAAGTGAAAATACTTAATTGTCTTCTGCATTTATTAGGCCCCAAGCTAGTTCTGCAAATCACAGCCATGGCGTTCAGTCCTAGCCATGGAGGAGGGCTAGCCATGTGTCCATCTTGTCAAAGCCCAGCCGGAACATATGGCTATCACAGCTCTGAGATGGGCAGCTCTAGTTTAACTTCTGTTGTGCTGAGCTGCTGCAAATCACGGAGTGTCATCCTGGAAAAAAAACATTCTGGGAAGTGCCAGCCATCGTGGCTGCCAGGGCGCAGGAGGCTGGCCACGGGCACAGGCACTTAATGCCCTTGGGCGAACATCGGCTGTAACTGTGTGCTAATCAAGCATGCAATTGCCAGAAAGGGCTTGCAAACCACCTGCGGGCTCCAGTCTGTTCTCCTCTCTTTGAAGAGCTCTAAAGAAAGAAGTCTCCTTCTTTTTTCTTTTGTTTTTGAAGAATTTTGATGGGAAATTAATGGCCAGAAATAATGTTGCTTCACTAAGCAGGTAAAGGACTTAGGAAATAGGTTTTCCATCTCCAAGAGGGGCCTCGATTTTCCTTCCTGGGTAGCTGAGGCCTACCCCAGAGCAGTGCCGGGCTGCTGGCTCCCCTCTCCACTGGGACCAGCCCCTTGCTTGCTCAATGGCCTTGACTCCAGCGGGCTCCCACCTCAGTGCTGACCTGAGCCGATCTGGCTGTGTTCCTCAGGCTGTGCAGCGCGGTGTCGGCACGCCGTGCCAAAACACCGCTGCCACTGTTCACGCGGCTCCAGCAGCCCCAGGGAAACTCAGTGGGAAAAGCCACAGCGGCAGCCGGAGGTTTCTGGCACGGAGCAGAGGGTGAAGGCTCCCCAAAGGCCAAGGGCTAGGAAGGAAAAAGTCACTCTCCAGGTTTATTTTTGTTTGTATTTTAATAGTAGGGCTGCTCACAAGTGGAATCGTCTACAGGCTGCCATGGAAACACCAGCCTTGGTCCCCAGTGCAGTTCGCAGCCATCTGCAAGGGAACAATTGTTGGCCTGTTTGTGTAAAATCATCCGGGGTGGTGCCGGGTGGCATGCGGCTGGCCAAGGGGAAGCCACACTGAGACACGACAGGACGTGCTTGTCACACTGAATAATGGGACATACAAATGCCCACAGACAGGATCTGCAACGTCCTGTCTGGAGAAGAGCTGACGTGCAAAACCAGTGTGAATCAAATTGGTTTGAATGAGCATTTGAGTGAGCATTTGATTCCGAGGGGCTGCAGCACTTTGCATGTGATGCTCACGAGCATTCACGCTGCCGGCTTTTCGGTTCACGTGAACACTGGGATTGCCGTGCAAGCAGAGATCTGTGTGTGCAAAGAAAAGTCTTCTGAGAGGCAGCAGCGTGGGAGCCCCCAGCAAGCTGCTGCTCCTGTGGAGCTGAATTTCAATTGCTGCGGGGTGGCAAATGGATCCAGGTTTACTTTCTGCATATGAACAGTTTGGCTGAACACTTACGAAGCTCTTGGCATGAAGCATGTGCAGAAGACTGAGCATCAGCCAGCATTTGCCAAAACGGCTGGGGAACCAGCTCCTGGCTTTACTCAACCGTGCGTTGGGCTTCAGTTCTCTGAAGAGCAGGTTCTGTCCCCAGGCAGTTGCCCTGCCTGAAAAGAGGTGCACACTAAAAAGAAATGCACCTGAGAAATGGCAGAGAATAACCCGATCCACCCTGCCTCCTCCTCCCTGCTTGGGCAGGACTGCTAAGCCTGGGATTGCTCTGCTGGCTTATGACCTAAATGTGCTGGGACACGCTCTGATGTCATGAGTGCGTGTGGCTGAGATGTCACACTGACGCCACGTGGAAACCCATCGGAGAGCCCTGCCAGAGGAAGGTGTCCTTTCTCTGCTAGGAATGGGCGAGGGTGCAACGTGCTGGCTGCCAGCGGAGGCCAGCTCTGCCCTCCGCCCTTCAGAGGTCCTTCAGCACCGTCGGTACCCGGCCCTGGGCAGACTCGTGTTTCGTCATACTTGTGATCTGCCCGGAAGGCCAGCACAGGCAGCGTAGGGGCTCAGGACTTTGCCTGAAGAGTCCACGGAGGAGCTGATTTCTCCTCCTTGGCAGAAAGAGGAGCTCAAACAGCCTCCTGACGCGTGTGCGTGTGCTGAGCTGAGCTTGCACACCCACAGTCCTTCCCCCACCTCCCCGACAGCCGAGCGCAGCCCTGCCTGAGCCCTGCCTGGCACAGCTGGCAGTCATTCATGCGAGCTAGCTCGTGAAACCCCTTCATTTCTGCTTGTCCCCTGTTTTGAGCTCATTTTCCTATGGGATCCCCATGACTGCACTTCACGTGTGTCAACGTTCAGGGGGAAAGATTTTGAAGCTTCTAGGCTCAGGTGCCAGAAGAGAAGACACTCGCTTTCTGGGGGAATTTGCAGTGGTTAACCTGACTGCAAACATCTCATTCAGCCAAGCAAAGAGGAGAAAAATTACTTGGCTTTAATCTACTTCATCTTCAAAAATATTTAATAAAAGAGGGAAAATAAATTCAGGGGGGCTTGTGGGCATCCTGAGAACAGAAAAAGAGGTAAAATTAATCCTATCAATAATCCATGATGAATGATTCACTCAGCTCTTTTATTCACAGTTGCATATAGTTATCCTTATTCAGGCGGAGATGCAGTACTCATGGAAATATATACAGACTCATATGCATATAAATTATGAAGCCCAGCGAGGGCTCCTACGCGGCCGGGGTTACAGCTCAGCGTAGCTCACACATCGTACGCGGCTGCACGGACCTCGCTCCCGCTGGGCTGAGCACAGGTCGCTGAGCAGCCGCCGGGCTCTTGGGAGCTTCAGGAGGCTTCTGCACCGCCACGTGCCAGGGCTCGGCTCCTTGCTGCTTGCATTTGCACAGCAAGTTCATCCCTGTGCTCTTAGCAGGGATGAGGAAGGGAAGGGGTCTGTGTCACCCTCCCTCCTGGCAGGGGGGACTTACAGGGAGAAGGGCTATAAAGCCAGCACGGCCCAGTGACCGGCACGCTCCATGCTGCCTGGTGGGAGAGGTGACGCTGGTGTCCCCAGCCCTCAGCTGCCTCCACACAGCTGCCCTGCACTGAGGCTTCCCTCTCTTGTGCCAGTTTACACCAGAATCTTTTCTCTGGTTTCAGCGGCGCGGTCCCAACCCCCGGCAGCAGCAGCCAGTGCCTCCTGCAGTGCAGAAAGACAAACACCCGACTGCCCCACGGTGCTGTGAGCCGAGAAGCTGGCTCCTTGCAGCACTGAGGGGGTGGCAGGAGGCAGGAGATGTGTTTCTCCTTCTCAGGCAGCTCTTTTTCTTCCAAAACTTCTTTGCAGGAGAAAAGAACCAAGTGGGAAATTTTCATTAGAAACGGGATTTTTAAAAAGCAGTTAAAAAAAAAAAGATGAAATTTCTGTGACACTCCTGTGGCCTGCAGAGAGAGGATCGAGGTGGCCCAGCACTCCAAGAGCCTCTCCCAGGAGGAGTCAGAGGAAACGCCAGACGATGCTGAAGAGCGGAGGACACAACCCCACCAGACACTGCTCTGCCTCGGGGAGCACTGTGGCTGTGCGTGCTCGAGAGGAAAACCCAAAACGTACACAGAGCCAGCAGCAACGCCAGCCTGCGAGGACGGACGTTACTGGAGGGAGGAGAAGAGGCAGCCTAGGAGGACGCAGCCCCAGCCCCAGTGCTTCTCCAGGTACCCACGTCTGCTCAGGCTGAGGATGTTTTATTATCAACTGTCATTTCACCCTCCGTCATCCTCGCATTTCTCATGGATTGTTTAGTAGTTTCCAGCTCACGGACTGTAAACAGGGAATTTGTCTCCAAAAAAATTTTCTCCCGTAAAAAAGAAAGACAAACTTGTCCCCTGATGTCAGGCTTATTTAATATTCCACCTCGCATGACTGGAACCAGGAAAGGGGTAGGTGGTCTTACATATGTCTCGCCAGTTAGAAGTTGGGGCTGTTGATGGAGAAAGAGGTTTTTGCAAAAGATGGCTCAAGCCACCCGTCGTGGAGGAGCTGCCCTGCTCTCCGGAGGGGAGCCCCTGTCCCGCAGGCAGCGGGCAGCTGCCTGGCCCTTCTCCAGCTCTAACTCTCTGGCTGGTGCTGACATGGATGCCCCTTGCTTTGGTTTCTTCTTTGGTCTCGAGATAACAAATACCTCAAAGGGTCGCTCTGAGAGGGCATTTTAATGCTTGCAAAATAGTTTTGCGACCCTCAGATGAAACCTGAATTAACAATGTTTGTGTTATGGTCAGCAATAGTTACACTGTTAAAAATGAATGCAAATATTCTCCTTTAAAGCTAAAAGTCAGACCTGCCTTACACTAGGTTTTAGATTCATATATCCAGGTAGTGTTATAAATAAAGTATGGTGAATAAATCGAAGTGCTCTGCAAACAGTGAGATTTCATGACATAGGTGTCAGAGTTTGATTATTCAAAGGCCTGTCTGTTTAGGTATCGCTAGCGTGACTCTTCTTTTTGATCGCTTCAGTTTTGAACTGCTTCCCACCTTAGCTCAGGCTGAGCACTTTTATCAGGAGTGTGGGAACCTGGATGTATGGCAATGCTGTAGCATCCAGAGCACTCCCTGAACCAAATAATGAATAATGTAAGGAAAGCAGGTGGTGACAACAGTAAGATATACTTTTAAGTAAGGACGAGCACCAAATCAGCTGATGCTGTAAATCAAATGTAGACCAGGGTTTTCCTCCTGCCTCACTTCTTCACAATGGTTTCCCTCGCAAAATGAACTGGGATCCAAACCACTGAGAAATCCGAGGTATTCAGTTACCGCATCCGAACTTTTCAGCTTAGGCCTGGGTACCAGCAGATGCCATGGCCCAGGCAGAGTGCTTACTTCAGAGGTAACCTCCCTGTGAGAGCGGGGAAGCTTGCATTTAAAATGGAATGGAAAGAAAGAAGTTCTTCCCCAGCAGAGTGGGAGGACTGCATGATCTAATGGCAGGTATAACCCGAAGAAACTTAATTTATTTAGGCTCTCTTTTTAATAAAATCCATCCCACACAACTGGGCAAAGGAGACCATGCTGTGTTCAAAGGGAACATGCCGTGCACACCAAAAAGCCTCTCTGTTAAGTTGGTTTTATCTCCCTCTCTCTGTCTTATATCTGTGCCTGAAAGCGCAGCCAGTGATCTAAAGCAGCAACGGAGTTACTACTGCAGAAGCGAAGGCAGCAAATTCCACTGCATAGTGACTGTGATTCAATCCCGATGAATCACTCAGCTGCTTTTTTTTCTCAACTAGATCTTTGGCTTTATTATTGTTACAGAAGGAAAAAAGGAGGAGGGGGGGTGAAAGAAGAAAAAGCCACTGCCTTATCTTCCTTTCTAATCCTTTCCAATTTTTCTTTTTAAAAATTTAATTAAATTTTTGTAGGCATCCCATTCAGGCTGAATAAACTCTTTGATAATCCTGGAGGGGAATCTGCATTAAAAGGAGGTGTGGTGTAATAGGACCAAAGCTGATGACAGCGTTGGGGTTCAGCATGACCTGTTCTTGGGGTTCAGAAACACCCAGCGATGGAAGGGTCTTGCGCTCTGCCTCCTCCGTGCAACAAAATCCGTTCCCCGCTTCATGGTTTGCATCTGTTAAAACAAAGAGAGTGCCAGGATCATGAGACCTGAGACGTGCAGAGGAGCAGTGGCAGGCAACCTCGCTGTGCTCGGGCACTGCTCACATTCAGGTATCTTTATGCAAGGGGCTCCTTGTTTTGTTCAAGCTTCTGCAAATGTTGCCCTTAACTCTCGATCCACCTGGCCCACTCTGCAGACAGCAAAACACTTTGCTGCTGTAGGTTTTGCCTGGACGGAGAGATGGCTCTGTATACACCCGGTACTCATGGTGTAGAATATTATTCTCCTCCAAATATTGGCGATATGGGCACACCAAAGGGTCAGGAGGTGAGGGACTGGGTGGCAGAGACCGCGCAACCAGGACCCAGTGTTTGTGCAGCAGGCTGGGATCCCTGCCCCGTCCTCCAGCAGGACATAACCAAACTCCTGCCAGCACAGCGTGCTTTACCCCTGGCTCTAACTGCTGGGGCTGGGGAGATGCAGGCCGGAGGCGTCAAGACCCTTCTCCAACTGCAAGTTTTGAATCTGCCTTCTAGCACTCAGGTTTTCAAAGTGCATTTCTCTAAGACTGCTGTGAGCACAGCAAGGCTGGGACAGGTGTTTGCTGCAGTACCAAAAGGAAGGGGACTGCTCAGTTCTCTTTTCCATCACTCTCCAACTTGACGGATGCAGGTGAGCTGCTTTAATCCTGACCCATGGTGCCGCTGGTCTTCGATCCAATGAAGCACTTAAACCCCTGCTAGGAAAGCACATAAACCCGTTTGACTTCAGTTTGCCTGCTCGTGCAAATTGCAGCATGTGCTTGGCTTACGGCTCTGCGCTCTGATGTTTTCCCTTTTATGCTGTCAGGCTCATTAGTAGCTGCTGCTGGAGATCCTGACTCAGAACAACGGCAAAGGCGAGTGAGCAGCTGCTCTGAGGACTCAGATCTTGTCAGGGAGAGCTACAACCGCTCGCTCCATGAACAGACAAAAAGCCACATACATATAAATTGAGTATTAAAGATAGAGGCTATAATAATGAGTTGCCCAGAACGCTCATGTTAGTACTACAGAGAAGAAAATGAAGGCAAAACAAAATTGTTTCAGGAATGCTTTAACTTCCAGTTTTAAAGTGACCCATCTCAGCTCCATCCAGACCAGCCTCATCCACTTTGTCCTCGGTGGTGCAAATCTGAGAAAATCCAAACTATGACAAGGTGTATCATCTTCATGGATTTGATCCCAGTTTTACTTTTCTTAATGTTATTCTTTATCCATCTTTCAGTTACTATAGTGATGAACAAATGCACGCAACAAACATGAGGCTTGGCAGCCTGGGAAGGAGTGTTTGCCTGCAATGGCTGAAAATACCGCCAAATTTTTTGAGAAATTGATTGAAAGTTCTTTGCCAAAACCCTCAGATCTTTAAAAAATTGATCCTATCGAACAAGTTGATAATAAGTTGTGTTTAATATACATTTGTTTTTTGAAACTTTATATGTCTTGTCAGCAAGCAACATACATTACAGTTCCTTGGGTGCACTGGTTTCTCCTGTACCTACACACCATCAAAGATGTCCCTTTTCCAGGTGCAAGGACCTAAACTGTGATTAAAGGGCATGAAATGGAGAGCTACAAACCAAACTGCTTCTCTGAACTGGTGTGTACGCTGGATCACCCTGTTCCAGTGCAGTTCTGCTCTGAGAAACAACAGCCTGAAGAGCTCGCAGTGACATCCCTCGGGGTGACCCATGAAGCCCGAGAGGCGTTGTATGAGTGCAAGCAGTCTGCTTGAATCCATGCCATGGATCTCACTCAACAGACTCAGTCTCTTAGAGTCAAATCTGCTGACGTTTGCAGCCAGAAGTTACATGAAGACGGAGAGGCCAAGCTGAAGGGCCTTGCCCTGTGGACTGGGTTTCCATTTGTCAGTTGCCCTTATCAGCAGTGGCTGTTGGGGGTGTTTCTTAGGGCACAGCATGGAGCCCACCTAGTTACACAGAGGGAATGGAGGAGTCTAGTCTGATGCAGACCTGGAGGTACCGGTGATGGAGGGAATCCAGCCAGACCCTGGAGCTGCAGCTGAAGCCGCGTGCTGGTAGTTGGAAAAATATCACTTCATTTCCAAAAGCAGGTCTGGTCAGGAATCCTCCGTGCAGCTGTCAGTACCGAGCCTCATGTTTACACGAGATGTTTACAGGCACTTTCCAAAGGAGAAACTGCAGAAAAGCACTCTAGCTTGAAACCTCAAAAATACAAAATGCAGATCCAGGTGTGGAAGGTGAGCATACCTGAAGATGGAGCTGCTCAGAGCCTGCTTTTATGCTCAGTCCAATATTGCAATAGGTATTTTAAAACTTCAGGTCATGAGCTGGTTGTAGCGCTCACCTCTGCCAAGACTGAGGTTTGTTAAGGGTCACAGGGCCAGATTTTCAGCTGCCAAAGCTCTAATGATGTCAAAGGAACTGGGCTGACACTGCAAGTGAAAAATGCGCTTGCAGTGCAGCTCCACTTCCCTTCTGCTATTTTCTCACACAAACAAACAGACAAACGCACGGATCCCTGAAGCTGGCTTTCAAAGCCGAGAGAGAGAGGGGGAGACACATCGGAAAGCCTTTGACAGGATCAAGGCGGGGTTGCCCTGCCCAAAACGCTCAGATAGATAAAAACTTGGGGGATACCCGTCGGAGAGCGCTCCGGGAGGCGGCTGAGGGCTGAGGCTGCCGGGGGGCGGGCAGGGCCACCCTCCACCTGGGCAGGGCAGGGCAGGGCAGGGCAGGGCAGACGCGCAAGCCCCCCCCGGCCTGGCCCGGGCGCACC
>JAVKLA010000042.1:9136386-9166902 GCA_034782735.1 Sagittarius serpentarius | reverse complement strand
GCCCCGAGGAGGTGACCCGGGTTGAGTTCGTGGGGCGGTTTTGTGACCGTCTTCCCTCCTTCTGTGCCCCTCTGCGGGGCTGCGCCCGCGGGAAACGCACGTGCCCGGGCCGGCTGCGGGGGGGGGCCGGCGTAGTAACCGGGCGGGAGTCCCGGCGGAGAGGAACCGCGCCCCGCGTTGGCGTGGGAAGGGGTACGGGCACCTGGAAGTGCCTTCGGCTCTGGTGCAGGCGCTTGTGCAGCGGTGGCTGGCGGGGAGCGGGCTGGGTGTGTAATTGCACAGACAGCCGGCTAGGTAGGACGGTTTTGTACTGGTGTTGGTTATCAGCGTGCCTGCCTGCCCGCCAGCTCCCGTGCCACCGCGCCTGTTCAACCCGTGGTGTTCAGCGAGCTGCTGAAATTGCCAGTAGTGATCCGCAGGAAGGCAAGAAACGTTATTCCGGCTGGGGCAGAGCAGGAGCCCGGCGCCGCTGAGAAAGTTACCGGGCAGAGAGGCTCATCGGGCGCTGCAGGAGCGGGAAACTTCGCGTGAGTGAAGGCGCTGGAGGAAGGTGTTTTCCAGGAATGGAGCTCTGGGGAGTCAGACGGCTTTGTGCTCTGACAGTCATGCCCCAGGGTCCATAGTGCAAAGCTTTCCGTGTCACATCCGAGCTACCCGAGCTCTGTATCTGTTCCAAGCTCGTGTCGCTGAGGCTAAGCATTTCATCGCTGCTGAACACCGACCTTGCTTAGACTTACTCCAAAGCCGACGAAAGTTAGTGGGAGTCCTGCTCATGTCTAAGTGCTTTGATTCAGGTACTGGGAGTGGAGCCAGTCTGTGGATCTGACGCCAGGAGAGACAGAGCTGTGTCTGTGAGTGAAAAGCTAGTGTCATTTCCTCAACCCCCCGAGGCATCTTTCCTAGCTCCAAAACAAACTTCCCCCATGGAAACTTCATAGAAGGGTGACTAATTAAAACATTACACAGCTGCAAGTTTCTGCTGCTTCAGGGCAGTGAGGAAGGAGCTAGGTTCTGGTTTGCCAGCTTTAAGCTCCCAGACAGCAGTGGCAGTTGGCCTGGACTGTGCTTTGAAGTGTGTGATGTCATTATGACTTCATTTATTTTTAAAAATAAAATACTTTTAATGGGAATATTGCCCTGTGTTTCTTGAAGGAGAATGATTTTTGCCGTCCTGTGTTACAGCAGTTGACTATTTTTTGCTTGGGCTAGCAAAGGCAAGGTAGATTTTTTTTTTTAGGAGATTACTTGGATTTTGTCATTGTAGCGGCAAATGATAGATAGCCCGGCTGAGGTCAGCCTCTGGGGAAGGCAGCTCGGCTTTTGCAGCGGTCTGGGGGAAGACCAGTGGTGCGGGAGCCGCAGGTGCACCCACCCCTGCTCCCAGGCAGGGGGGACCCGGCTCCCCGTGGTGTTCCCGCCAGGAGGGGGAACTCCTGCGATGTGCAGGAGCAGCAGCAGCAGCAGCAAGCAGCCTTCCTCTCCTCTGAAAACATCTTCACTGCTTCTTTTCTCCTTTCTCAGCCTGACCTTGGCACTGTCAATACTGTCCAGTAATGCTGTTGAAAGACAAACATATGAGTGAACCTGTGTGTTGCTTAAATAATAAGTACTTACACACTAAGGTATGTTTATCTTTTTTCCTTAAACAGTTCCCTACTGGGGATAGACATAAATAGTTTAATTTCCCCAGGACTTTGTAAACACTGATTGAAAAGTAAGAGGAGCAAGTGCACTGACTGTGCTTGTCGGCTCGTTAAAGCCCTCTAGGAAGTCTCCCAATCGCAGATGCAGCTTCTCTGCACCGTGTGCCTGTGAGTGCCATCAGTGGTTCTCCCTACCTCCTCCTCCCCGTCCTCTGGAGCCAGCTGGCACACCTCGAGTTTTCCACGTTTGCTCCCCTTTTCCAAATAGTCCATATCTCCAGGAAATCTGAGGCAAGACAAAAAGCAAGGTACTCCTCCAGGTAAAGGTGCCTGCCAGCATGGGTACAAGTCCTTTGGGCGAGAACTCTCTGTTTTGACCTGGTGGAAGGGGTTGCCAGATGAATGCAAGGGGGATACAGCTTGACGTGGGACAGAGGACTGCAGGCAGCGTGTGGTGAGAGGGGTGCTGAAGAGGAGAGGGTGGGAATTCCCCACCTCTCCTTTGAGGACACACCTCAGGTCTCTTCTGCTTTCCACACTCCTCTGCTCCCGGGCTGGAGACAGCAGGAAGCAGTGCCTGGGGGGATGTGGAGGACGAGGGGGAATCCAGATCCTGGTGCCATGGTGCACTGGGACAGAGGAAGGAGCTGAGCACCTTGAGGTGAGGTCCACAGCGTCCTCCGTGGGGACTGACCACGCTTCCTACTGTCTCCCACACTGTAGGAGCAGCAGGCGAAGGGTATGGAGTGTATGCCAAGAAGGTGTGAGGAGGCAACATATTGCCTTGCACATCCATCTGTCACACTACACAATATGGAAATACACGTTGTGGGTTTGTGTTTGAAACCAAAGCTGTCATCTGAGTGAAAAGCAGGAAAGTGCCGTCCTGGAGAAGCAGGGTAGGATTGCTCCATGCTTGGCTTGGTTCACAGATGCAGATGCCCAGCTTGTGTAAATGGAAGTAATCGCAGTAATTTCATTGAGGAGCCACGCTGATTTAAGCTGCCTGGGGATCTAGCACAAGGACTGCCGTGCACGTTAGTATAAATACTGAGAATTCTGTAGCTAAACATCTGGGGTGACAGTGTGCCAAGTCGATAGAGTCTCCTGTGTCAGGGCATGATGATCGCTAAGCTCCCGAGGGTTAAAGAAAATCTTCCCTTATGGAAAGTCTACTAATTAATTATCCGCTTATGGCTTCCCTAGACCATTTGCTGAAAAAGACAATGATGACTGCCAAGTTAGAGACCATCCTCTGTTCTGATGTTGTCATTCCTGTGCTTCATTCCTCAGGTAGTCTCTCAAAAAAATTTCCAAGTCTAAGAAGACTAATACACCAAATTAAATGGTATAGATGTTTCTCTGGAAACCCAGTTGATTGCTCTAGGAAGCAGCTTTTCACTCTGAACACTGACTACAAGGATGCTGAGGAGCAGGGGGACCCTTTCTTCTTGCCCTGCACTGACCCCAAAATTTTCGCCCTACTGGGCTCAGCTGGTGATGGCAACTTCTACCTTCAGGCCTGCACTTGTGGCTTACACTTGCCCTCAGCTCTTATCATCTCATTCCTCCTCTGCGCTGATATAGGAAAAAAAACGTGCGGCATCATTTCTTACCATGTATGAATTATGTCTAGGGTGGGAAAGCAGGGCTGTGCCTTCAGGTCTCCAGAGGACTGAACACCAGTGTGTTTTCTGATCCTGCCTCCTGCCTGTGTGTAGGAATAAAGCTGTAGGAAAGGTAAAACGCACACTTAGCTCAGGGCCAGCTGCAGCTCTGAGGTTGCTGCCATGTGGGCACATGCTACCACTGGTATTTAGCTGGGCAGGCTGCATTTAGTTGGGAAGAACCTCGGTGTGGTGCAATTTATGGAGAAGAGGGGGAAAGTGCTTCGTGGCTTTCACATGTCCTTGAACTTCTGTTTCCTGGGGTTTCCTGCTCTCCCTGCTGCATTTTGTTGTGGGGCTGCCTTTTTTCTGAAAAAGCTGGTGGTTGTCAGCATGATCTAACCTTTGCCTCAGCTGGTGCAGAGGGTGGATTACCTCCCACAGGAGCCTTAATGTGCGGGTCAGGAGATGGGAGAGGAATGAGCCATAAGCTTGTTCTCTCAGCTAACATGAAACTGAAACCAGTATTTTCAAAACAGCTGACTTTAATCTGGTCTTGTTGTGTAATTCCATTAGACTTATTCTTATTAGAACAAATAATCTAATTCGGGCCCCTCCTCAACCCTAATGCGTTTGAGTGGCTGCACACATGGGTTACAGTGAGAGACACAGCCAGCAATGCCTGGTGGAAAGCAAATTACTCTGTAAGAAGACAAATTGAACTTTGACAATTTTATGTGATTAGTGGAACAATTAGAGAACATAGCTGGAGGTGCACTTGCCCAGTGGTCCATGCGCTGGTGGAGATGGGTGGTGGGGTGGCAGCCGCTCTCCAGGGCGAGAGTCATCCCTGAGCACAGGGCACGGTGGTGCCAGGGTGCGGCGACAGCCCACCTGAGTCCTGTCTCCAGGCTGAGCTAGGGAGATAACGGTGAAAAGCTGCTTGCTGACCTTCTGCACTGATCACCAGCGATACAATCTCATTCACAGATGATCCGGGTTTTACAGAGCCATGACTTGGTTTTGTCTGGTGCAGCAGGGGTTGGGTCTGGACCCGTTGCACAAAGTTGAGCAGGGGGAGCATTTTCTTCTGGGTTCTCCTCTTTGCTCCCGAGATCCCCGGATCTGTATTTCACAGAGCCGAGGCAGGAGTTCAGCACCCTGCCTTCAGTATATCTCATCCCCACCTACTCCACCCTGCCCTCATCTCCTCCATCTGTATAGGTATTCGCACCCACGGTATTGTTTAAAGTTATTGAGCTATGCGTAGGCTCAACACCTCCAACAATCAGGCCTACTCACACATGCACCCATTCCTGGCTGCATCCCCACGCTCTCTCTGCCTCCCTCCCTAACTTGGTGCCCGTCTTCTGATCTCTGGCTGGGCGAGAGTCGTGTTCACCACATGCTGCAAAGCTGAAGTCGCGGTCGGTGGCTCCTGTTCAGCATTTGCATTGCGGCAGCACAGCTTCCAGCTGCAAGCACCAGAGCTGCTGTTGGCTGTAGCAGAGCAGCAGGGTAAGGACTTCATCCCAGCTTAGAGCAAGCGAAGGAAAGGGGCGGTGTGGGGTGATGGTGGGGCACTTGCTCAGCCATCTGCTCGGGCTCCGTTTGCTCAGAGTCACATTGTTGTGAAGCTCGTTATTTTCTTTGACTTTTTCCCCCCTTTCAGTTTAGAGATGGCACAGACAAGTTCTGCCCTTATTATAGTTCCCATGGAGACAGATTTGATGCCGTACATTAAAGGGGGGTGAGGCACAGTCAGCTCTCGCCTGGGCCAGCAGTTCTCCCCATTTATTTGCACGGCATTTCTCCCAGCGGGAACCCACGCTCAGGGTCCTTGTCAGGTTCTTTGTCTTCAGAAAGAAAACCCTAAACCATGTCTTCCTCTGCTATTCCTTGCGCATGGGGCACAGCAAGAGTGTCTGACTCTTGCTGCCATTTGGCTCTGGCACCCCTGGGGACACCTACGCTGTGGCTAGTCCTGCCTGAAGGTTTCCACCTTCATGCTTGCAAGTCCTTGAAGCGAGTAGACTTCGACATTATCTCTTTCAGCATCTGAGCAGCCATTCTCATAGCATCCATGAAAAGTTCACAGTACTGTCTTCAAATGCAGAAGGGTTAATTTGGACTGATGGATGGCAACAAATGAATCCATCTATTTTATGGTGTACCGTGGCTGCTTTAGCATTAGGAAGGTCACAGATGCCACCATTAAAGCCTTTCTCAGAGGTCTCCCTGAGAGGGCTTGAAGGATGCAGGGTAATGTTTGGATCCAACAAATGAACTCTTCCCTGCATGAGTCCTTGCTCATCAGGCAAGAAGGTGTCCTGAGGTGTCCTGACTCTAGTGGGGCACCTCGGCCGAACAGCAGTGTGTACGACTGGGCCCTTGTAGTGACAGTGAAGTGGCAGGCAAGGTGAGATCCAGGCTGGTTTCATACGGACCAGAAAAGTTGGAGGAGAATGTTTGTGGCAATCTGCTGAAGTGCTGGTCTCGTTTATGGTGTGCTATGGCTGCTTTAACGTTAGTGAAGTCAAAGCTGCCACCATTAAAGCCCTTCTCAGAGGTCTGCCTGAAAGGACTTGAAGGACACAGCTGATTTTAGATGAGTCAAAGCAGCAGAACGTGCTTCCTTTTTATGGGCCCTCCATGGGGATATTACAAAACCATGTTTTCCCTAGCAGGAAAAACTACCGAGTGAAATGTTTATCATTCAGCAGAGAAGGGAAAAAGGAAATAAAATAAACTCCCCAAACTGGTCAACATTGTACCCAGAAAAATAAGGGAAGGTAATAGCAATGAATATAAATCAGAAGTTAGAACATGTAGGTGTCTGATAAGGGAGGCTAAAGGAATCAGTGAAATAGTAATGAGCAGGAGGGTTAAAGATGAAGAGAAAGCATCTTCCAAGAATATTAGGAATCAACAGAATGCTACGTCCAGCATAACTCCTTTGCCAGGCTCAAATGGGAGAGTCGTAACAGGAAAAGGGAGCGTTAGATTAAATTCCAGTATATGGGTTATTCTCCAAATCACCCTTCTCCCTGGCAAGAAGTATCATCTGCCATTGCTATCACCAGACTTCCAGGTGAGAAAAAGTATTGGCCAGGTAGTCAAGGAGCATAAATTCTCATTATAATAACACCTTGGTCTTAAGCTAGTGCGTTTTTGACTCTGTAGACTTTACTGAAGACAGCAATGCCGTTATTTCATTCTTTTAGAAAGGATGCTGAGAGAAAAGGGGACTTCTCTAAATCAGTGTTGGTGATTAGCAGCAGGACCAGGTATGAACTCCTGTTCTGCAGAGCCCCAGCCGCTTGCCTTTGGTCTAGCAGTGTCCATGGCACAGGTGATACACTCCACGTTACTGTGGCACTGCACTGATATGTGCCAATGAAAGGGGGCTCATCCATGGACAAAACAGATTCCAAAGTTGAAAATCTTGCCCACCCTGAAGCTGGCAGTAATATTATCACTAATCTAATCTGTGGATTTTTAAAGCTGGAAAAGAAAAGGACTTCTCTGATTGTCTTGTCTGCTCTCCTACCTACAAAAGAAAGACACAAAAGAAAAACTGTAGCTAAGGAAATGTCTTCATGATTAATTCCAAAATATCAGATGGGGAACAATAAAAAAGAAATAAACCAGTTGTTTTCTTTAATAATAATAGAAGACAAAAAAATCCCCAGAACCTGTTTAAATTCTCACTTGACTGTGAGGATTTCCAAACAGCCTGTATAACAGTATCTGGATGGACAGAATGAAAGGAAATTATTTCATGCAGTGGTTTGACCCCTTCTTTGCCTTTGTGAGGCAAACTCCAGGCTGTTCCTGGGAGTTTTGTTCTGTGAGAAGACACATGGTCTTCTTTTGGCTGGTGCAGTGCCAGGTGGAGTGTGTACGGGGAGAGAAGAGAGTCAGGGCTCGCTGCTGGAGACCAGACCTGTCATGCTGCACTGTGCCTCGCTTTGTGAGCACGGCTGTTCGGATTAGCAGGGCACCTTGGGAAGCGAGGTCCTATTTACTGGGCAGAAGAAGAGTAGGGACCAACGGGAAGAAGAAAAGGGGATGCTGGCACTGCAGCATCCCCGGGGGTGGGCAGAGCACTGGAGGCTGAACGTGCTGCGGAGGAGCTGCGTTTCTGGCGTGGGTGAGCTCCCAGAGAGGAGCCAGCCTTCAGAGCCACCCTCTTGGGCGGTGATGCCATCCTCCCTGCCAGCTGGGCAGCTCCTTTCCTTCGCTGCCTTCCCCGTCCCCGGTGCATTTTGTGCCATCCATCACGCGGGGAGGAGCTGACTCTTAAATCAAATTTAGTACAGATGTGGATAAGCTAAGCATTAGAAACCAAAAGGTCCTAACGGACAATTGAAGAAAAACCTGTCTATATTGAATGGATTCCAGGACTTACTCTGAAGCCAGTGTTTTCTGGGATGAAACCAGGAGAGTTAACTCGTGGCCATGGGGATGCTGTGCACTGGAAACATGACCTGCTTGATGTCTTAGGAGGATATCACAGGTCTGTCCTGCCTGACCTTAGGCAAGTAACTGGTATCCTGCTACTGCCAGTGAAAAGGAATAGGAGAACTTTGGTGCTTCAGCTTCTTGCTTGGAATGTGGCAGGAAGAGCACAGCAGCTCCCCAAGGGTGGTGGGTGCTGCTTGTCCTGCAGGACAGCACCCTGCATGCCCACGCTGTCAGCTGGCAAAGGTGGAGCAGCCAGGTTCGCCTCACAGCATTGTGTTATGCCATAAAGCCCCAGAGCATGCATGGGAACCAGAAAGTTTTCTTGGCTTCCATAGGCTACATAAATCTGTAAATACTCCGATGTGCACAGCCTTCATGCCTGGAGGGGCAGAAGAAGTCGGAGGCTGGACTGGGCATCTAGCAGGTGACTGAATATTTGGGGCTTGTATTGCCCTTCTTAATTTTAGGAGATTTTGAGAAAAAAGAATTATTTTCTAGGAAAAGAAAAGGGTTGGGGTTTTTTTTTGAGAAGGGAAATTACAGTCAACACACTGTGGGGCACTTAGTGTGTGACACACTAATGTACAAGAGACTCTTTTGGGCTGGATTTGCTTGTGATATGCAGTGCTGTGGGTCTGGATGTCACCCCTCTCGCCCCACTCCAAGGAGGGCGGGTGAGAATTTGGTGAAAGTAAAAGGGGACCTGTGGCAGAGAGACCCATTGTGCAAGCATGTAAGAGCCTGTTGCTTGAAGCCAGTTGCTGCTGGTGGAAGATGAAGTTCCCTTTCCCTCCTCCTCTTTGCCTTCATCCGCTTTCCATTCTGGAGTTATCCATGGTCTTGGATTTGACTTTCAGGTCATGTTGCACATGGACCTGCTGTCAGAGACACAGGCAATTTAGGATCCGCAGCTTTGAAAGTCTTTCAATAGGAGCCAGGCTGAATAATCTACCCTGTCTTTTACCGCAGGGGCATGTCAAAGAAGTGCAAAGTAAGCATCTCTTTGCTGGCATGAGTTTAAGAGCCTTGCTGGTCAGGGGAAAATCACAGGAGCTGATTAAAAACTAATTGCAAAGATGCCTTTTATGAGTGCATGATTTTCTGTGCACTCTGCTTGGCTGCATTATCTTATTGATTGGAACCCTTCTATTATAACTCCTGAAAGAAAACAACCAGCCCTATCTGCACTTCTGTTTACATGTAATAAAATAAATCAAGCGTTACTCGCACGATGATAATTAAAAAAGAACCAGGAAATTAGGAAATCAGAGGAAGAAGGGAATTTCCTTTCTTCTGCCCATTCAGTTCAGGATTTACCTGATCCATTGAGTAACCATTACCACTGAAGGAAGTAACTGCTAAAAGAGAGGAGAAAGATGGGCTTTTCATGAGACACCGTGGTGTGTGAGACCTGTGGGTGACAGTCTGTTGTGAAGTCGGGGCAAAGTGAGGGCAAATGTCTGTGAAGACCTATGTGCAAGGTAAATTATTAGCTCATAGAAGAAAAGCATGTCAGGCAGCCACCACTGAGCTTTGGCTCTCTCCTTTCTCGTCCCCATCTCTTTCCTTTCTGGTACCCATCACAGAGCCTTGACTTTGACTAAATTGCCTTTAATACTTGCAGCCATCCCTTGAAATGGGGGCAAGGTGTTGTGCTGTGGAGGAAAGCAAGTGAAGCAATGTGCCCAGGGCAGCCAAGGATACCTAGGGCAGAGACTCCAGTTCTGTCTTTCCATAACTAAAGCTAGTCTTTGATCCCTGAGGCTCTCCTGTGTCCATAGCTGTGATTGTTCTCAGTCTTCCAGGGCCATTCCCTGGGCAGCTGCTGGAAAACCCTCCTAAATGCCATGCATGCATGAGGCTAGTTTCTCCTTGTATCCTCCTTTGTACTTTGTGAAGTGCTCCAACGAGGAATATCTCCTTCCTCCATGGCTTTCCTAGAGCATTAGCTCTTGTCCCGCTCTCTCTTAAACTGTACTGGCCTACGATGGGTATGAGTTTGTCAGTTCAGTTTTAGGTCAGGCACTACAGGGACAGCAGAAGGAGGAACGTGGGCTCTGGTCACTGGGGATTTTGCAACTCAATACAACACGTCTTGCATGTGATGTTTTTGGGGTCATAACCTTGTGCTTTCCTGAGGTGTCTATTTTTGATTTATACGGGCACATTAGAAATGCTGACATTGGGATTTGGGTTGGTTTTGCCTGGAATTGTTGATAGCTTCTTCAACAGTGACTTTAAAGTTTTTATTCTGAAATTATCACAGTAGGGGACCCACAGTGATGTTTTACATTACAATGCCATGATAATGAGATGCCAATAAACTGCTGTTAAATGCACCGTAGTATCATTGTTTGGTGTATAAAAGCTGGTTGGTAAATATACATTATGTGAAAAGTATCTATTCAGCAAATTGTACTTCCAGTGAAATACATGGGAGACATCAAAGGGAATTAGGGCTATATGAAGGTCTAGCTTCTTCAAATTAACTATTTTTTTAAAAAGAAGGATTTGGGACAGGGACTTTTTTCAGTGCAAGAGCTGAAATCATGAAGGTAGAACTGTCAAAAAAATGAAGACCTGACTAAGTGCGTTTGCATTTGAAATGGATTAGTGCTAGCTGGCAGCTTGAATCTTGAAGTCGAACCCAGCTGCAAAATCTGTTAGTCCAATCTGCCCTACTCAGGTGGACAGGGAAAGAGCAGAACACCTGAGCATCATTTTCACCCCTTCTCTCTCTGTTAAATGAAGATTTCCCTTTTCCTTGAGTTAACAGCTCTTGTTCCATTACATTTCCCGTGTGAGGGCTCAATCCTGACCCAGGCCTATGCTGCTGGGGATGCAGCCCACCATCCGTTTGAGCAGGTGATGCTGCTGGAGCCTCCCAGCAAGGAGCATGGTGGGCACTCGGATAAACAGGTCTTTGGTGGAGCAGCGAACAGCAGCTCACACCATCCCCTTGATCATCCACCACCATGGTCTGGAGCAGGGCTTTTCTCATTGTATTTGAAACGAGTCATTATTCAGGCAAAACTCTTGGAAAGGAGGTGATGCTGCTGGTTCCCACCTCCCACCAGTCCACGAACGGGGCAGAAGAAATGTGTGGGTAGGGCTGCTGCTGGGCGTGGAGACAGCCGTGCCGGGCAGCCATCATGACCGGAGCAGGGGGACCGAGGTGACGGGGTGTGGGAGCTGCTCAAGTGGTGGGAGCAAAGCTTGTGTCCTTTCTTGTGAGTCCAGAGTGGCGTTTGAGAGCTCAGGGAGGATTTTGGGATGGACCCTGCACCACTATTCCTGCCATCCCATGCATATGGGGAGGTGGCAGCTGCTTCTCAGCAGCAGAAGCTCCCTCCTACCCCCTCTCGTGGGGTCCACCTACGTGCATGGCAACCCACATCTCCGGGGTTGGGACCCCAGGTTTTACTTTGCTCAGCCAGGACATTGTCCTTGTTTTGCGTTAAAGCTGGCAAGGTCGCAGGGACGGAAAAGACACTTGAGCTGCCTTTGAGAGAGGAAAGGATCTTGGGCTTCTTGGGCTAAGGAGATAAGGCAGGGAAAGCTCCAGTGTGCTCCCTGGTATCATTCATACTTTGCCAGAATGATGGACATCACAGTAACTAGGAGAGGTGGTAAATGAAATAACTCTGATAGCAAATATTGGCAGGGAAATGCCGGTGAAAGAGCAAATGCTGCACCTCGGTGCCAGGAGGTGGACACTATTAGTACTGGAAAAGGTTAGACAGAAGCAAGGTTGTTGCATGTGGATTTTGGTTTGGGCTATTATCCTTCAAGATAGTAAATGAAGGAAAATAACATTTGGCAAATAAATTGCATTTCAGCTCTTACAGCAGCCCTCAGGCAGTGCCTTGAGATTTTTCCAGAAGACCCATCTCAGGGATTTTTCAGCCTAGTTTATAAACTGCAGAGGTGACGAAGTATCTGCAGGTCTGGTCAGGGATAGATTCTTATTGCTGTCTAAGCAGGAGACTGGTTAAATAGGGGAAGAGTTGAACTTAACTGTGATGTAACAGAAATTTATTCTGTGTTGAAAAAGTTATGGTTACTTCTGCCCAGGGAAACCCAATGCCTTCCATTTTCGGGTATTACTTGGGAATCACATTTTCCTGTCTTTAAAACATAGTCTTTGGTGAACACTGCAGAAACTAATAGATGGACCACCTTACAAATTGGTCCATCCCGAATCCCAGCTTTCCAATGCTTTTTCATTTTATTGTTCAGTTTCGCCATGTGCAACAATCTACCTCAGGCCTTTATTGAACACAGCTATTTACAGCCAACTCCACAGATTTTTGCCTTGCTGTGATGGTGCTGTTGTACAGGACTGACTGCTTGATCTCCTCTCCCCCTGCCCTTCTGTTCACACCAGCTTGCTCTTCAGCGTCTGTGCTTTGTGTCCTCACACCTATTATTGGGGAGGAAGCCGCTAGTAATAGTAGTACACAGCTATGACTGTGGTAACAGCAGGTGTCCCAGAGGCGCAGTTAGTCCCTCACAAAGGCGGATTTATGGCAGTGCAGACATGGGTCTGGATTGCTCTGGGTCTCCCTTTCCTAGTTCTTCTTGGGCTGAAGTGCTGAAGGCAGAAGGTAAAGGAGCTCTGGTTTGCTGGGTTTTTCTGGAACAAGTGCAGGCATTGCTGATTGGTTTTAGGAAAAGGCAAAAATTAAAAGATGGGGAGGAGATTGCGCAGAGCATGGGTTGTGTACGGGTGTGCGGAAAGCTCTGAAACCTCCTGGAGGGATGAGTAAGTGCTGGGATGTACCAGAGAAGATCCTCAGCATGGTCTGCAAAGGGGAAGCTGTTCCTCTTGAACACATAGCAGCTTTCTTAGCGTCTCTCACTCACACTTCCTAAATTATCTCAGGGAAAATGTCCTGGTCAAAAGAGGGTTTCCAAACACATTTTTGCCTAGCAGTGCTGAAAGCATTGTGAGGTGGAGGATGAGAGGTGGACAGGGTACAGTACGGCCTGAAGCAGGCGGTGCCAAGTTCAGCTTCCCTGCTCAGTCTCAGGGGTTTGGAGAAGGCTGCCAGCTTTGTCTTCAAGGAAGAGTCTTCAACTTTGCTTTAACCTCATTTTGGGGAAGAGCTTTTAATTCCAGGACAGGCTTTAGGGCTGTCTTCTCCAAAGGACAGCACTGGCGACCCAGCTGGCATCTCACGTGTTTCCATGTTCCTCCCATTTGCAGCGCCGGCTGGGTGTCAGGGCGTGTGTTCCGTAATCTCTCGGAGCCAAGCCTGCAAGCCAGGGATGGTGAAAGTCACTTGGTGAGGAACGAAACAGGCCCTGAAAGCTAATTTGTATTTCAGGTTACTTTGTAGTTCTTGGGTAAATTGGATAATTGCACGTTTTGCATTTGATGTAACATAGTCCCGGACCTTCCCTGTCTTCCACCTACACTCAGTGGTCCCCTGGGGAGGATTTTGGGGGCCTTGCCTTGATGGGTGGTTGCTGTGGAGGGTGAGGGGGCACAGCCCACGGGCTCCTGTCTTGCTTTGCTAATCCCTGTGCTGCACTGCACTGCCAGAGCCAGCACCGCACCGGGATTCACTTGGCCAGGCAGAAGGGCGAGGGAAAGGCTTGGGGCAGATGAAGGGTTACCAGTAGCCAAGCGTTCCTGCTGCATGGCACTTTGGAGACGAGAAGGACTGTGGTCTGTGAGCACGCTCCATTGTTTATTATTAGCAAGAATGATAACGGTGGCAGCAGATTGACTGCCGCTCTTTGGCTCATCCGTGTTTATCCGCATCCCGAGAACTCCCTGCCTTCCCCTCTCGGCATCGCTGCCTGACAGATGAGCTGTGAGGTATTCTGGGATGTTTGGCTCTGCAGTGTTTCCCAGTCAGTTCCTCTCTCTTCCGCAGGCACGTCCCTCTTCTTTAGCAAACATCTGATCCTTCACTACCGCTTGGGTCCCTGGACATTTATTATTACAGCTTTTGTTTATTTAAAAACAAACACAAATAAATTAGCAACGAGAGCCCAGATCAAGGATCCAAAAATAGGGAACTCAGGAGAGACTGAAAGCTCTAATTCTGGCACATGAAAACATTTTTAGGTGACGAGGATTTAAAAAAGCCTGGTTAAAAGCAACAACAGCAAGAAGAGCACCCCAAAGACATCTGCAAAGAAAAATGGCAAACACAGCACACAGTGATTATCATCCTTCACTGAAGCTCAAACCCCAGGCAAAAACAGTGTCAGGCACGGGACGCCGCGCAGCATAGCTAGCACTGCATCAAGCAGCCAGCGCAGCGAGATGGCACGGGGCAGACCTTCCTGGCTCCACATCACTGCCTGCACCTCCCGCCTTACTCCTCCAGGGAAAGTGTCCCTTGGTGGGGCGGTACAGCGGCAGCCCTGACCCTCAGCACCCTGTGACGGCAGCTGGGGACAGATGCGAGGTGCTCCCGGGACTGACGGCAGTCGCTGCAGCGCGGCCGAGCGAGGATGCAGGGAGGGAAGATGGGAAGATGCATTTCATCTCCCCAGAGAGCTGCGGCACAGGGAGAGGCACGTAGGAGGCGTTCTGCAGCTCTGCCTCCCCCTTGTCACAGCCTGCACGTGCAGACATCTGCCCTGGCCGCTGGCCTGCCAGCCACAAGAGGTTGTCTTCCTCCAGGAGTTCATGTCCAACCCATTTCAGGTGGACCTTTGTGCCCCCATGAAGCGCCCACCAACCTTCATGTCCCGGGGAGACCTCCCCAGCTCGGCAAAAGGAGGAGGGTGTGCACCGCGCGATGGTGGATCTCCTGGAGGAACCTGCTTTTAAAGGAGGCTTTCTTCTTCCCATTAAACAAGGAAGTAAGGGTTGGGTGGGCAACACCAAAAAGGGTTTACAATTTAAATCCCAGAGAATTTGTAGGGATTGCTGTGGAGCATGGAGCAACACTAGTTCCCTCCTTTTACGGCAGTGAGAAGGATTATCCACATCACTTGTAGAGACTTCATGGGGGAAGGTCTTCATCCCTTCAGCCTTCCTCTGGCCATCCCTCTAAGAGAGTATTACTTAGATGTTAAAACCTAGCTAGAGTTTAAATTCCTTTGCCCTCCTGTACTTTTTAAACAACGAGTGAGTTAGGATTTCTGTGCTACTTGGCTAAAGGAAGGCAGGGGCTCCTTATCTGCTCTGCTGCTCTGTTGTTAATAGGGGAGGCACTACCAGACTATCCGGAGCCTCTTCTCTTGTAAACTTGTCTCCTCATCTATCTGGCCTTTCTGAGCAATGCTAAGCCATAACAGAAGCCGTCAGCAGTGCTCAGAGCGATTGAGGGAAGAGCATGGTCCAGGGAACACTGTCTTCCAAATTCTACAGTAAACAGCTGTATGTGAAGTTACCTCTTAACGTAGTTACGTGTGGTAAAGCTGTGCTCCCACGTGAGGACAAATTCAGGCTGATGACAGCGAGTGCCCTGTCAGAAACATGAAGCACCAAGTCGTTGCATGCCCTCTCGCAATCATCTATGTTTTTCAAAACACTCTTAAATGGAGTGGGTTTTGTCCTGGCAGGCTGTGTGCTGGATCAGGTATTGTGCGTCCTCCAGCCAGCGCAGTGCTGGGGATGGAGTACAAGACTGGCGTAAACGTGGCGTCTTGTGCTTGGCCACATAAGGAGGATGAGATCATGAGCTCCTATCTCAATATCAAGATGCCATTTTCACTGCTGGGAGTGCACACATCTCATATGAATGAACATGAAGCCACAGTCATACATCCAGGCTTGATTATAAATACAGACAGTTTTCCTAAACATATTTTAGGATTGCACTGCGTCAGAGTTTCTGCTGAGCTTTCCCCAGCAAGTGGCAGGCTTCCCTCTGGGTGATCAACCACGTCTGCAGAAATCTGCCACTTCTACTGGCACGTTGGACGTGTGATGGCCTCTGCAGTGTGGTCTACTCCACTTGAGTTCAGTCATGAACCATGACAATTTGCAGGGTCACTATGAGCACACAGGTCTTGGTGACATCTTTTCATACCCCAGGTGGCAGAGATGCACAAGTCTTATGTCAGGAACTGGGTGCAGAGGGTCTGCTTCCTATCAGCTCTTGGTGGGGTCAAACTTATCACACCCGAGTGCCTGCATCTCCTGACTGAGAGGCTATGAAGATGGATTGAGTGCAAAACTCAGAAATCTCTCTCTGAGACCTTCTCTAGGACTCGTGCTGTATTCATCCCAGAGTAACTGTTGGGGAAGGATCTTCACATGAAGACTGATGTTCCTGACGACAATGAGCTGTGCTTAGGCAGGAATCACTGACTGCGCAAGAAGTGGATGGAGAATGATCTGTTAGGAAGTTATTGCATGGGAAAAGACATGAAAGTTATACACAGAAAGCAGGGAATCAACAAAACCCACCAATGTATGCTAAAAAAAAGCAAACAGAGTAGCAGCACTCACACAGAGGAATGTGATGTGTAAGGCAGGGGAAGGAGTCCTTCCTCTGAGCGCTCTTTTCAGGTTTGAAAATTGCATTTCAGGAAAGATATGGGAGAAATCAGGGAGAGCTCTTGGAAACCAGCAGGAGAGAAGAGCAGAGCCAGGGCAGGCTGGGCTCTGTGTCCGTGTCAGTGCGGCCGGGAGCAGATTCGTGGTACTGCTCTTCAGATGCAGGAGTGTCTGCAGAAAGGAGAGTAATAAACAGATTTCCGTGTCTGTTGGGGGTAGGAAAAGAAGTCACAGCAATAAAAAGCAGTAAGAAAGATTTAGGATAGACCCTAGAATAATCCCTACCTGTACTGCCCCTGGAAGACTGCGTAAGGAGAATGTGGAATCTCCATCCCCAAATGTCATCTACAGCAGGTTAAAATACAGTTGGGTGTGATTAAACGGCTCCTCAGGGTCTCTCCTGGCCCTTTTTCTCCATCTGATTTTCCTCCCCATGGCCTAAGAATCTGTTTTACAGCCTGTCTGAAGAGAAATACGGAGCTGAAACAACTAAATGACAGACCTAGCAGATTTTCTTGGTAGTGTGTTTTTTTTTTAAATGACAAATGGAAACTCCCGGTGGGAAAAGTCTGTTTTCAGTGTAATTTTTTTTTTTTTGTGAAAAAGCCAAGATCACAAAGAAAACTCATGGGGAAAAACTGTTTACGTACTGGATCTGCTGACTTGATGGCGCTCAGAGGTTTTATTGGATCTGCTAAGCTGGTGCTGATGAAAGATTTTGATGCTGTTTTCCATTAAGATGTTCTTCCTTTGGATCAAAAGCATGGTTAAATACAATAAACCAAAGGTACACATAACAGGGGAGGAGATTGTCTCAGTGCACTGTTTCCTGCTTCCCTGTACAGAGGCACTTTATGCTTGTTGCCAGGAGTGTTTTTAAAGGGCACATTGTAACCACAGGTACTCTCGCCTTCTTCCCGAGTGCATCCAGGATGCATATCCAAATGCCTCTTGGTTCTTACTCAGCATACATTTCCTAGCAGCTTCCCCCGCTCTGTGAACCCAGACCTACCCGGGAGATAGAAAAGCAAAGACAGACTTAGTGCATGACAAGGGTTAATCTTATTTGTGCCGCTCCTTTTCATGGTGGGCTTTGGCAAAGCCATTTTTCATTCTGCCCTCAGCTGGCTCCTGTCCCGAGGCAGGCTGGGGAGAGCAGGGAGGCTGCAGGAGCTGCATTGCACGTGAGACTGGTGCAGGGAAAAGCTGGGGAGCAGAGCAGAGGCACTATTTGTTCAGCCGAGATTAATGCCATGATAAATTACTTTCCACTTCTCTCTCTCCCTGTAAGAGGGATTTTTTTTGTGTGTGTGTTCAGCATCATTCACGAAATAGGGGGCTTTTATAAGAACATGTCTCTAATTTCTATTAGCGACATATATGCAGAGGAAAGGTTTTGGGTAGTCACCGATCACACCACTTACCGCTTATTGTAATGCCCCAACACTTTCCCTCCTCCCTCACCGTCCCAAAGCAATTAGCAGGAAATGCAGCTGCTGCCTGAATGGACACATTTTCAGCAGTCTTTCTTAATTCTTTATTTACTGTAAAATAAGCAGGAAAAAAAATGCAAAACCAGTTCCTCTTCCAAGGATGGATTAGTTCTCTCATCACATCTCAGACTCTCTCTCCCCTGCCCTTTCCCCAACTGTATCCCAATTTCTGATGAGCTGTGATGAAAAGCAGGCAGGAAAACACCTGATTGCTGCCCATGAATTCCTCCAGTGAAGACGTTTCAGAGGTAACCGGTGTGACAAAAGCTGAGCTATTGTCAGTCAGGGCTTGGAGCTGATAGCCTCCCTTCCTGCATTAGACAGTGACTTGTACTCTAAGTGAGCTGAAACTTTGCTTCTGGATCATTCATAGCAGGATCTGATGTAATTTACTGCCACGCAAAGAGAAAATTAAATGCCCAATCTATTGCTTTTAATAAGGAAGGTTTTTAGCAATGGGGATGGGATACAGCGAAGCAGTAGAGGGACTGGCTGAGGCAGGGGGAAGCAGCAGATTGATGGAGAAGGCGAAGCGAGCTGGTGTCTGCTGTAGCGACCAGCATCTCCCTCTTTAAACAGAGCTTTGAACATCACTGCTTCAAGAATAAAGTACTCTCTGCTGTGAGCACAGACATCAAAACCTGGCCTCACAGAAAAGGGATCTCGGAGATCTCACTGACATTTCCTTTTGATGCTCTGCACAGTCAGACAAACACTTCACAGGTCTGTGCAATCGCAGAGTTATACTTGAGGGAGCACCTTCCCCTGCTTTCAGAAAATGAAGAGGGGACGGGGAGGAAGATGTCTGTGTTGCTGAAAGACTTTAAGCCAGCTCTGGACAACTGAAAGGCTCAGAGGGCTCTCTCCTTCCCCTCCACTGCTTTTTCTCCAAAGCCGGAGCCCAGGCTGGAGCAGGAGAAGGAGGAGGAGGAAGAGGAGGAGGAGAAGCAGGAGGAGGAGGAGGAGGAGGAGGAGGAGCAGGGCTGCACCACACACAAGGGTGCACCAGCGCAGGGCTGCAGGCTGGCACCGAGGGCTTCCCGAGGGCTTCTGGGGGAAAACTGGGACCATGCTTGTAATTCAGAAAGGCCCTTCTGGCTGTCTCTGCTGAACAGGAGACCTCAGCTCAAAACGTCTTCTCTCTGTTGGACTCAGTGGTATATAAAAATGTAAAAAACCAAAAGCTGTGGAAGTGTGATGCACTGCCTGGGGTACAGCCCGCCAGTACCTCAGCCCATAACTGGAGACTTCTTCACCTCCTTCCCCCTTTCCTTGCTCATTTTAGATTTGCCTTTAGTCATGAAGAAGGCTAGGTCCTTATTCCCAAGGCAGGGAGGGTGGGAAGAGTTGTTTATCTGGATGAAACATGAAATTTGGAGTTAAGGAGCTCTGGTTTATCCTCCCAGTTGTGTCTCAGCCTCCATCTCTGAAACACGTGCACTCCTGAGCACCCTTCTGCTGGCTGTTTGGCCAGTCTGGCGGAGTGCTCTGAACTGTACACTGACAGTTAGGTGCTGTTGTTATCACTTACAGCTGACTAAAACCCTTCCAAAAGAATATTGCCTTTGTTACAGAAATGCAAATAGGTAGGCATTTTTGATTAGCTGTTCTCTTATCACTGGTGGCTGTTTAACAGGTTTGCCTTGGCTAGACTTTGTCTTTTTTCTGACCTGTGTAACACGTCCAGGTGGGACTTCCTGAGAAGGGTGTTATTCCCCAGGCATGTTCCTAACCATCCACCAAATCAACAGTTTGTTTTCTTGTAATTGGACAGAATTGTATGAAAAAAAGACATAAACATAAAAAAGAAGACACCTAGAATGCCAAAGCTCAGACCACTTTGGCCTTTGAAAACCTTTGGTCTGCAGCTGTAAAATAGCCATATCGCCGGATAGCTTATCTGTGTATGAATGCTTTATGGGTCTTACATCCTACGTCTCACAGTCCCCATGTAAAGACTGGGGGAGTAATTACCTAAAGCTTGTTACCTGTACAGCTTTTGCATGTGACCAAGAGCCACATGTACATCCAGAGAGAGTGCAGAAATTAAACTGGTTTGGGAAAGTTCAAATAGTGCCAACACATTTGGGATCTCCAAGGTCAAGGGTATGAAGCTTGCAGGCTAAGGTCCAAAATCCCAATGAGACAGCATGCAACTGATCGTGGTGCTCATAAATTCACAGTCCCTGCGGCTCTTAGTCACATGCGAAAGCCCTACCCATAACAAGCTGCACTACAAGTGATGTAGTAACCTTGATGACCTGTTAGAGTAAGTTTTAACAAATCCTACAAAAATGCTTTCGTGCATCAGTAGGGATGTTAGAAAAGATCTCAGGGGAGTCAGGTGTGTGGGAAGGTTTATAACAGAAGATCCAATCAGTTATAAATCCACACTTAACAGCAAGCTGCAGACAGGGTGACCTTCCCTGTCCCTTCCCAGGCTCTGCTGTACACCATTTGCTTGTCAGTCTTTTTTTATTATTATTTGTCTTTTATCACAGGTGCTTTAAATCGTATTGTGTCTGTAGGAGCTTCCTGAGCTAGATGAGAATGGTGTGATTGTTTAAAGGCAGCTCCATGGCGCACCGAAGTGCGGTTTGCCGTACCGTGGGCAGGAGATAGCTGGTGGGCAGGGCAGGCAGCGCTTCCTCTGAGAGGGCACAGGGCTGAAGGCTGCACCAGAGAGATGTGCCTAATGCAGCTGAGAACAACATTCCTGTCTTTTCCTTGTCCTGAAAGTCAGTGAAGAACAGTTTTCCTAATACAATAAACTGAAGCATCTGATTCAGTTCGCTGTAACTTAAGGGGGCTGTTATTCATGAACATCTTCCAGAAATCTGGAAGTTTCATGCATTAGCATGAACTGGTTATGCATCTGAAAAAAATAATTGGGGAAAGAACAGTAGTTATGCATTCTGTCTAGTTTACCTGCATACCTTTACTGTTTTACTATTTATTTAGTTTCTGGAAATAAAAAAAAAAGTTTGAGGCAACAAGCTTAGTTACTGTTAAACTGTTTTAATCTCCTGAGCGCCAGTGGCTTGTCAGGATTCAGGTATTCTTTTGTCGTCACCCTTTCCGTGCTGCTGAGCACAGAAAACAGACACAACCCAACCTGAGAAACTGATGAATAAGAAATGATGAATATCAGTATTAAAGTGAATATGTAGTGCTTTGTATTCACATAAACCTTTTGTGATGAATACATAATATTAAGATCCACAATTATGATAAAAATCAATAAATTGATACCAGCATTCAAAGATCTGTGAGCTACAATTAATTTCTAAGGTATTTACGGAGAGGTTATGGTCATTGTACTGTTAGCCGGATCCCTTGTGCTGATGGAAATCATATTTAATTCTAATGAAGGAAATGGAAATAGAATAATTGATGTAGTGGGAGAATCAACTCTATAGTTCAGATTATTTTTTTTTCCCCAAAGGAATAATTTCTTGAAAAGGCAAGTTAGGACCCACTGAAAAAGTGCAATATTGCTGGAGCCAAAAGATTTTAGGGTAAAATAAACTCTAAGCAGAAAAGTATGTGACGATAAATATATGTGTATAGAAGGATTTTAAAGGATTGCTGAGAGTGAACAGCTCGTGTGCTCCCCAGGGACAGAGGTGATGGGAGAAGATTCCAGAGAAGCATAAATCAGACTTTCCTTGGACCTATCTGTAGAAAATGACAAGTCTCATCCTGAAGAGTTTTCCCAGGAATGACAAGTAAGAAGGAAAAAAAAAGACCAAAATGAGAAATTATTAGTTTTGAGCGACTGTGAAGGCTTACTTGGCTTGGAAGTCATTTTTACAGACGGTCATTTTGTCTGTGTCCCATTAAGAGACCATAAACTCGTGTCATGAACATACAACAAGCCTTACATCACCTTCTCCTCTTTTCTTGACTTTGTATTGTAGGGAAGATGTGGCAGTTTTTGAACTGTTGTCTAGCAATAAAATGTGAGATGAGCGAGAGCACGGTCATTGGAGGAGGACTTGGCAAACCATCTGCAGAGGATATCTATTTCTTGACCCTCATTCAACCCTTCTGCGAGGTCTGGTGTTTCGTATTCTCTAGCCGGGACCAAGCAAGCTTTTGGAAGGTGATGGCAGTGTTTCCACCAGCTTGGCTGGGAAGGGAGTGTGGCTGTTCTCACCGACTTTGCAATGAATGGTACAGCCCAAGGTGAAACTATCTTTTGAACTTAGATGCTGGGGAACAGCCAGTGATCCTGGAGAAGGGTCTGGTCACATACTGCAAACAAGCAGTCCGAGGGTGTACCTGAGTATCAGGATTTACCAGCTTTTCAGGCGTTGCTGCACCAGAACACGAAACTGGAACAGCAGGAGAAATTCAGCAAGCTTTTTAGCTACGAAATATAAAACTAAACCACATTCGATAATCTATGCTTGAAGGAATTGTTCATGAAGGCAATCTCCTTGAGGCTTTTTATCTAATCTCATCTCTTCCAAATGCAGTGTAATTCCTTCCACCGCAGCACAGCGTTACCACTGACAGCTCATTAGCCTGCGTCTCTGACGGAGCTACTGCAAGTAGGTGGACTTTGAGAAAATTAAGGATTGAACTTTTTCCCCCTTAGACATGCTGTTGTGAGGAAACACCTTTCTTCCACATTTTTTGGTTTCTCTTTCCATGAGTTTTGGCAGGTCTTTAGGGCACCGGAAGCTGAGGAGACTGCCAAGTGCTTGTGAACTTAATTCGTCTTGCTGCCACTCACCTGCATGTCCACCAGGCTCCAGCAGTGTAGGAATGTGTGTGTAGGACACTTACAACAGAAGTTTACAGTCTTATAAAAGATTCTTCAAGTTAGACAAGTGTTAGTAGCCATAACTGTTCCAAAGCACAGGTTCATTTGCTCACAGAGTGAATAAACATTTTAACAGTTATAGCCATCAAGAGCTGTGCTGGTATTTAGTTATAGTCATTTGATCAGACTGTGTTGAATTTGGAGAGACTTTGCTTGGTGCAGCAGGGTAAGTTATGGCCACCATGTGGCTGGAGAGCATGAGCTGTACGGCAATCAGACAGCAAACCAAGAACTAGAAATTCCAGTTGTACAGTGTGAAAAGGCTCTGGTAGTTTATTCTGGTATCCCATGCTCTAACACTGGGTGGCAATTTAACACAGAGATTTACTGCGGCACCTCTGCATTGCAGGAGAGAAAGGTTCTGATCTTTTGTTATTTTGGGTCAGACAGATGCATGTGCAACCTTCCAAGTTTATAATTTTGGGAGACAAAAACTACCTTCAAGTTTCAAGTGTCTGCCAGTTGGGTCAATGGAAATGAAGCTCTGGGCAGGTGAGCTGCACCAGGGAGCATCTTCTGTGGCGTCTCTGGAAGAAGATTGGCCAGCTCACCTGATGGAGGAGGTGCACGTCGCAGCCTGGGACAGTGAGAGCCACGAGAGCTACGGAGAGGCAGACTGTGGCTCCCAGAGCAGTCCTGCTGAAGCCACCCAGAGCCAGCCACAGGCTGCATTAGCCGCCAGGCTCCTCTTGGCACAGCTCTGCTGCCATTCACGTGGCATAGCCCTGACGTGGGAACCACATCTGAACTGCCCAGGAGCCAGATGGTAAACTCAGCTGATCTAGAGGGTGTTAATAAAACTGCTCTGCAGCCATGGCATCCCATTTTCCACGGCTGATTATCTTCATCAGAAGAGAATAAGACCCAGCAGGTGACTTAAAGGGTCTCCAAAATCTGGAGTCCTCCTTCATGCTTGTGAAAGGAGAGGACGTTACCTGTTGGTAATGCAGAGGTTGTACATGCTCAGAGTAGGGAAAAGATGATTTCTAATGGCAGCTCTACTACTAGCTTGATTTTGTAGTCCTGGTCATGGCCTTTAACTTCCTTGTGTCTGGGTTTCCCATAGCCCACACGAGTGCAGTACTGTTAACTTCCTTCACTTGCTAATTGTGCGGAGAAGTTCCTGTCTGTAATCCTGAAATTTGTTTAAAATCACCTTTATGATTGTCGTTACACTTTGTGTGGTGCTGGAGACAGGAGAGGGTGTAATCCTCTCTTCCCAACTAAGAAAAAATTAGTTATGAGACAGGCAGGATGGGGAGGACAGGCTGGATAGGAGCTGAACCGTATTTGCCCCTACAGCTCTTTGGGAAAGCATTGCTTTTGTTTACACTTTTGAAGCTATTCTTTCTTTTCTTCATTTCTTTTAAACACTTCATTTTCCTCTTAGATAATTTATGCAGACACACGAAAAAAAGATTTCAGCCACTGAGTGGAGACGATTGGCATAGGATGGCTTCAGAGCAGTTGGGCATAAGATGTGTGTGGTCCCAAAGCTGCCTCACTGTACTAGCACAAACATACCTGGGAGGGTGGTCGTGGGTCAGCGCTTCCAAAAGCTTCAAGACAGGACTGATGTAAACCCATGGGCTTGAGCATCGTCAGAGCTAAGAGAGTCATGCTAGTGCTTAGTGTTCTGCACTTAGCTCTGTGGGCAGCGAAACAGTCGTGGTGGGAGACATGGGGAGCTGGAGGAGCGGCTGGAGTAGATGCTGTGCCAGGTCATGCCCAGATGTACATCTGGGAGCAAACAGAGCACACCAAGGGCGGCTCAGTGTGCACCCAGGACAGCCCTGGGCTCACCCAGAGCAGCTCAGTGTGCACCCAAGTGCAGCTGAACATGCAACCAGGGAAGTTCAGAACACAGCCAGGGCAGCACGTGCAGATGCTTCTCTTGCACTGACATTTCTGGGCTATTCATGCTATACACAGCACTTCTTGCAGACAGATCCATGACTTCTGTACATGATACAAAACAAGGAAATAGGTTTTTAAAATTCACTTTGTAATAACACTTGTTTAATCTCTCTGTATTTAAGCTGACTGAAGGTCGAATGAATGATGACAACAAAGCAGTCACTTCAGAGGGTAGGTTGTTCCCCCCAGATGCCTGTCTGCAAACAAGCTCACAGAACCACGGGAATGAGTTATCTCCAGGATAACAGGGGATACCTCCGGGAAAGAAGTTCTTCTCCAAAACGCAAAGCAAAAAGCTTTTGTACTGAGCATAAAGGGGCTCCTCCTGGCACCTCTGGGTCTTGCAGACAGATGCAGACTGATCACCTCCTGGGCAGCAGCTGCAACACACTGCCAACAGCTCCCCTCCGAACCGAGCCCACCTCTACCTCCCCAGGCTCAGGGGAGCTCCAGCCACAGTACTGGTGACATTGCAGTGCAGACCCTGGGGCATCTTACACTCAGTGGCAGCTTTCATGACCGGTACCTCCAACGCCACAAACTGTGAGAAAGAAACTTAGTCCATGCAGGAACTGCACAGGAGCTGGTAAGAAAATTTAGGTCAGCCACTGCCAAGTTTCAAGTCAGAACCAAGCGTGGGAAGGATTTGTATCTGCTGCCAGATCACTTCTGGGGGCTAGCAGCAGTTATAGATCCCCCCCAGGAGTCATGCCTTCTCTGTGCCCAGCATGGTGTTGGCTGGCTCAGGTGCCCCACAGCCTCGTCCATGTAGACCCTGTTGGTAACTCTCCCTGTAACAGAAACCCAGAGGCCAAAATCAGAGCCCTTAATTCTGCTCCACACAAGCAGCATAACATGATTAAGGAGCAGTAGCTGTCACGGGAACTCTAAGATTAAGGTCCCTGCCTGGGCCACTTTCATGGACGGCTTGCAGGTTGCCCTAAGAGCCCTTCTCAGGCCTGATGGATTTGCTGTCTGGCCTCTGCTGTTTCTGGTGCTTCAAGGATACCAAGGTTTCATTAAACACTGTCCCATCCCTAGCAGGTTTTGATTCACATGGATTGTCGTAGTTTAACCCCAGCCAGCAACTCAGCACCACGCAGCCGCTCACTCACTTTCCCCCCGCCCAGTGGGATGGGGGAGAGAATCGGAAAATAAAGTAAAGCTCGTGGGCTGAGATAAGAACAGTTTAATAGAACAGAAAGGAAGGAACTAACAATGACACTCATAACAACAAGAAAGTGACAATAATTATAAAAGGATTGGAATACACAAGACAAGTGATGCACAATGCAATTGCTCACCACTCGCCGACCAACGCCCAAGCCGCGCTCCTCCTGCCCCCACCAAAAACTGGGCAAGATGTCCCATGGTGGGGAAAGGGAAATAGGCACCAAATGCATAAATTACTTTCCTAAGGGTGCAGGAGGCCCACAAGATAGATATATTGTGATAAACCTGTCCTTGTAATAGCAGGTGATGGAGGGAGGAGGAGAACTTCTGAAGGAATTGCCCATCTGGTGATTTAGCCAATTTTGCCAGCAGCAGTTCTTGGCCGTGCATAAGGAAGGTGCACAGGCAAACCCTCCACTTTCATCCTTTCCCTGTGGCTCTTCCTCTGGTGTCCCAACTCTACTCCCATCCATGTCCTAAAGGAGTCCTGGCAGGGACTCCAGACTTCCCATTAACAACCTGTGAACCAAGCCCCTGCTGACTTTCCCTTCCAGCCCTGGGAAACATGTCCAGGGAGTGTGGACAGAAATGCCGCTCAAGCAATTATCTGTTTTTGTTTCAACAACAGTGTAATTTCTTTCCTCGTGTTCAGGCTGTATTTTGGACCCTTAAATACTGCAGCTTTGGATGGAAGGAGTCTGGCAGACACATCTGGATCTTGTTTCCCAACATTTATTTTTGGCTAATTTAGTACTTTGCAACTTCTTAGAACAAGTAGGTCTTTTTATTTACTTTATAATGGACTCTGTAAGTATGAGTAGAAGTTGGTTGTTTCACTAGCAGTGAAGAAGATATAAAAAAAGATCTTTTGGCAAACACCCACACAGAAGTTTTTAAAAGCAGCCTCAAAATACTAAACTGCATCTGTAGGCTGCAGCTACTCCTCCACCACTATGCGTCCCTGTACTCCATAAAGGGAGTACAAAGTGACAGGAAATCACAATAGCAACTTTTAAAGCCATTTTTTTGTGGTTTTATAAATAGCCACAGTTTGCAGAGCAGTGCTGTACTGCCATGTATGTGCCTGGAAACAAGGAGGAAATTATATAGTCTGGAGCATCCTACAGATGTGCTGGGCAAGGTGTGAATTTCCCTCTGCATCTTCTTAAGGGAAACTTGCCAGTGCTGCTTTCCTGTTCCTATGGCACAACTCAGAGTCTCTGCAGTTGTTCAGAGCTGGTCACACTTAGACCCCAGCTGATGCATATTCCATACAAGAAGGGTTTGGCATAAGTACTGAGACCATGAAAGAACAGGTCTTAAACATCTGGGTGAAAGTAAGGGAATATGAGTGAAAAATGACAAAAGGTAGCTTGTAAATTAAGAAGACTTACAACCTCCATCGCCATCAGAAGCTCTTTCACTGCATCAGACTTCTGCCCCAAAATGAATCCAGAAAGGTCATGTATAGCATATTTTTCAGAGACAAAAGCTGAGAAATTTGAGGTGTTTCTTACGCTGGTTTATCAGGTTGTGACCAAACTTTTTTCTTGTTTAAAACTACAGAATTTCAAAATAAAGACCTTCATTGATGCTGCTTGTGCCCTGATGCCAAACTCCCTTTCCAGTATCACAGACCATCCCATCCATATATCCCTGCAGACTGAGCATTTTGCAGCCTCCAAACTAATTTAGCACAGGAGGAACACACCATGAGTCCAGATGATCGCAAGAATAAGGAGTATCTCACTCCCCAGCCTATGGACGTTATATGACTGAATACCTATGTTTATACTGGATAATTTTACGTGTAGATTAATTTTGGATTAAGAAATATGAATTAAGAACTTTGCTGACAACATGCAGATTTTTTCCTATACTTCTTTTCCATTTGTAGACCATTCATAGCAATTTTATGATTGCTGATTTTGCAGCTATTTTTGTTAAGTTTCATGTGACATATGAGTCTTACACTGTTGATTGCTTTGCCCAGTTGGATTATCTTTGTGACTAAGCCAGCTTTTCATTGCTAGTCCTTGCCATTGCAAATCCAGAACTTATTATTAAGCAATGCACAATATTCAGTTAAAAATCTGCTGTTCCCATGAGCTTTCTTACCAATAAATTTATTTGCTAGAGTATTTACAGTGGTGGCTATAACTGCCAGAATGTCAGAGCTTCTTTGTACTTGGGAATAAAAAGTGGAAATTTCAAATCTTCTCATGAGCAACATGAGAATTGCAAAATGCTTTCAAAATTATTTTTAGAAGTTTCTTTCTGAAAATTTAAAAATTACATGGAGTATGGCAGTCATCCCTGCTTAGGTGGTGAGGGAGTGAGAGACTGGGCATTGAGAAGTGGTGGTCAAGCGGAGCCAGGGTTTTAAGGACTCCTTGCAGCAGTAGCTTCAGAGAGGCTGAATATGAACTGGACCTTCCAGCCTCTGCAGGAGACGGTCTGGAAAGGCTGCGATCCTTCCATCTGAGCAAGTCGCCAGGGGAAGTGGCTGGAAAGCATGCAGGGTTGGACCCGCCAAACGGATTTGATCAACAACCTTCCCAAAATGCGTATGGTGGGATGAAACATCTGGTGTTTGACGATGTTGGTGCATTGCCTCAAAAACACCACGTTGAGAAACCCCCAGCCTGGTCCCAGACCTCCGGGGCGCGTGGGATGCTCAGCACCTTCCTTGCGGCCACGCCAGCCCGTACTTCCAGCTCTGAGGACCTCAGCTGAGCTGGCGGTTTGTTGGCCAAGGCGGTGGCTGTCACATTTGCTCAGCACTCCTGTCCATCGCTCGCTATTAACGTGTGAGGCAGGGCTCCCCACCCGCAGGGTCTGACTGGAGCAGCTGGTGTCACTGGGAACTGTTTACAGCTTTGAGTCGAGGCTGAATGGGAAATCAGTTCTGTAAACACTGCCAGAGGAGAGGGATATTATTTATTTAGTGCGATAATACAACAGCAGTGGGTTAGTCAAACAGTAATTAGCAACGGGTCATGCTATAATTAGAGAGTCTGTTGCAGTTGGCTACCTCTTACTGAATGCCACCAGTAAGTCATCGAGTATCTGGGGTAAGTAGGGGATTAGTTTGGGAAACAAGTGCTTTCAGTCACAGTTAGGACTGTTTGGGAACATGCAGATCTTTTTCTTTGTCTCCCTTTATCGTAGCAATTAACGTAACACAAGGCTCTGAAGTGGCACTTGCTTCTCTCTTAGTTGCGTGAAATCTTGAACAAAAGCTCCAAACAGCTCTCGAGTGATTAAATCTCATCTGAAAGAGCCTGAAGTCTCAGGGGGTACAAAGGAGTAATTCTTTTCTCTCCTCTTACAGAAAGGGGGAAAGTTCTGCTCAAGCACAGGCTTCTATTTTACATATGCCTTTTTTTTTTTTCCTTGCTATTTTAAGAATCGAATTTCTACAATTCTGTTGTCTGAACAGCAGAAGTTTCTCGTGCTTATACAGAAAGAAAGTACCTCAGTCAGTTAACTGCATTCACTTGTTTTTGCTGAATCTTCTTTCCACTGAATGATTTGCTGTGTTTAAAGAATGAAGGACTGAAATCAGTGACTAGAGACGGCAAATAACTACTAGGTAAATGCCACGCACATCAGTCTGCATATATTACTCAATCTTCACATCCTTGGATGCTCCTGCAATGCTTTCACACTGCAATTTCATCTTTTCAGTCATAGCTTTCCCCTCATTAGCCCAACTGTCCGGAGTGGCTCCCATTTCTGCTCTCAGTTCATCAGATCGGCTCACGGATTTTGCCTTGCCATTATCTGCAGAGATTTGCCACCCGACAGGAGTGTGTTTGGTCGTGCTGCGCTGCTGGACTGCGACAGTCATAATCAGTACAAGTCAAATATATGCATCTTCTTGCTTGCCTGAATTTGCCTGGTTTCAACTTGCAGCCCCCAGAACTTCTTCTGCCACCGGGATTGTCCTGTTTCTTGAGTATGTACTTGCGGGACAGACTCAAGTCCTTCTTCAGCCTCTCCTGGGATAAACTAAATAGATTAGATTACTCTCCAGAAGCATCCTATGGTAAACACATCTCTTCTAGTTCTTTCATAAGGCTCATGGCTTTTATCCTATGTATTTCCAGCTATGCAACATCTTTCTTATATGTCAACATCAGCATGGAGTAAGGTACCATAGTAGCCTCATACCTGCTTTCTCATTTCAAGATCCTCTTGAGAATTATGTTAGCCACAGCAAATGGCAGTAGGCACTTGCATTGAGCTGACAATGAACAGGGACCTCATTTCCTTTTCGGAGTCATCTCTTTCCAAGGCCAAATTATCCCAGTCCTGTAAATCTGCCTTTATTTTGGCTTCCAAATACGTTGCCTCACCTTGACTATACTGTTTTCTTGCAAAATGTGTCCAAGCAGTTCAGATCGCTCTGTGTCAGTATGCTGCCTGTTAAATTTATCAATTCCCCTGATCTTGGTCACCAGCAAACTCTTAAGTGATGATTTCAAGGGATGTTTTCCTTGACATGGTGTCGTGGTTTCACCCCAGCCAGCAACTCAGCACCATGCAGCTGCTCACTCACTTCCCCCCACACCCAGTGGGATGGGGGAGAGAACTGGAAAGAAAAGGTAAAACTTGTGGGTTGAGGTAAGAATGGTCTAATAGAACAGAAAGGAAGAAACTAACAATGACAATAATAACAATAATAAAATGACAATAATAAGAAAAAGATTGGAATACACAAAACAAGTGATGCACAGTGCAATTGCTCACCACTTGCCGACCGATGCCCAAGCAGCGCTTCTCCCCCGGCCAACTCCCCCCAGTTTATATACTGGGCATGACATCCCACGGTGTGGAATACCCCTTTGGCCAGTTTGGGTCAGCTGTCCCGGCTGTGTCCCCTCCCAACTTTCCTGTGCCCCTCCAGCCT
>JAVKLA010000042.1:9120484-9136286 GCA_034782735.1 Sagittarius serpentarius | reverse complement strand
CATACTAACCCAAAACACAGCGCTGTACCAGCTACTAGGAAGACAATTAACTCTATCCCAGCCGAAACCAGGACACATGGGTAAAAAACTGAGTAGCAGTAACAGATTCCCAGAGGACCATGCTAAAACCAGAAGTGTTAGACAGCATTTCCATGTTTGCCTGTACATTCAAGCCCTCTTGCTATATGGGGTTTAACTCTGCTCAAGAGTCCTGTACGGAGTTGGTGCTGTCCTTGCTTCTTTATCAAAACCTCATGTATTACCAAATCAAATGCTTTTCTGAAATCAGAGAATACAGGAGTATTGTTGTTGATTATCACTGAAAATATCAAGGTGGCAAATTGATTCTCCTCTAATCCACACTGATTTGCCAAATTCTATTCCTTGTCTTTAATTCTTGATGAATTGTATTCTTTATAAGCCATTTTGTTATTGCACTGGAGAGCAATCTGGGGTTGATAGGCTTATAATTACCTAGATTACCCACTTTATTCTTTCAAAATATTGGTACATTTTTTTCTTTACTCTGATTGTCCAAGTTTACTGGAAATCAAGATCAGCCATGTGTAAAGTTCCTCACCCAGCCCTCTAAAAGGTCTTTTTAAAGAAAAAGATGTCATCATCTGGACTTGCGAATTTTGAAGTGTCTAACATTAGTAAGTGCTCTTTAACATTTTGTTTAATATCTGTGGGGATGGAAAAGTTCATCACCACAGAATATGGCTCCCAAAAATAGAACAGAAGTATCTGTTGGTAGTGTCTGCTTTTCCTGAATCATGCTCAACAACTCTACCATTTTTGAGCTGATCAGCCTGACTTTTAACATTTCCTTTCTTCCCAATATGCTCAAAATCAACCTCTTCTGCAGCCTACAGATTTGTCTACAACTGTTACTGCTTTCTGACCATTTCCAAGCTTTTACTATATATCCACAGCTATGAACTTCCCCTTTCTTCTCGTTACAGTAGTTTTTGAAAATACTACACAGCTGTGGCATCTGACCTGTGCCTCCCTACGGGGTTGTTGGCATGAAGGCTTCTCTGGGCTGCACGTCTGTGACCTGGTGGTTATTGATCTCTTCTGTTTACATCCTTCTTTCTGTTTTAGCTCATTGTTTCCAGCTGTGTTAAAAACATTAGATATTGTCTAAACTCCTAATGCACATGTCTGTCTCTTCATATATTCCTGCTTTGGCTTTTTTTCGGTTTGCTTCTCAGAAACATAAAAAGCTGCTACGATCACCATTTCTTAATCCAGTAAATATTTCCCCTTAGTGTAGCACCGTGATGTCCCATGTAGAAGCCTTGGCCAAATGCACTCACGCTCATCCTTTCCTCTACATGGTACATCAGGGTGAGGGAACAACCCACAGAGCCGGCTCTGTGGAGTTGACACCTGGCCCAGGGTACCTGTCGGCTGCTTCAGCACATCTCATCCTCAGTGGGATACACATCCAAGAGTCCTTCCAGTATCACCAGAAATGAGAGGTGAAGCCTTCTGCATTCAAGTCCTGCTAAATTTTCAGTTCCTTCCTTCCTTTGGGGATCTGGATTCCCTGCAGAGCTGAAGTAAGCAGGGGGATGAGGAAGCCTGCACTTCACTAGCAATGCAAAGCGGGACGCCATTACCACGCTTCCCCCATGAGGGAGGCGATGGCACAGGGTACATCACAGACAGCCTGACAGAAACCAGCCTGAGGGCATTTTTCAGGGAGTAGCAGCCTGAAACGAGCAGAATTTGAAAAATGCACTTGTTCAAAGTATGTGTGCTGGTAGAAATAACTGTTCTCTCTGAAACTATTGAAAATGAGCCACATGACATCTCATAGCTGCTAGGTGTCTGGTGCCAGACACAATTAGTGTCTGGACAGCTTGTTTTACCTGGAGAGTCTGGCCGATGAGAACTCACAGCCTACCTAAAGCGTGCCCTGTCATTCTTACTTCGTAAATAACCACTCGAAAGCAGCTTGTCCTGTGAGCTCATTTATCCTTTTCCCCCTTCCCCTCAGGAGTGCCATAAGGCTTGCAGCTTTAGCCCACCAAAAAATGACCTTCAGGGTCAACCCTCAGGGTCTCATAGCTCCAAGTTTATTTTGGTTGCTTCACTTTTAATGACCTGAGAAGGATTCAGTAATTTGGTAATGTAATTTAATTTAATTTAATTTAAAAGAAGCAGAAAACATCAGCAGCATCTTGGAAGGTGCTGAGCTCAGCATAGTTTGGCAGGGAAAGACACTTCCTCCAGACGCATGCTTCCTCAACCGGGGAGCACCAGACCCAACTTCTGCTCAACCCCAGCCAACACGGCTCTTGACCCCACGCTGCCCTTCATAGCCCAGCAGGCCTGGGCCCGACTTACAAGTGTCTGCTCTGTGATGGGGTCAGCTATTGCTTCCACCTGGGATGATGAGCTGGCAAAGCCTGCAGCTGGGACACAGGCTCTTGTCTGAGTACCCTTGCCCTGGACTGCTGCTAGCAGCGCAAGGGTAGCGGCATGACTGCTAGCACAGCCTGGTTAGATACTGAGCCCACAGTGATTGTTTTAACGGTTTTTCTCAAGAAAAAAATGCATGCTCCAGTTTTTCCTCTCTGACCACCACCAGAGAAGGTCACTGCTTTATTGCTGCAGTATGTAAGTACCTACAATCAGTTCTGTTACTGCTACAAAATATTTGGAGCAAACTCTTCTGTAGGCAACATCAGAGTCTGTGTGCTGAGAATGTATTATAGCACATTCCCTCTTGCATCATCTCTATCTTTTAAAAAAGTAATTAATTAATTAACCAACCTCTTGACTTTCTCTGATGCTATCAGCTTCCTAACCAGAAAAGATGATGGCTGTGCACTTTATGTATTTTGTACAGATCTGGAGAATCACATGGTCTCTTGGGGACTGTGATTATTTTAGCTTGCTCCTCAATTAACTAATTTTCTGATGTGAGCCAGAGGCAGATCAAGTTTAAGATGAACATACTCAGCCAGTTTTCTCTCTGGAAGCCGTCATCTTTTAATGGAGTGTGAAGAAATGGCAGCATAAGCATGAGTCAGTTGGGTTGGTTACATATATCTGCAGCTCAGAGCTCTGGGGATTTTGGCTCTGCTTCATTTTCTAAAATGTCCTGTGGAGTCATGGCATTTCAACCATGCCGCAGGGGCAGCAATAACCTCCTGGCTCTGGTCTGTCTGTGGCAATCAAGAAAGTTGGTGAGAAAGTGTGAATGTGATGCAATGAGTTAAACTGTGTGGGATCAGCACCCTCGCTTAGAGAGATGGGTCTGTTGGCAACAGCTTCACACTTGCATTACTTTATTTGTCTTAACCCGCCATGCGCACAGAGTTTTGGGGGGTTTTGTTTGTTTGGTTTTTTTTTTAGCAAGGACAGTGCTCATGTCAGAGCAAGTCTGTTGGCACCCTTGGGCAGGAGGGGGTAAGGTCTGTGCCTGTAGGCTTTCATGCCATGTTATAATTTTCCTGCTAAGCCTCTGTGAGATGTCCTCTGCTGCAAAGGTATTCCGACAGATGCACCCCAAAACTTCCCATCAATAGTCAGTTTGGTCAGACAGGAGTAACAAGGAATCTTTAATGCTTGAGATTTAAAGCTTCATCTAAACCTTTTGCACAGCTGAAATCACAGAAGATGTAATTCAGCACAACCCTACTGATTTCTTAGTCATAGTTACACAGGAGTAATTACAACAAACGAAGATACGTAGGCCAGGAAATACTCTTGTTTCTGCTGAAGTCGAGGGGTTGCAGAACGATAAACACAGTGACCAGTGTGTCTTGGTGCTGGGCTTCAAAGCAGGAGGTTATTTCCTGCTTGCATTTCACAGGCTACAAAACCGTCTTATGACAGCAATAAAAATAAAGCAGAGGAATTTTATTTCAACACAATAAAGTTACAGTCATGCATGACCTCCAGATGGGGAGTGGAACATGTCCACCACACAATGACCCATGTAGGAAACTGGGCAGGAGATGAAGGTAGTGGAAAAGACGAGTTTACGCTTGAGTCCCTCTCGTTGTGCTATGAATGAATCACGGTGCCCGCAGTGCGGTGGCAGCCTCGGAGGGCTCTTCTCTGCAGAGCACGATGAGGAATCTCTCCTGGCTTGCTCATCCACTTTGACTCATGGTTCCCCTCCTTGGCCTGGGTGACGCAGTGCTGCCTAAGTGGGTTTGCAGGCAGGACAGGAATCCAAATCAGGAACAAAAACAGGTGGACAAGGCTTGCCTGCACCGCTGGCAAAGCAAAGAATACCATCATGTATTGAAACACAGTAGTTGGGAGTCACTCCAGGCTCTCCCTGTGACATTTCAGCCCTCGGTGGCAGGAGGGAGATGGTTCCTTTCACTGCCCTTTCCCTCAGCTCTCTCAAGGTGGCAACTGCTGGCATGTACTCATTAGCAGAGCTCAGAACAGCGCAGCAGTGTATCTCTGCGATAAGATTAATGCCCATGGTAAAGTGTGTTTTCCGCGGGCCATTTTCTGTTTGCTTTGTAGCAGGGTAGCTTTTTAAACAAGAGGCTGGAGCCTAAGGCTGCTGTAAACCAGAGGATTGCCACTGAATGACACAGTTGCTGCCCATCGCTGCCTGCGATGTTCTTGTTGGGCTATCAGCTAACCTCTGCCACAAGACCACCAGCACTTGCCTCTAAAGTTTGTTTGTAGTAGGAAGGCACTATACTGGCTAGTAATTTATTAGAGAACTGGTAAAAGCAAGGATCTTGGGTAAAGTGTAGAGTTGCTCTCAACTGCAGCAAGCACCAGGTCACTGTGTGGGCGCAGCCATCTGTAGAGGCAGAGCGGAGTTAGTGACGGTGCTGGGTGTCCTATGGCTCCAGCAAGCTGCGAGTTGTCTTCAGTACCTGCACACCATGTCAAAGCTGAAGGATTTCCATATTTCCTAGCGTTTATAGTGTACGTTTCTCTGCTGTGTAAACAAAATAAGTTTATTTGACTGCAGGCACAGAAAGCAGAAGTGGTGCCTTTCTGGGGCAGTGGTTTCCATACCCTGGATCTGTGCTGGTGTGAGAACAAGAGTAACTAACTGGAAAGTGTGTTTTCTAGGGAGAGAAATTTTACAGTGAATTATGGGGAAGTTTTATGACGTGAACAAGAAGTAAACACGGTAGCCCTGTACAAATCCCCATCAAAACAAGTATGGTTTCTAGTCCTTTGTGGTCACGAGGAGCACTGACTTTGTAGCTTGTCCTTACAAAGACAAACCCATTTGTTTCAGTGTCATGGAAATCATGCCTATCTGTGTTTCCACCCACAATTCTGATGCACTCGCTGAACTCGACCACACTTCTTGCCTTCATTTGTTCATTGATGTCTCTGACTGTATCTTAGCCTTTTTAAGACGCCCACGGTCTCACGTTGGATGTTTCTCTTGGCTTCCTATGCTGAGGATTTGATATTGCAGTCAGACTTGGAGCGTTTTGGTTACCAACTGATAGTAGTTGCTAAAGGTTAGAGCAGCGAGTTGTGAAATTTCATAATACTACTGTCATAGTAAATAACCCCTCAGGTTTTATAGCTGCTTTGTCTCCTCAGACCTCTTATACAAACGTAGCATGGTATAGACAAGGATCTCGTGCAGAAGTCTGCACTGGAACAAAGTCACCCTTGAACAGCCCACAGAAACTTTACAGCTGTAAATATTTGGTCCAAGAGAACAGGTAGGCAGAATTGCTTCCACATGCCCTTTCCAAGGGAACAGCCCTTATATTGTGCTGTCTGTTAGTATTTTTTGGGTATTCAAACATGGAATTTAAACTTTTCTTTTTTGAAAGTGCAGAATACCTTGGTGTAAGGTTAAAAAGGCACAGAGGTTACAGCTGAGAGGCCGCGAAGGCCAGACGGACATGAAGAGAAGCCCACCAGTCTGCGAACGGACGAGCACAAGGTGCTGGCATCCGCCGCGACCCGCATGCTGCCTGCGACTCCCGTGTCCCTCGGGAACACGAGCCCGTTAGACTCAGTGCCTGTGGTTTGGGTTGTTAAGCCAGAGGCTCCCTCCGTGCGTTTAAAAGAGCTGTTTTGAAAAATAGCCCTTCAGTGAAAAGACATTCCTTCTGTCTTTTTCTATTTAAAGCTGGACTCCATTTTCTTTCTCAGGTGACATGTCATGTCTATCTTTTTATTTTTCTCCATTTAAGCAAAATGCTGCATTTTAACCTGCTGGAATGACATTTGATTCAAATCAGTCCAGCAATCTGTCTCTGCTGGCAACTGAGGGATTTCTTATCAGCTTTGTCCTTTGTGGGGACAAAAGAGACAGCAGTGATAGAGAAGGCAAGAAGTGTTGTGGGAGGGGGCAGTGCCTTTATCAGAAATAGGCGGTGGAAATGGAGCTATTTTATTGGGGAGTGAACAAGTTGGATCACTCTGCTACTTCCTACTCCTCAAGTGTTGTCATGGGCAGGATATTCTCTTGCAACATTTGGAGGGTTTTGGACTGCTCTGCAGTGACGAGCAAGAAATTACCTTTGGATTGACATGACTGTCACTCCACAGCATCAGTTTAGTGTGGCCTGGGAAGATCTTGTCCGGTTAGCCTCTGCTAACAGCTTCTCTTTCTCTGATAATGATGAAGATGGAGCTGTGATAAAAATCACAGCCCCAAATGTGAAATGTGGTAGGAATCGAGCAACAGCTTTTTTATTCAATCACATCTTTAATTTGCAGATGTTACTACAGAAAGTGAGGAGCCTCTTGAAATCACAGATCCAGATAGTAGTAGTAATCTTTATTTATGTTAGAGCGATTCCTCTGGTCTCAATCAGGAATCACAAACACTGAGTGAAAGCTAAATGACTCCCTGTACTTCCAAGAAATTATACTTTGAGATGTGGAGGACAGCAATTTCTAGGGGAAGTCTAAACAGTTTCCAAACATCTGTGACACCTTTTTTTATCAGTCCACCGCGCTGTGTTACCCAGTAACAACGAGTGGCTGCAGGATGCTGAAGTCAGAGGCTGCATTAAGTCATTGTCACTGCACACCACACTCTGCTCTAAAAAGACAAAGCTGGCAAAGGATGGGGGAAAAGAGCATTTTTTTACCTTACATTTATAATGAGAAGAGTGAAGTCAGAGAACAGCAGTGATAAGTCCAGTTCTTCACAGAAATCATGAGGCACTCACTTTTTTTTATATCACCCTCCCTCCTGTGGTGCAGTAGAGCAGAAGGAACAGTATGATATTTGTCTGTAGGTAAAATGAACTGCTCAGACTGCTCAGTCCACCCTAGGCACGGCTTCGTTTAAGGTGTCACAAATGATGAAGCAGCACAATCCAGCACTGCAGGAAATGGGGGTGTAAGTTTTTCAGAATGACTCAACTCTTCTGTGGTCATCAGCTCGGCAGTGACAGAAAGTGGAACTAGATGGGGCTTGAGTGGGATAGACATAAACTGGATGAAGAATGTGTCAGTGTCTCAGTTAATCAGTGCCTTGCAAGAAAAATGTCTTGCAAGACTGACGTGGCTATTGATGTCATGTGGTGGGACTTTTTCGTCTCTACTGGGCAGACCAAGGCCACCACGTAGAGCAGGCAAGTTTGTGGTCACTTAAGAGACAGGATCAGCTATTGGCCATCAGCTAACTCCTTATGGTCTCTGAGAAGTGAATTCTTTGTTAATACCTTAAAGCCACTGAGTAAAGTTTCCCCAAGAGTCCCTACAGCTTGGTTGGGCAGATACGTTTGTTTATCCATCTCCTGGTTGGGTTTTCCCTGTCCTAGCCCCCACCACTGTGGAGGTGAGGAGGAGAAGGGGCAGAGGCAGGGGAGCATCTGCTAAGGTGACTTGGTGGTGTGTCAGGTGAAGGAGTGAGGCACAAGCATGCAGCTGATCTTATCTTGACAGGTGGATGGTTTCTGATTTCCCTGAATGCCATCAGTGCAGACTTGCCAAGGCTTATTCCTGGGTTGCCTTTCCCAAGTCAGACCCAGTCTCCTGTGCGGTGATGACTACGACTAGTCATACACATATGGTGTATCTGTCTTGCTCTTGGTGGCAGTGATTAGTGGAGAATAAAATAAGATAAGCAGTTCTTGCCTCACAAGGGAAGTCTATGGAGCTGTCATGTCAAGCCTGCTGGAGATGCTGTGCCTGTATTTTTTTCCATTAAAGAATGTTGTGCCTTGCTGAAGTGAAAATACTGCCAAGAGTACTGACTTCAGTTAAGTTTCTCTAGGTGAACAGTTCTTTGCAAAGGCCTTTTGTTTGGTTGGTTTTATTTTTTTGTTTGAGTTCCATGCTTGATTTTTATTTTTTTTTCTTTTTTAATTCTAATATAGAAAGTTTTAGCTATTGTAGAAGTCTCCATGATAACATGATGGTACAGAGATTGTGTAACTTCAGTGTGCATTAAAATTACAAAATTTTGCAGAAAAATAAAGCAAACAAGATGACCCCAAACTGGAATTTTGACATAGAAAAGCACTGAAAAGTTTTTCTTCCATTTTGCAGGAGTTACAAAAGTGAATTTTGTGCTGACACCTGAAAGAGTGAAACCGTTTCACTTCTCTTCACTGCCTGAATTTAGCCCCTTGTGGTAACCGAAGTCCTTGGGTAGATTACTGTGGTGAGCTTTTCATTGCAGTCCCTGGTGCCAAATCTGAAGAGAACACGTATGAGAAGGCTCATTTTGAGATGTATCTGGAGTGCGAAGGCTCAGCCTGACCCTCCCATCTGGCCAGTGGAGCAGACCCGTGTCGGAGCAGGAGCCTGTGCTAGAAGCCAGGAACCAGATTTGTACAAGAAACCAGACCCGGAGCCCCACTTGGGTTCCCGGGCAGGTTGTGAGCCGGGCTGCTCTTGGCAAGCCCAGGATGGAAAGGCTCCGGAGCCCGGGAGAGGAAGACCATGCCCTCAGCCCATGCTGTAGAGCAGGGCCCTGCTCATGAGCTGTTGGAAGCTGGACGTTTACGTTCAGGAAAACATGACCTGGCTGCAGCGATGTGCTTGGCTCCCCGTGCCTGTAATCACCGTCAGGCACGACGGTAGAGCAGCTCTTTTGTGCTGAAGGGAATACACATATATGATGGGATAGATGGTATAAGGGTTGAGTTAGGAGGTCAGTGTTATCTTTCTGAGGCAGAGAACAGCCTCTTAATTGAGTATGAGTAATTACTTTAATAACAAAGAATAGCACCAGGTCCTCTGTATGAGCCAGATATATTTACAGAATAACTCACGGAGGTTTTTTTATTACATGGTATTGACGTCATTTTTCTTTCTTTGTTGGGGCTGCAATGACTACAAGTTTAACCACTGCAGTGTCATGGGGAGAGCAAAAGGGAAGGAAGATCCAATTTTAAAATCCATTACGGAAAAGCTGACAAAAGCTCCGTAATGTCATTGGTTTAGTGTCCTTTCATTATATGTTTCATTATACGCTTCATCATATGGGGAAAGATGAAAGTACTAACAGCCCTCAAACCACTGCAGGTCTCCTGTGCAGCGGTGGGAGGTTTCTGATCCCGGAGGGCTGTGGAGTGTGATGCTTTAAATGGATTGCCCGTTCAGACCCAAATGTTGCTTGTTTCTATATTAGTGGGGAAAAAGATAACATGTTTGTGAGGAAAAAAAAGTGTTCTCAGGGCTGCAGAGCTTAGGAATATGTAAAGATTTATAAATAAAAATAAATCAACTGTGGGGTGCAATATAAGGAACGTGGTCGCTGGCTGTCACACAGTGTATAGGATGGCTGCCAGAAACACACCGAACAGCACGGTGAGATGTAGCTGGGTGTTTGTACACAAAATTCCTAGTTTTATCTAAATCCTTTAAGCTTTCATTTTCTCCTATTTTGTACCAAAAATATTATTTCTACCATATAAAAAAACACAAAACAAGTGAAGAAAATACTAATGGAAACACAAAGTTTTTCCTGTGTTTTTGAGCGTGTCACACTTGCTGTGACTGAAGGAACAGTAATGCTGGTGCCTACACAGAAAAGTTCATTTTGATGTACAGGTAAGACAGCAATTCTGATTGTACCAAAATGGTGAGTTTTCCTTGTTTTAGAAAGTTTCCCAAGGTACCTCGTAAACTCTGATACTGAAGGGAGCATGGGGGACCGGGATAGTGCAGATAGGTGACATTTTTTCTGTCTTCTCTTATTCCTACCCTCCGCTCTTCCTGGCTCCCCCCCGCCCACGTTTCCCTTGTTGTTGGGAACTGTAGCAGGCATGAACTGCAGCAAAGCAGTTTCCTGGCTTCCCACTGTAGCAATGAGTACTAATGCCTCTCTTCCGCTGCATAGCAAAGGAACAGTTTCCCCTGAATCAGTGTCAATAAAATTTGACTGTATTTTCCTTGTGGCATATCTGGGCTATCTCATCAGTAAGACCAGTTTAATATCTACATATCTTATGTCCAGGGGCTGCTTCTGCTCCGCTCTGAATCCTCTTGGTGGGGTTTAGTCAACCTCTTTGTGCCTCCACGGTAAACCGAGCTGACAACCCGTGTTAACCAGTGCTCACAAACTGTGCTGGCAGGCGGAGGTGGTGGGTCAAGATCTCATCTGTTTTGACTGCAGTTTATAGAGTGTTCTCTTTGGTTCGTATTTCCCCTTTTTTAAATGACAGGACAGGGAAGGATGGGTTCCTGTCCCCAGTGAAACAAAGCACCGTATCAGACCTATTCGGATGTATTTACACCTGAATTAACTAAAATTAATTTAACCTATATGCCGAACAAATGATTTGAAGTAAGTGGTTACTTAAACCTCTTTGGAGATGAAATAATTAGGTTTCTTTTTGTCCGTTTGAGCTCAGAGACTATTGGTTGTATTTTTACATCCTTAAGACCATCTTCCAGGATATTCTTCCTGCAGCTTTGACAGGCAGCCAGCCCAGCAGCTTGCGAGGCATTTTGACCTATGGAAGAGCTCCAGAGCAGGAGCACAGAAGAGCTTTTTTTTCCCCCAAATTAAAGTGGGAGGTCAGGTCTGAGGGATACAGAGGTGACTTGATCAGAAACTCTAGACCTCTCACCCTTATATTTGTGAAATACAGCAGTAGTCTTTAAGTCACCAGATTCCAGAGTGCCCTTATAAACAGCAGTTGAAGGCTTAAGCTGTAAATAGTGGCCAAATTCTGAAGGTATCCAGCCTGAGATAAAAACACCCTTTTGACTAGAGTAAGTTTTGCTTACAAAACTATATATAGTCTATACCTGCTGAAGTACTAATTCTGGTAAACACTAGACCAGGCCTGGATAGTGGGTGCTCATCTGCAGTGCAAACCTGGCATCGTACCTGGGAAGTCTGAGTCAGTATTATTACAATCTTTTCTTTGAAGCCAAGTAACCACAGTGGCATTATTTGCATTTGAGTTGTTATTAATAGCGCCTTGGTGGTGGCATTATCCTTGGCTCTCTAGAGTCACAACACAAGGGGCAATCAACAGACTGAAGTGCTCAGAAACTTATCCTATTTTTTCCACTGGATTAACAGCAGCAAACCCACAAATTCTTTATTAAGATGGTGCATTCATTTCTTTGGAGTCATGATGGAATTTTGATAGAATTAAAAATCCCATTAATATTTATATCAGTGTTACTGGGAGTAAGTACATTTATTTTAACTTGAGCTGCAAATCATTTAGTTCTTTGTAATTACAGTACTGATATTAAGTATTCATAAGGCTGTACAATATACTGTCACAGGAAACCTATTTTAATTTAGTGGTAAGTCAATGTTTTAATTTTGTGTAAAAACAGAAACTAATTTACCAAGCATTCTCGCTTGTGTTTTCCCAGCCAGGTTTTGCAAGCCTTCTTCAGCTGATTGCATTTAAACTACTTTTCGTATCTTTGAAAGTTTGGAAGTTTGAAAAGTCTTAAGTCCAGTGCAGCTTACACGTGTGCATGCTGTTGCATGTAATTTTGAACGTAATCTTAGGCAGAAAGAGGGCATTTATACCACAGTGCTCGGCTCCTCGGTGTCACCAGAATTGCAACATAACATATTTTCGTAAACTTCATAAAAGGTTGGTCTTGGAGAACAAGTCTTGAGAATGGTGCCTGTGTTATTAATTTACGTTGCTGGCATTTGTTTCTAGAAATAAGACTATTTCAGCTGTGAGAGTCTTTGGCAATATATATAGGTGGACCTCTCTGAGCCCATTGGGAGTTTTAACTTGCAGAAGGAGAGGATGGATTGACCAAGGGTATTTTTGTGTGTGCCCCTTCCCACACTAGCACCCAGAACTCACTGGCTACAGCATGGTATGCTGTGTGCACTGGTAAAATGCTTTGGGTCTGTGTCTTTTAAAATTATTTTCCTACTAACTTATTTGTGGTAATTAGATGGAAGGAGCTGCTACTATTTGAGGCAGCGCTACACAGAATGAGTTTTTTCAACAAGTGACACAAGATGTCTGCAGAGGACTGTGACAGGTACAGTCTTACATGTGATCTGTATCCTATGTGTGGTATCATACGACTTCTGCCTTTGCAGCTTCTCCTCACCCCTATGGAAACCAGATATTTGTCCAGAAGAGTCTTTTCTCTGTGCCAGTGTAGCAGTCCCTAGAGTAGTCTACTACCTTGCTGCAATCCTCTGGGAATCTAAATCCCAGAAGTTCCCAGGAGAAGTGATGATCATGGAGTGGATTAAAGGTTGATCTTAGCTTCCAGATGAAGACCTGGAAGCTCACAAAAGGGGGAAATTTTTGGTTGTTTTCAGGAGATCCAGTGTCCCACTGGGACCTTGAAGCACGGTTAGCCCTGGGTTATGCACGAATGGGTGGTGTATATACAACCTCAAAGGGTTGTCTATCACTTCAGCTTGATTTCGTGCCTCCAGGCATGCACCTTAGTGTTGTGAGATACAAATATGTCAGGGCAGATTACAGAAAATTGTGTTATGACAGCTCTATGCAATGGTATGTCTTCATTTTGACATGTCTACATAACTTCTGTTTTCAAGAGAAGCCAGGCCAGAGGGACAAAATGCAGTGTATGGGTGTCTTCACTGGGGTAAGCATGCACCCATGAGAGATCCTTTAATTTATAACTGTCCTTTCTAACTCTCTCCACTGCAGGACGAGGTGTCTTCTGTGGACATTGAACTCCCAGCTACCTATGCCTATTGCCTGTGATGGAAGAACTTGATGTTAATGTGAGGTAGGATAAACTACGTGGCTCCTCCTACACCGCATCTCATCCAGAGGGCAGGGGCTGTAAGGTGTGTTTGCAAAGCTGCAGGATGGTATTTTCTGTTTGCCTGTAGATGAAGGTCTCTGCTCATGCAGCAGTGCCTGGTTTGGGATTTCCTGGAGCTTCTGTGAGGATGTAGTGTCAACCTGTTATTTGTGTAAATGTCAGATGTGGCGTAGCCAAGACAAGGACTTCCTTGCAGTGCGATGGATAGGGCCTCACCAAAGACCAGGCACAAGCCCATCTCTGCCTGCTGAAAGTCTGATCCTAGTTTTTTTTCTCTTTGGTGCAATGGTATAAAAACTTACAACCTCATCTCTGCTGCCTTATAGTGGGGCAAGCAAAAAAATGACATCTCTGAAGTCATTTCAAACCCCTGAGCACACTACTGGTGTCAATGAGAGACAAATTTCAATATGGATCGTTTTGATCCTGGAAATGTGATGCCAACAGAAATTGTTCAAAAAGGCTGGAGATCCTGTTTGCAGCTGTCCCTGGGACACAGGGCTGGCATCGGCTCTGCCATTCTCCCTCAGGTGTGATCTGCAGGGTCTTTCTGTAGCACTGGGATTTGTCCCTTTTGTTTCTTGGCCTTTTGACTGGCCAGGCTGCCGGTGATGCTGAACTGTGTGGGGAGCTGTAACTAAGACCCACCAAACCCACTTCACACAAGGACATCAAACTTCTGACCAAACCCATGTTGCTGGCCCAGACACAGGAGGAAGCAATGTTCCAGTTGCAATGTGAGGTGTACATTTCCACAGAGAGTTTTCTTAAAATCCACTCAGGGAGTATCTTTGTGATGTCTCAGATTTTTATTTTGGGGAGTAATTCTTTACCCTTCCCCTGCCTGGACACTCAAGTGGCAAGTACATGGGAAATGTCTTGGAGAAAATCGCTCTGATAGAGACAGATCAAATGTATGTGCTCTGGTCTTCCAGGAAACCTTTCCCTGAAGAGTTACTGAACAGAGATCAGGAGGAAACACAACACAAAAGGGAGGAACAGGGTCTTGCACCTCAAAGGCGATCCTGTCGTGCCACCCTGTTCTCACAGCTTTCGAGCTCTTGGACTTTCAGGTTGGGATGTGCCTCTGTGCAAGCCACAACCCACTCTCTCCAGTTGCACACACACAGCAAGGTGATACATTTTCAAAGACAATTTCTGTTCTTAATGAGCCTCCTCAAAGTGCTATACTATCTGAGAGAACATCTCTGGTCTTCATTCACCTACTCAAATGTCAAGAAAGTCACCAGCAACTCCAGGTTGCTGCTTTAATGCACACTTAGCAGGTCACATTTATAACCTGGTAATCAATGCTGAGAGGTAATGTGTTTTGCTTAATGAAATTTGCCTTTTTAATACCAGAAGGGTAGTTAAATGCATAGGCTACTGCTGTTTCTCTGTAAAGGGAATTAAGATGCTGACACCAGACAGTTTTCCCTACAGTCTTTTCCTTCCTCTAAAGACACTAGGAAAAAAGCTTCTGTTTCTCACTACAGTGAAAAAAATTCCCCGCTATACATTTCACCATTCATAGAAGGAAAATCTGTCAGTTCATAAACACCAAGGGGCACAGAGAAACTGGCTCAGCGAGTTATAAGTGCCTGGGCACAAGGAGGCTATACCGGGAGGGAAGTGCGATATTTTATTTGCCTTACGCATATATTTTTTTCAGTAACGTGCTATTTGCCACTGGTGCAGGCAGACACTGAGTAGGTCTGACCAAGCACGGATGTTTTGAAGTGATCTGCTGGAGTTCTGTAATTCACTCTTTGCAGCAACCAACAGATCATTATCTGTTTCTTCCTATTTTTGAATTTTGCTATGATTCTAATCAGCCCTAATCCTGGTCCAAAAAAACCCAGCCAAAAACCCACGCTTCCCCCAACCCCCCAAAACCAAACCCAAATAAAACTGATTCCTACCAAAATTAGTCTTTCTCTTCCTACTTGTGATACTCTTCAACATGTGATGTAACCTGAATGCAATGAGAAGTGCTTGGGAGGAAGGCGTTTGGGCGCTTTGGGGGTGCCGGAGTGTGGGCAGAGCTGGGGGGTCTCCTTCGGTCAGCTTGCTGCAGAGAATGCCCATTGCACAGGCCTGGGGAAAGTTTTTTTGGAAAGAGTCCCTCAAGAGACTGCTTCCTTCTGGAGACTGGTTAGTGCGGCCGGCTGGTGACCCTGGCAGGGCAGTGGAAGAATCTCTGCAGGGGAGATTCTTGTTTGGTGAATTATTTTGTCCAGCTTCCCATTTAGATGTTAAAAGAGGCAACACAAGATATTCCTGGGGATCCGATGAATGAAAATCCATGGGAATTTGAAAGCTCTCCTGAATCAATATTGATTCACCGTTCCCCAGCTGTTTTGATCAAACACTGTGGTTAGATCTCACTTTGTTATACTTCAGGAATGATTTTATTCTTTTGTGCCTAGGGGCTCTTTCTGAGCTGGACTAAGGGTGATTGGTTGCATAAAGAGACTTCGTGGCAGGCACATGATTTTACTTTGACTCCACACTTTTCCAAACCACGACATTTTGGTTTTGGGAGCTTTGCTTGTCAGCTACCAGTAAGTAGCTAACATTTCTCCTTTATCTGCGCTGATTTCAGCTTTTTTGCTGAGAT
>JAVKLA010000042.1:9099159-9120474 GCA_034782735.1 Sagittarius serpentarius | reverse complement strand
CGAGGAGCTTCCACGTGTTGTTTTCCAGAGCTGCACGTGGTGAGCCTGAAAGGTGGGAGCACTTGAATCCCCCTCCCCATTCCTGCAGGGCTCAGGGATGCTCCAGTGGGAAGTCTGCACAAGAAGGGGAGCAAAGCTGGGGGAAATGGGAGATGCTTGGACAACATGGGGACAACAACAGTGGGATGGGAGGAGAGAGGGACAGGTTGACTTTGCTTAGAGCTGAGCCCTGTGGAAACAGCATGCTGCTCTTTGGTTCAGAGCGCCAAGTGCCGCAGTTGTCCTGCTCCAGCCAGCGGGGATGGCCGTGGGCGCAGGGCTCCTGCCCTCGACAGGTTTTGATGAGGTGCCCTAGAGAATGCCAAGCGATGAGCAGCTTTACATCTCTGTAGCTACCTAAAGCGTTGTGGGCACATTCAACTGTACACGTGTTTTATTTCCGTGGAAATATTTGCTTATGAATTTTACAAAGGCTGCAGTGTGAGGTTAGAGAGGCATTCCTGGAAATTTTAGACAGTCTGCCTTGGGACTTGTATTTATCACAGCTGAGGGGGGTGGCAAACTTCATTTTCTCTAATTCTAGAGTAGAAAAATAAATGACCTCGCAAGTATTTCTGATTTATATTTTATAGAATTTTTTAATTTCATGTGACTTGGTGATTGTTATTGGACACATTTATTACAGGCAGTAGGTTAATGAGATACTGTCAAGTGGTTTGGAATGAAAGCTCGAACCCTTGAAATGGCTAGGGTATGGAAAAAAAAAAGCTGTTCTCTTTATTCTCTTCATTTCCAACAAGTTTATAAAAATATTAGTTGGGCACACTACAAACAGTACAATGGTCCTTCCCACCGACCTGCTAGTGAACCGTAGGCTGTTTGCCGCTGATGCCCTCCGGCCAAAGGGCAGGAGCTCCTGCAAATGCCTTCGCTGCTACCCTCAGTGGCACAAACCTCTTCCTTCATGTGAAGGTTGCGATGTACCACTTTGAATCTTCTGTTTGGAGCCAGACCTGGCGCAAGGGTTTTAGCAAGCAAGCTGCTGCCCTGCCTGCTCATGACAAGGTGTTTGCCTGTGGTTCTTGTAGATTTGTACAAACCTTCAAGGCATGTTTGCACTTCTCTTTTTCAGTTTTTCTGGGTTTTGGTGCATTAGACAGTTTCACTTCCATACAAACAATGATTTTGACAGCCCCGGAGAAAGAAGAAAAAGGCTGAATCTCTTTGGGCACAAAAGGAAAATATGCACAGAGATGGCTTTGCTGCAGTTTCTCTTACTGTGCCTACGCTTGCATTTCAGTGCAGAACAGCAGTAAGGTGAATCCCCTGGTCATCCCCGCATGTGGTATATCAGTTCAGATCACATAGCACTTAGCAAGGGAACTTGTGGACTACATTATTTTGGAAGACATACATTAAACCAGCGGCTCTGCACCACACACTCTGCAGTCCACAATGAGGACTAAAGGCTTTGCAGCATGGGCTCAAACCGTGCAGCTGCCACATTCAGGTGTGGTGGGGACATTCAGGCAGGGAGACTGGGCTAAACTGAATCCAAAATATCCCCCCGTGTCCTGCACAGCGTGGAGATGTAGGGGCTACATTACCAACTGTTTTGATCTACTCCTGTGTGCCAAATTACCAGCTAAAATAGTTATAGTTTGTGTGTACAGAAGTCACCTGAGTCCATGGACTCTTGTTTTCCTGTGTACAAACCAGGCAGTTGGCTCTTGAAGAGTCTGGGTAGGTACATAATAACGCTGCCCATGAAAACTGTGAGAGGAGCTTCCGTGTACCAAGAAGAGCACCTGCAGACCTCGTGAGCAATCCAGAAAGGCCTAAACAGGGAGGACTCTGCTTCTCTTGGGCACTTGCCAGTGTAGCTTGCAAAAGTGCCATGCACAGGGAGTGAGCAATGCTCTTATAAAAGACTATTAAAGCCTTCCTAGACCTTTGGTAAGACTTTCATCATCTCACTACAGAGCATTCCGTGTAGCCAGGAATGAAGTAAAGCTTCCCACCAGCATGCCAGTCCCTCCTTATCTTGTAGCAGCTAAATCTGGCTCCTTTACATTGCTGGGAGCACAGGTGACTCAAATCTACGCCAGTTCTGAATGGTGTGGTTGGCCGTTTATGTGCATTTTCCCTTCTCCGACCTTCAGCACTCATCGTTCATTCATTCATGCCATTGCTATGGGTGCTGCGTGGCAAGCCCAGCATTTCTAGCTCTGGGGCTGCCTCAATTTTAGCTGACCAGGCACCATAGAGGACTCTTTGTGATGCAGCTCTGCAAATCTCCCACCACCCTAGAGCTGCAGAGTGCTCAAATGCTTTATTCAACTAACTGCTCAGAGATGCTCTGCTGACACAGTTTGAAAACCAGTGGCTCAAGCTTGTTGAAAGAGCTTTAGCACAGGCAGGCTCTGGTGTAGTTTACAACAGTGCCACAGGTTGGGAAGATGCCGTTACTAATGAGAGGCAATCTGAACATTTCTCAAAAGCTGCAAACTGATTTTCATGTGCTGGCTGATGTTTCCATTGGGCAAGGACCCGACTACTGCATGCTAAATATTGACCACACAATTTTGTTTCAGGCAGCTTTTTCAATATTTCTGTTAGCATTTTAACCCAAGAGGCTGTGCTCTGGACTTTGAGAACTAGGTTGTTTTCCAGTTCTCACACCAAACTCTTTGTAGGCCCTTGGGCAAATCTTCAAGACCGATTGATTCTTCCCATGGTGACAACTGGAGGCCTATACAAGCTCCAGCACTAGCAGCCCTTGTAACTCTTCAAGTCTGTAGCTGGGAGGGGAGAAGTGGAAGAGCAGCTGCCTGGCATTTACAGCCAGGACTGGGTGAGCAGGGCTGTGGTTCTGCTGGCTGGAGCTCTTCTCACGCTCTTGGGCAGCAAGGGAAAAGCCTTGTACCTCTTTGAATGGGTACATCTGAGTGTGGTCAGGGCTTTTCTGTGTACTTCACGCTGTGTAAAAGTTTCTTGCTTCCTCAGGTATTGGGGAAAGGCTGTTATGCTCTTGAGAAATAAGCTTTTGAAAAAAAATCATGAGACTGTTCAGTGCAAGTAAATAGCTTTATATAACCCTTTTTATTGTAACTCTTGGTGAAGGCAGACTCCCTTTGCTAAATCAACCATGGAGGAACAATGTATTATTTCAGTTTGTCACAACAGTAATTGCTTTTTATTTTTAAGCTGAGACCCCAAAACAGCTGAATTTTAGATTGATGCTAATTGCTTCCAAACTTGGCTTTATCAGCTTTAGTTTTCTTAGTTTGTTGCTGAAGGTATTTTTGTGGCTTGAAGTACTCTGAAAAATGCAGAGCCCTCCAGCAGTACTGTGTGGGGTTCATTAATCTTGTCTTGACTTTGAGAAATGGGAGGCAAGGTGAGAGAACAAGGAATCAAACTGGTTGAATTACTTGTGTTTGTTTGGAAGCAAAGAAAATATTCCATTATTTAACCAAGCTGCTGTTCCCAGAGTCCTCATACAGAGGCATACTGAGCATTATTTCTGACAAAAGACCTTCTTGATGATATGCCTTCTTGAGTCAAGTTGTATGTTTGAGTGAGTCCCAATCTGGAGCCTTGCCGTGTCGGCCCAAGAGGTTCCTTCCTCCAAGGACCACAAGCAGCGGTGCTGTTGATGGCTGGCTCTGAGGTGGGTTCATTACCTAAAGCTGGTACACTGGCTGGATGGCTGACTGCAGAAAGAGGAAGAGAAGGTCTTAGGTGGCCTCTCCCCATCCAAACCCGGGGGAAAGCAGGAACAATAGTCAATAGTGGGAGAGAGAGGGACTCAGAGCTCCATCCCTGAAGCCCCAGATGTAGCTAAGGGATGTCCTAGAAGAGTCGATGTGTGCCCTCGGTCCCTGTGCTCCCCTTGCTTAGGACGCTGGCAGCCAGCGGTGCGGACTGAGGGGGCCAAGAACTGAGCTGTGAGGCAGGACAGGCAGAAAGCTGGGCTGAAATCAGAGGTAGCTTTTTGGGCAAGGGGGAAGCTGTGCTGAGTGGTTGGAACAAATAAGTGTCTGATTTAATGACCTGAGGTGTAGAAAACAGGCAGGGTTTTAGGAAAGAGTTTGTGGGCTCCGAGTGCCCTATCAGTGGGGATTTGTGGAAAGCAAATAGCTTAAGATTCCTCCAGCAAGTTGCAATATAAGTGTTTATTCTTATATACTTACAAGCTCTTTTCAAAACCTCTCCAGCTTCTACATTTTGAGTCTTTAAATCATTGTTTATCTCAACTTCTTTGATCATATTTCTGTTTAGGTGCGAAATACCAGGCTAAAATGTCATTTAATAGGCAAGGATCAGCCTAGAGCACTCTTCTTTTTGTAGTCCCCTTTCTAAGGGAAGATCAACTCTAATCCTCCTGTAACACCTACAGCGTCCATCCAGAAAGGTATTTGTTCATGCTTTTCTGTGGAGACAGACATACTGATTGAGAAGATTTTCTACAGAGCCCTGTCTTCTCCGCCTGCATCCCCCAGGCAGGAACGGTGCAGCAATCAGAGGAGCACATAGATGAGAGCTGAGGGTTTTCATCCCTTGGTTTACATCCCTGTCCCGCTTGCTGAGCTGATGTGGATAAGTGCACTTTCTCCTGAGGATAATGGCAGGCAGAACACACAGTGACAGAAAAGAGCGAAGTAAAACCCTACAGATCCCTTACGAGGCAAAACTTAACAGTACTCATTTACATCAGCTGTAGATACGACCATATATAAGCTGTGCTGTTGAATAAAATGAACCATTTAAGTAGCCATTTGAAAGATGGCCGGTTGCTGTGTTTGTAGGGTTTAGCCTCTGCATGTCTGGGGTTACTGGGGTGGTCGGGCACAGCGGGGGCACCTGGGAAGGAGTCCGCGAGCTGGGAGCACTAAAGAGCATGGGGCGTTTCTGAATCTGCAGCCACAGACTTTGCAGAGAATTTCCCATCTACCGACACCAGGTGCAAGAAGAGAGGTGAAGTAGGAGGGCACAGGGACGTAAGGCATGGTGTAGAGGTTCACTTTCATATTTTTGTGCTACCAACCAAAAATCCTTGGTAGCCAAAAAAGCCCTGCAAAAGAAGTTCTCTCTGCCAAACACTCACTACAACCCAGGCACCTCTCAGCAGGAGCGGTAACTGTTGCCAGCCTGGGTACTTTTCATATTGCTCAACTTTTTTTTCAGTTTCTAGGGAAACACTTTACAGCACTATATTTATCGGAACATCTTTCCAAACACCTCCGCCAACACTTAATTAATGGAATTTTTAAGCCTGGCTCCAGCTTCTGCAGATTAATAGCATGCTCCCTTACAGCAGCTGTGGAGCAAGTGAGACATATATACTCTCTGAAATAAGTTAGAGGGTGCAGAGGCAGAGGGGCAGCTCCACCGTTTGTCTGCGTGTGCTGAGCCCCCCCAGGGAGGTAGGGCTGTCACATACTTCTGTGATGTTTCACTCTGCTTTTATTAGTGTGCCCTGAGGAATCTGCGCAGGTGAAAATGCCCTTGACAAAGAGCTGGGCCATAAAAATTAACTTTTTGGTGTCTTTCAGCACATCCTTTCTTTAGCTTCAATGCCTCTGCACAAAGTGGCAGCTAGTGAAGGTCTGGAAGAGGCTGTGGAAGGCTGTTAAAATAGTCCCAAAGCTTGGGATATCCTGGGGCAGACCTGGCTCTAGGGCTTGGCAAAAATGGGCAGCTGCCCTAGAAAGCAGCCAATTGCCCAGAGCAGGAAAATGGGCTGGACCTTGTTGCCAGCCTTTGCTTACGCCGGCTGCCTGGAAGGGCAAGGCTGGCAGCTGCAGCACCAGGGGCTTTCCAGGACACCCTTCTTGCCTTTTCAGGGCTGACCCTCGGCATTAGGCTGGCAAAATTCCATTTGTCTCCATGTTTGGGATTTCTCGAGCCAGCCGTACTCAGAGGTTGTGAGGAAGGAACTTGGGAGGGGGTATTAGGGTGTCTTGAGAGACAGGACCGCTGCAAAACTGGAGCTGTGCAGGAGACAAAGGACTGGATTAGCTGTGTAAAGGTTAATAGGGCACCATGAGTCATTTTGACAGAGCTGTGTTTCCTTATAGAACAGACATGATGTTGTGTCTCATACCCAAAGGGTATTGGCTGTAGGTGGAAATCTAATGGCATTTGCTCTCCTCTCAGTGAGTTAAAGTCCCCTGAGTTGCTTTTGGAGAAGTGCAGAAAGACAGTCCCAAGGTCCTGGGTAGACATCTCTTCTGGGAATGCTGACATGGGAGTAGGGCTGCAATGCTGATAGCTGCGGTGAGCCGTTACCTACTCCAGATCCTGCTGCAATAGTGTGTGCAGCTGCAGAATGAGCCATTCACTGCTTGGGAAAGAGCATTTCTACGATCTCAGATATGAAAGATGCCGTAGCAAAACATCTTGTGCTATTTGCTTGGCCATGTGTCTAGGACCTGCTATCGGGTAGTATAAATGACTGTTGATAGACTGTTCTCCTGGAGCAGAGTGCATCTGTGATGCAGATAAGAAATGTGCTCCTCTTCTTACCTAGTTCAGTCTTTCCACTATTTATTTTGCCCTTGCTGTACTGTGGCAATGAATCATCAATGATGTGACTCCCTGGTCTGGCAAAAAGTCAGAGGTCTGAACCTCAGTTGCTGGCTGAACTTATTGTCTTGCCCCATCTGTTAACGGAGGACTTGCCATCATGTGTCCTTTGAGCAGCAGCCTCTGCCTCCCAAAGTCAGAACATTAAGTAAAAGGGGCTGTTGTCTGAACACAAGCTTTGCCATCTGATGGACAGGAACACTGTGGAGATGAAGCTTTAAGGGAGTCTGGCTGTTTGTAGGCGAATCCATTGTAGGGCAGGTTATTTATGAAAAAAAAAGGCAAAAAGAAAAACCCCAACTGGAGGCATGCTGAAAAATGTAGCAAAGCAATGGGTTCCTCCTCATCTCATGGGCAGACAAAGTGCCATTATTGCTGTGAACTGCCAGGCTCACAGTCGCAAAAGGACTTGTAAAGAAGCGATTTCAGCTCTTGTGCTTGGGTCCCTCAATACAAACCAACCGGAGGCCAAACTACCTTTAAGCACATGCATAGGAGACGGAGAGGTGAAGGGCCAGCCTGTTGCAGGGGGCCTTTTGCAGTTGATGCAGTTTCTGCTCTCTATTGAATCACTGAAAGCTTAGCATGGCCTTACGCAACTCAGGTCCTTCCCAGGATACGATGCCTGGACTGCAGGGAGAATTTGATCTCACACTTGCCAGATGGCCTTCTATTTCTCACATTTAAGGAACAGTAAATCTGGAAACTTTAAAAAAAACAACAACAAAATCATCCTTGCACAAAAAAGCATTAGAAACAGAATGTCAACATTGGAGAGGGCTACTGGGGACAGAAGCCAGGTTTCTGGCTCTGTGCTGGTATACCTGTGATAAATGCACCAGCAGCTGACCTTTCGACTGCACATTGGCTTTGCTGTAAGCTCAGAGAGGAGTGAAGGAGAAAGAAAAGGGCTCTGTTTGCTGCTAGTGAGGGATGGGGTGGGGTGAGCAGGGTGCTGTTAAATATCTGGCTATCCATCTGTTGATGGGTCAGAGTGAAGGAAAGAGAGTGAATTGAGCAGGGCCTTTCCCTTCCCAGGGCACATGAGCTCGTGCTTACAGGAGAGCAGAGGAAACCTGTCATGGCTGGTTTGGGGTCATATCTGTCTTCTGTCACCCCTTTCTAGGTTGGGCACTTACCTCGTAGTTCATCTCTAACTGTGGCTCTGTGTATAGGCACAGAATATTTCTACCTAACAGTAGGCACAGACATTTTCCTTGCTTTTCCAGCGCCCCCAAAGCTTTAATGCAGCCAGTATCTGCTTGTTCATTCGCTACGTAACTTTCCCAGCCAAGCGCCCAGGCGTGGGAGCACTGGGTCACTGCTCCAGCAGGTACCAGGTAGAGGTAAGAGCAGACTCCAGTGGTTATAGTGCTGGGCAAGAGCATGTCCTGATGACTCCACGTTGTTTTAAGTCAGTTCCAGATGTCAAATGTGTGTAAACCGTTTACGTCACTTAGTCCCCAGTTCCTTAGCCTAATCTGGAAAATCACCCGAGCTCCCAGGTGGCTCTTAAAGCTCAGATGATTCTTTTTTTTCCATCTCCATATCTCCAGGGCTATACCTATTGGCATTTAAGTTCTGTTCAACTTTGCCTTAAAGACCAGGACCTGAAAATACAGTCTACTTGTTTCCAAAGCTGCCTTTCCCCAGTGAGACCATAGAGCTGTGGAGATGGGCCAGCTCATTGCTCACTGTCAGTAGACTAGTCGGGAGACCTGTCCAGGGCTTGCTCTTCTCACGAAATTCCTGAGAGCTCTGAGGACTTACCTGAGAACAGGATGTTGTCTACTCAGCAGGGAGTGTAATAGGAGAATAAATAAATCCAACAAAAGAAGATAGGCAGGAAGGACCTGGTTCATGCTAATTCAGTCAAGAAGTTCTCAGGACTGAGAGCTGAGTGGTGAGGAAGCTGCCCAAGAGCTGGGACGTGTTTCTGAGCAGACTCAGCCGGGGGCTCAGGTATTTGGAGGACTAGGGCAAGTAGAGGATGTCACAGGAGTTCAGACAGATTTTGAGTTGCTCTGTGGAAAGGAGATGGTGGGAGGCATGGGCCGTTCCCTTTGCAGCGTCTGCCAGAGCAGCTTCTCTGGGGCTTGTGCATCAAGATATGAACCTCCTCTTTGCTGGTAGACATCCCTGGAAAATTAACAGACTGCCTTACTTCTTTGGGAATTAAACTGCTTTTGTGGTATTTTGGGCCATGCTAGAGTGGAATAATGCATATTTTTTTCTCCTTTCCCGAGCAGCTGGAATAGATTTGATCCAATTACTGCCATTATTTGCAATTTCCATTTTTATGGGCCGTAATGGGGATGTGATTCTCAGGCAGAGCTGGCAGCTACAGTGAAACATGAGGTTTTTATTTCTTGCAATTCAGCTACTGTTCAGTATGCTTTCCTGAGCCCAGCAGATCTGGGTCTAGTCCAGTGCAGGCACCTAGTGTTTCTGTATTGCTTACACTTTTCCCTGTAAACCATGCTCAAAGCCCTTATTGATGCTGTCTTCTTGCAGAAACATGAGGATTTGTTTAGAATTACTCTTGGTGACACACTGTAAAACAGAAGTTTTCACCGGAGCTCAAAGCTGTAAACTGATTCAGCTAACAGTGTCCCTCACCTGAAATACCGGTTGAAGTTAGTAACAAAGTTTAAATAGCCAGAAAATTAATCACAAAACAAACTAACTTTCTGTACTCATCCTCAGTTAAAATGCACTATACCAGCTTTCCAGAAATGTCACTAATTAAGGTTTTCAGTGCTTTGTGATTGGCAGGTGCTATTGCACTTCCGACAGCCTTGCAGACCCCTAAGCAGAGAATTTAAGCCCAATGGGAACATGCTTCCCTGGTTACCCCCAGATGAGCAGCCTGGCTGCTCTGCACTACCAGGAATCTGCCGACGCCGGGTTGGGAGCCAGTTTCTCGGCTCTGACATGGAACAAGTTACCCACAAAAACAAATGGTTGTTGTAGTCTGTTGTAATTTTTTTGAGCCTTGTGCCTCTGTGCTTGGTCGGTCCCTTCTCTGACGCTTGAAAAGGCACTTGAAAAGAGCATTGCATTTGCAGTGTAATTTTTTAGGTGCATCCAAGATGCTGGGTGCAGGCACCTTACCTCTTTCTTCTTTGCTTGTCTCAAAACTTTACAAATAGGGCCACGTGATACCGCTACGCATGCCCAACCTTTCTTTCTCCATAGGCTTTTAAACCTTCAAACTGATCCTGTGTTTTTGCTCTATTTTATCAATTTTCAGCTCTCCAGGCCGTTGGTTGTTTCCAAGTATGTCTGGGCAGTAGGTTTTATTTGCAATAGGGCTCTTAGTTTGTCATCCATTTTGATATGCAGCTTCATGGCTAATTTTCTAGTCTAAAGAACTTACCTGATCCTGCTGGCCCTTAAACCAGGACACCATAAGCAGTACCACTGCAGTGCCGCTGGCTTTATCTCTCTCTTTTCCCCTTGAGCTTTCCTTCTCTTCTTTTTTCCCCTCACAGTTCTTGAACTACTTTCCTCAGTCAGTGGCAGGGAAAATTAGAGACCTGTGGTACCCAGCATATCAAGGTGTAATTTATTTGCAAGTGGTCAGCTATCAAACTAAAATAGATTTTTAAAATCAGCCTACACTGAGATAGCTGGGAGGGGCAGCTGCTAGCTGATCCAGTTGTGGATCAAACTTGAAGTTCACAGAACCTGTGAGTGGAGAGTCCATATCTGATGCCATCGAGAAAGCCCTAGGTCATTTCACTCCTTTGTGGGGAAGAAGGTCTCTCCCTTCGCGTTGCTCTCTTCTCCAGGAATGGCTGTTTCTAGGAACCTTTGTCAAGGGCTTCTGCAGACGAGCATGGTGAGACATTCCTCCTGGAAGCTGTTGCACCTGTTAGCCAAAGGAAATCACAACTGAACAAACACTTCTAGAGCTTCTCAGGCTGGCCTCAGAGGCATGTGCTGCTATTGACTCCTGGGGGCGATCTGGGTTGCATCTGAGCTGAGTATCTGCACTTACCATCTACAAAGCACTCCCAACAGTTTGCTTTTCCTCTGTCCTGCTGCTTGCCCAGGTTGACATCCTCTCGTTTATTTGAAGTGAGAAATTTGATGAGGCTTTTGTGAAGAGTATTCAGAACATGCACTTAGCTGGGGACATAGAAGGAGGTTTAAGTAAAAAAAGAAATTTAAGTGCTCTGTTCTTGAATCAAGGACTTTCCATGTCCTTGCTTAGAAAGAACACCTATCTGGAGCCTAAATACAAGAGCGAGGTTCATACAAAATGAGCTGATGAACACGTACTCTGGGGGTGGAAGGTTTCTGTCTGCCACCTCTGGAATTAGCTTTACCAAACTCTGGTCTTTATGGTAAAGTTCAAATTGAGGTAGCAGAGTTGGAAATGCATGACATCTCAAAGATTACTTTTATCCCACTTGACTGATGTGCTTTGTGTCAGGGTAAATAAAACTGGTTGGGCGTTTCAGAAACTGTGGCACTGAGAAGGGACTAAGGAGACACACCATTCCCTGGGGACACGAGGCAACCAGTCAGTCAAATGCTTCAAGGGGCACACACCTTGGGAGCTGAACAGATGCACTCCACCATGTGGTGCCTTAAAAAAACTCACTGGGACAAACAATCATATGTTAACTTCAAAAAAAGAAGTGAAAGTACCTCCTGCTATTATCTGGTAATGAACCAGTTTCGTGTAGCTTAGAGCCACCTGGGGTGTCTAGGGGGTGTCTCAAATAAAATGTATTCCAGAAATCAATGTATTAGCTTGTCTACGCCAAGTCTTCCATTAGCAGGGGCAACAACAAGAAACTTTTTCATTCCTCTAGATTCTTGAAACTGGGAAACTATCCAGGAAATATTAGAAGTTAGACAGCCAATAGCTGCATTTGTCTTTTATTGTCCAAGATGCAAACAAGCAGTGGGAAAAGAACACAGCCTGGATATTTTAATATACAGCCTGATGCCAGGACTCTTCCACCGGTCTTGACTAAATGCCTCTCATTTAACAATGTTTCCTTGACTGCAAATATTGCTTGCAAAAGCAGAGCAGGACCTTCATGCTTTTTGATTTGAAAGTCTTGCAACTTCCAGGCTTTCGGCAAAGATGGGATCAAAGATTTTCCCTGATTTGAAAATGAGAAGTCAGTACAAGAATGCCAATAAAGACTAAGAACTGCCATTGTGGTGTTTTGATAAAGAGTTATCTTTGGGGAAACAAATGTGTGGGCATAGGGCAGGGCTTACTTTTTTGGTTTTTTTTACGGGAAAAGTTATAAGAAGACAGGGAAACAAATGCTTTTAGCCCAGGAGCAGCAGCTCACCCTTGAAGAGCAGTGGGCTCTGCTCCATCAGTCTGAATGCACCCCAGTTTTGCAGCTGGTTGTTGCAAGAGGTGTTACACAGCTTTCTGTGAGAAATCTGGGCACTCAGAGCATGTTTAGCATGAGTCTAAACTCTTGATTTTTCCAGCTCACTCCTGTGCCAGAGGAGGTTATGTCACAGATCTGCATTAAGTTACTTCTTGTTTCTAAACTACTGAGATAAAGCTCGAGACAGTTGTATGTGTATGTGTAATGGTGATGTTTCTTATGTCTCTGTAAAGTAAAATTCTTTTGTACAATAACTGAATTACAAACATTCTTGTTTGAAAGTACCTACTACCTCTGTCTTCAACATCTATAGAATATGGAAGTGAAATGAATGACAATTAATGGGAAATAAGGTGCTTCATTAACTCAGGTGTCCTGAGCATAGCTATGTTGTATTTGTCATTTGAACACACAGCCTGCTCTGTTTAAGACTTCTGTATGACATGAGAAAGGCAAGAGCCACTTATCTGGTAAATGGAGGATAATCACATTATTAACGTCAGGTTTATGTTTGTGCTTCTTTCATCATCTTCTGTTCTTCATTAAACTGACATGTAGTTTGGTAGATGCAGTGGGCTTACTTCTGAGGAGCAATTCTAATTAGGAACTGATCAAGACATTTCTGATTAAAGGCATGTTTGATCTTTGGTTTTATTCAGCATTTACAAAGGACAAATGATTGTTACATCTCTGCTGCACTTTGTAGTGCACCTAAATTCCTACCTATGCCTAAGCCAGAGATTTGACTTTTTCATAGTTGTAGAGTATTTGGTAACCTCGTTAAAACAAGTAGACCCTACATACCCGAAAAGTATTGTTATGTTTATGTGAAAATAAAAGGGGAATATTCAGCATTTGAAGAGGGCATTGGGAGTAAAATTTAAAACTTGGAAGTATATTATGAGGAACAAAACACAGTGCCAAGGTCCTGCAGACTCCGGGTAGATGTATAAGACTGCGATTTGTGGTTGCACAGGGCTTTTGCACAGGAGCTCTCCTGTGGTAGTTGTTAGTGGATAGCAAATAAAGTCACGGCAGCAGCTGCCCTTCCTACATATGAATACCATGATCTTAATCTAATGCTAATTTCATAAGTTAATTTTAGCTTATATTTTAGGTGACAATCTAATGGTTTTTAAGGATTGTACTCACATGCATCAGCCTTGCAGCAATATCCGTTCATATGTGGGTGTAAATTATGTAACGCTTGATCTGCTGCCTGGGAGAGCCGAGCCAAGGTTTCATCCTTCATTGTATGAAAAGTAGAGACGGACATGGCTGCTGGGCTCCCACCTAACTTCCCTGCAAGGGGAGGGGCCCTAAGGCTTAGGCAGTGCCTGGGCACTAGCTGGGTCTGGGTTTGTTTCCTACCTCTGTCGCACATTTCCCGAAAAACTGTGCGAACTGCTGTCTGTCTCTCGAGGTCTCAGACTTTCATCTGTATGAAGCTCATGATAAAAGATCGCATCGTTTAGGATCAGTTTTCAGCCCCAGATCCAATTTCCATCCAGAAAAGGCAAGAACTTCTGCTGCTATAAGCCAAGAAAATTGTATGGATCGGCGGAAAGCTCGTTTCTTTCTGGGTTTGTTACGTGGAGCCCCTCGTGCCTTGCCTGCCAGCCCGAATCTGGGCAGCCTCAGAGCCCGAGGTGCGTGGGAGGTGGAGCCATTCCTCTGGCCCCGATGCCTCCTGAGGTCCCACAGCGTCTGGCAGCTCCAGCACGCACCCGCTCCCAAATGGGAGAGTGCTCCTCGCACGTACTGACTGACTGCACAGCCCCCACATGGCAATTTTTAAAACATTTAAATAGCCTGTCTTCTTTGCTTCATCTTGACAATTGATTTTAATCAGTATTATCGGCTGCTTAAAACACTTAATTCTCTGAAGCACTATAGCGTTCAGCCTCCAGGAGATACATGGAGCGGAGGTGCAGGATCAGTGATCTTATCAGTAGTTTTGTCCAGGAGAAGGTGGCCTGACGTCCCAGTCATGATCCTGCTTGGGCTGCTGCTGTTTGCAGTAGCGTGGTGCATTTTCAGCCCCACACCATCAGTGGAAGCAAGTCAGTTTGCAGAATGTTTCTGAGGTTCAAACCAGCACAGAAGGAGAAAACCTCACGCCTTCCCACCCACCCCACCGCTGCAATTTATTTGGTTAAAAAGAAGAAAAGCATTCAAATAAACTATTCATATGACTGAGTTATTCTGATACATGCTATGCTGTTTATTTCTGGCTTGTCAATACTTTAATTTATTTCAATCTGTTTCTAAAACAGAAGTGAAGTACATAATTGATTTGAATCTGTTAGAAGTTGTCCTGCCATCTGCACAGTCTGAAGCGAAGCGGCACAGGCATTGTAGCATTTGAAGGCATTAGAAGAAGTTATATGCTTCTGGATTAATACTGACTTCTGATTAATATTTTTCGGTGGCAGTAGAAAAGAATATGGTAACAGCTGGAAAGCCATAGATCAAATAATATATTCTCTATTGTCAGGTTTCTATACTGAGACACGGCTTGTTAGGTTTACTCATAAAATAACATATCTTGATTTTTAAGTGTTTAACACTCAGCCTCTGATTTTATGCCTATGAATAATCAGGGGAGTAGAAAGGAGGAGATGCAAATGACAGCTTATTTGTAGTTAAAGACCTACATGAAATATCACGTCAGCTGGAGCTGCAGAGGGAAAAGCCATGATTTGGTTGAAAACAAAGCGGACTGACTCTTCCGTGCAGTCGCCATACACTGAGGCCACAGTTAAATCAAGAAGAAAGTTCTTTTCTAGGCTACCACTGCTCCGAGCTTTTAATCTTCAGTGAGAATTACACACGTCGCCTTGTTATGAAGTGCTGACTACAGTCCCTGGCTACCTCCAGGAGATGCTCCAGGTTACCTCTGCGGGCAGTTATTCCCCTCCAGTTTGGAAATGGGGCCATCCAGCCTCCTTTTTGTCAGCTGCGCTCCTCTGCCCCCAAAAGCAAAGCCTTATTTATTCAACCCTCACTCTCTTTTCCATCCCTCTCACTCCCGCAGGAGTGTCTGTGCAGTGCCCAAGGTGCTTTCAGCACTGAGCTGTTTGCAGTGGGAAAAAATCGCTAATAGTGGCAGGGAGGTCAGGGTGTGACATGTGTAACAAAGACCAGAGGAGCAATGTGCATGGTCTTACCAACGTGACTCATCTATGCAGTTTAATTGCTGCATAAAATATGCAGAAGCACTTGAGGTAATTTAGAAAAGTTGGGGTGTTTACAGGAAAGTAGAAACTGAGCTTGAAAAAATAATTACACTTTTTTTCCTTCACATTAATGATTATATGGAAGAGCCTTTTGAATGTGTCCATATATGGGTTTTAAGCATTCATTCCACATCACTATTTCACCTTTTTCCTTAAGTGATTTCTATATTCCTACTAACTAACAATCATTTTGTCTGAATCTCATTTCCTCATAATAGCAAACCCATCAATCTCTGCTTTATTAAACAGGGAAGCATGCTTGGAAGCCAGAGCACTCAGATTTGATCAAAGATGTTATGCAAACCATTGATTTTAATTTACAGCAATATCCACTTCTTCCATTATTAACAGCTTTGAATTACTGAGACTGAATAATTAACAACTATTCCTACTTGATTATAGATTATTCAAAAGGCAGATGTACAGAAACATAACCCAGATGAACATCCTTCGTGCACCCCCAGTGATGCATATGCCTATTCAGTGTTCCCCAGGGGAGCAGTGCAACAAGGCACGAGAGAAAATACTCTGGAGAGATCTCTCACACGTTTCTGAAAATCTTATTCCAGCAAATGCTCCATACACAACTGTGCCGGTGTGTGTTTCTGACCTGCTGGTCTCTGTTCAGAGCCCTGGCTGTGGCCAGCCAAGTCAAATGATGCAGACCAGGATGCCACCACTTTCAGGGCAGGGTTGCCTGTGCACGCCGAGTGGGAAGCATGGGCTTAAAACATCGCCCTGCTTCCTGGCAGAAGCTGAAGCACCCCTCAGTCTTCAAGAAGGGCAACAGCTGGTGAGATGTGGCTCAGTGCTGGCCTCCTTTGGCATTTCCAGAGATTGTTTTGATGAGTAAAACTCAAAATCTCTGTGCACCAAAGAAAACCTGAGGTGGGTAATTCTCTTCAGTGTCTGTTCACTTGCACAGTGCTTTGCAGCTGATGAGGCTGGAATGGCCGGGGGTCTCTGTACTGAGCAATAAGCTTGTTCACTGAGGAAGATGTCTGTGAGCACAGAGCAGATCTAAGTCTTCACCTGCTATTATGGTCCCTGTCCTTCTTCACGAGCCCAAATGAGAGGAAAACATCTGGAATTCTTACAAAAGAAGACAGCCAATACCTGCCTTGCAAGGACAAATCTTCCTTCCACCCAAACCCACGTCCCTGCTTAGCAAAACCCAGCTTAAATTCAGTGTCAATCTTCCACCCCAAAGCACTAAACTTGGCCAGTTGTAACTTCTAACTTCAGAGTTATAACTTCCTTGCAGCTGTAGGAGTTTTCTCTTCAATGCAGAGAATCCTGCTGCTAAGGAAGAGCATAGGGGTGTCTGCAGCTATTTCTGTCCTAGCTGCATGGTGAAAAAAATCGTTTCTCTCCACCTCCAGAGCCCTTTTCTGTGGCATCCCTTAAGCTCCCTTCTCCCCCCGTCCCGCAGAACCACCTCTGCCCATCGCCAGAGCAGCAGTGTGTACTGAGGGGCCAGCAGCACATCAGGGCCCCCGGCTTGCCCCCGCTGCGCTGCCTCGCCCAGCTGTGCGGCACGCGGGCGCTGTCATGTCACCGCCGCGGAGGCAGCAGTGCAGGGCACGCCTTGGCAGAAGGGATGCGGTGCTCCCGAGGAGCGGCCGCGATGTGAAGAGCCTGCCCTGGTGCCTGGGGACAGGGCCGGCCTTTCGGTGGCAATAGCGGGCGGCAGCCCTGACTTTTGTCGGGGTTTCCTGTCTAGGCACAGCTGCTTTCCAGCGGGAGATGAGCAGGCCGGTCAGTTCACCGAAGCATTTACTACATGTTGTACTGGTTACTGTGAAGTGTTTACGTCCAAGTGCAAGCCCATTGCCTTTAGGAACAGAGCAGCTCATTCAAGGAACAGGTCAAATCAAAGTGCTTCCCTCCTTGCCTCTACCTCCCTCGGTGGGGTGAGGCCCCAGGGCATCCTGACACCAAGTGCAGCAGGGCCAGCAGCCCGGGAGCCAGCATCCCTGCCGCAGGGAGGGGACAGGGATCTCTCAGCAGGCAGCCTCAAAACCCTGGGGCTTCCCCTAAAAAAGAGCCAGCTGGCTCAGTCACCAGCCCCCCCTCCCAAGGCACTGCATGGTGGAGTGAGAAGCCCCGTCCACGGCTGATGGCCAGCTCACCCCCCTGAACAGGGCTTGGGGACAAGGGAGGTGTTTCTCCCCCTCTGTACACGCTGCAGAGTGCAGATGCAAGGTGCTCAAATAATGCAGTGATGAGAATTGTTTAGGAACAGCAGAAGGATGGGCAAAGCTAGATAAGACAAAATATAAATCTAACTCAGCCTGGCTCCGTATAAACTAAACCGTCGTCATCCTCTTTACCACTGTGCCAGCGTGTATGTGCTGCCACGCTCACTCGGGAGGAAAAGGAACATCTTTTGTATGGCGCTATTCAGTGTGGTTTGACATTTTGTTTCACAGATGCAGCCACGGAGCAATGTTAGCCTATTGTGAAGGGTTGTTTAGACAGGTACAATTACAGCTCGGCAGCGAAGGTGCCTTTGATCCCGGCATCCCCATTGTTCCTGAGGCTTTTCATCCCACTCAGTACCCAGCTAGAAGGCCTGTGGCTGCGACCTGCCTTTGAAGTTGTTTCTTTTCCATTTCCCGTTAATTTTCATGGTGTCTTCTTCTGCTGGTGAACATTATTGATGAAGGCTTTGGCATTCAGTTGTGCTCAAAATACTGATACTTGGCAAGTGTCTGACCTTCGCCAGCTGTGCAGCAGCCACGTGCAGGAGGAGGGCAAGCGGTGGGCCCAGAGCAGTCTGTGCGGCTCCAGCAGAGGACAAGCGCCTTGTGCATCCCGCTGTGCGTGGTGCCCGCAGGGAAGGACCCGCTCCCGACTGCTCATCCTTTTCCGAACGGCTTCGCTGCAGTGCAGATTCATGTGTTAGCAGCTCCCAGCTTCCTGCCTCCCAAAATCTCCAATGCAGGACTTTGCTTCTGGGGAAAATGAGGTCTTTCGGATCGGATGTGTGTGGAGATGGATGGGAGAGAGAGGGAGTGACATCCTATTCTAGGAGCAGCTGTGTGGCCCATGACCGGTTCTGTAGGGTAGCTTGGGATTTTAGTGTTCCGGTAAGGAATTAGATGCCAGTTACCTTTAGTTTTTTGGAAAGAATCTCTGTATGCAATTCAAGGTGGCCACTGGTGATTGAGAAGCACAGAAACTGATGCCATTTGCTTGATTTTTGGATTTAGCGTGTTACTACGAAACCAAGGAGGAAAGATGCCCAGAGATAATGTTCGCTACGTACTGAGAGTTCAAAAGACAGACCAGAGAAAGGAAGGCAAAGGAATCCACCAAGAGCTGTTAAACTCAAGCCCATGGTGACACAGACCTTTGCGGCATGAGAGAGCACGCAAGGGAGGCACTGCTGTATGCAAGTAGGCATTTCGTCTCCTCCATGCCATTGTCAGACAGAATGATGGATGAGGCAGATCCTTTTGATTGACAGGGGTTTTCTTCTGTGAGACTGGAGGAAGTATGACTGGAGCAGCGTAGGCAAATTGCAGGCAGCAATTGCAGTGTAATTGCAAGAACTGCAGACTCAAAATCCACTTGTTGCAAGAGTTGTCCAAGAACTAATGACCCAAGGTGTCAGGAAGCAGTGCTCTCCAATAAAAACTGGGAGAGCCATATTTAGTTCAGACAGAGCCTTTTCAACATTTCTGAATGCACTGAAGGATTTGTCCAGAGCTACCAGCTTCTTGGAGCCTTAATTGTCCTCACTGAAGTTGTGCTAAGTTCAGTAGACAGCTCTTTCTAATTAAGCGCAAACTCTTTCAAATGCCAAATAAAAACACATCTTGACTTTGCCTTTCTCCTATCTTAGCACCTATAATTGGCTTGCACAAACATAAGTGTCTTGCTGGATGCAAACCCATGGCTATGTCTGACCCTTCCAACATAACCCCAGAGACCTTCCTACATTAAGCAGGAGTGGATTTACTGACGTTAGCACTGAAAACCGGCAGGGCAAAAGAAGCAGTCATGCTTTTGCCTCTGGGCTGGGATCATTCCTTCCAACACAGGACAAAACCTGCTTCCTTACTGGGAACCCTTTGCCCTGAGCCACCCGTACACCCTCTCCTGGTACACTGGTACCCCAGCAACCCACCTCCAGAAGGACATGTGCCTGGCGGTGCTCGGCGACTTTTTGCCTGAAAACCTTGTAGAGAGGTGGGATACACCCAATGTCCACTCTGCGTGACGTTTATCAGTCTCTTAGTTTTAACACAGGAGATTATCTGGAACTAAAAGCTACCTGTGCTCTCACAGGTGAGAAAGCACTACTTGGCATATGGACATACATCTATGAAGCTAGGATATGCGGTTGCCTTGGACCTCTTTCTTATTATAGCCATATAATTGCACTTGGTTTTGAGCCTGCATATATCTGCCTAGTGCTGTGTTTTTCTATGAAACTACTGTGAGGCCAGGGCATCTCCTTTCCTCTTCTTTATTTGCTCATAAACATCCTCACCTGTCTGGATGAACCTATACCTAGTGATGTATTTCCTTGTAAAACATGGAAAATCTAGGAATTCCTAAGATATTGTTCATATTCAACACGAAGAGTCAAACTTCAGCAGGCTGCCGTCTGACCCACTGGTCAAAAAAGTCATACTCAAAGTGGCATCAATTTTAGGGACAAAAATGGAGATTGTGATTAAATGGATGTTCCACAGTGCAAGCTCTGGGTGAAGTCAGTCGCTAGAAGCTTATTAAAATGGCACAGGTAGTGGAGGCAGGACCTCAGCAGTCTCTAATCCTTTTTAGCTTTGCCAAAATCAGGAGAATTCAGTGAGATAAAGTGTGAAAGTCTGGAATGTACTTAGTAAATAAAAAGTGACCCCAGAGGAAGTCAAAGTAAAACAGAATAACAGTTCAATTTTTCAATTACCTGAACAATCTCACATCATTAATCCTGGGTGCTGACTACCTGCTCCGTATGCTGTGAAGAAATTTCCCTGCTGAATTAGTGTCAAGTGCTGCTCTTAATGCCAGTTTATTTCTAGCCACGCTTGATAACATGAACAAACACTGTAACGTAACAGGGAAAGTTACACGAGCAGGTGAAGGTTTAGGATGCATTTTGTTCTGGATACATAATTAGAAATAGCTTTAAAGGAAAAGTGGCTCAAAATTTTGTAATAAAACCAATTTTATGAGGAATTGAGCACTATTTATTGCATGCTGTGTGTTACCTTCCTGCTTTGCAGGCTCTGAAAAAAACCCCAACAACTTTTTTTAAACATTTAACAAGGTATTTGTTGAAATGCAGACTTAAAATATGTCCAACATTGTGTTTTCATGTTATCCTTCCTTTTTCTTTTCTTTCTCTTGATTAACTGAAAGAAATTACTGATGTCAGGGTATGGGGAAATCTGGCACTTCCTTTTAAAAAAATTCTATTTTCCCTAATTCTGGAAAAATTACCAAGTGAAAAAGAAAAAAAAAAGCCAGACTGCCTCTTGTTCTGTGGCACACAATGAAGAGGGAATAAGGGAAAAGATTTTGTAGAATATTTAAAAATTCAAGATGCAAAATGCTCATTTTGAGGAAAACCTAGGGAAAAAATGGAAAAATGGAAGGAAAGAAAACCAAAATAATCCTGCATAGAAAATAACATTATTTATTGGGGTAAAGAGAGAATGAAAACATTTTCGTCCAGAGGCTCTGAATTGGAAGGGACTTTCAGAAATCAGGCACGGTTCCCTCCAGCTCTTGGAAAGGGCTCCTCCACCGTACGTGACAGCTTATCTGCCACTGGGAGAGCTGGGTGGCCACGGACGTTGTGGGTATCCTACGCCTGTAGCCTTCCTGCTGATGAACACAAGCCTCGTAGCTTTCCCCATAAATATGAAATGCTCTTTGTGAATGCTCTTGGTGGGAAGGCTGCCTTGCTGCGACAGGCGTGGGGATGCTGCTCTTGCACTGGCCAAAACGAGTGGCCGTGCCTGGCACCTCTGCGCTGGCTGGGCAATCCCCTCCCAGTGCCACTGCAGCTTCTTTTTTCTCCTTTTCTTTTCTTTTCTTTTTTCTTTTCTTTTCTTTTCTTTTCTTTTCTTTTCTTTTCTTTTCTTTTCTTTTCTTTT
>JAVKLA010000042.1:9055879-9099059 GCA_034782735.1 Sagittarius serpentarius | reverse complement strand
TTTTCTTTTCTTTTCTTTTCTTTTCTTCTCTTTTCTTTTCTTCTCTTTTCTTTTCTTCTCTTTTCTTTTCTTCTCTTCTCTTCTCTTCTCTTCTCTTCTCTTCTCTTCTCTTCTCTTCTCTTCTCTTTTCTCTTTTCTCTTTTCTCTTTTCTCTTTTCTCTTTTCTCTTTTTTTCTGTGTGCTCCCCAGTTCGAGTGAGGGCTTCGGCGTAGCAGAGAAGATTGTGCTGCTCACCTTCATCTCCGCCGTTATACTGATGGCCATCCTGGGGAACCTGCTGGTGATGGTGGCCGTGTGCCGGGACAGGCAGCTCAGGTGAGCCCACCCAGCCGGCCACTGCCTGCCCTTCTGTGGGGAGGCACAGGGGAAAATCCCCACCTAAAAAGCCCCATGCCCGCAGCTGAGGGCATAAACTGCCGCGATGAAGGCTGTCTCTGGCCGTGCATTGCACCACAGCAACGACAGGCACTCACCCTGGCCTCAGTGCATCTCCACTTGGATTTACACTGTGGCGGTGGGATCATTTTAGTATCCATCCTCTGCATTTTTAGTGCTCTCAGTGTAAAAAAACAGATTAATCAGTGAAAACGAGAGCTAAGCAGCAATTCCTTGGAGAAGGAGGTTGGCCTCTACCCCTGTTCCATCTCAAATTTCCTAACGAGCCCATCGGAAGACCACACAGATCAAGGTCCTGTTGCAGTTGTGCTGCACTGCCACAGCCTGGCAAATGCTGCCAGTGATTTTGGGGGGGGTCACAGGCAAAACTCCTGTCTTGAGGCTTGCTGCTGCCCCTGGGAGTTGTCAGACCAGCCTCAGGAGCAGAGTGAGATATTCAATAGCCTCTATTCACATTCTGCGTGGGATTTTTAATGGATTTAATTCTATTTTATTGTTATGATTTTAAAAGTAGTCTTCAAGTTAAAATTACAGCTTCAGTCTAGATTCTTCTGAGTGCTTTCTGGAAGGATTTTCTCAATTTACAAGTTAAAATAAAATCCCCCTCCTCCACCCTAAACTCTCCAATGCAAGCTGTGAGGCTGAGCCACATACAGAGGCCTGGGAGCATCTATTTGCCTCTTCTGTGTGAGCAGAAAGATGCATTTACGCAGGGAACGTGGTGGATACTTAGCTGTAAAAACAGGAACAAGCTAGGGGTGACCATATAAAGTGAGGAATACATTAGAGAGGACCTTTTAGTGTGATGGAGCAAATTAAACCCAAACACAAGCTGAAATCTCTGTCCACATGTAGAGGATGCTGCACCGAAAATATTCCACCCTAATTTTGTGATCTGCCTTGCAGGAAAATCAAGACCAATTATTTCATTGTTTCCCTTGCCTTTGCGGACCTGCTGGTGTCAGTGCTGGTGATGCCGTTTGGAGCCATTGAGCTGGTTCAGGACAACTGGATCTATGGAGAGATGTTCTGCCTGGTCCGAACGTCCCTCGATGTCCTGCTCACCACAGCATCAATCCTGCACCTGTGCTGTATCTCGCTGGACAGGTACGAACAGAAGAGCATAGAGAATAATTACAGTTGCTTTAAGTTTCTTCAGTGTTGTTGCTTGTCAGCAGCAGCCAAAGGGCAAATATGAACCTGCTGGGAACCGTAGAGCAATAAATCTCTCTCAGTAGCTGATTTTGGAGAGAGGTCTCTGAATCCTCATCAGTGTAGAAAAACTTTGAAAGGAATGAGATTTATATCGATAGAGCAAGCCAGGTTCTCAGCTGCTTTGCAGCCCACACCTCTGTTTGCATTACTGATCAGACGTGGCACAGTTTCTTCTTTAAAGCCAAGAAAAGGCACTTTAAAGATGGATCCAAAGGACAGACCTGCAGCTGTCGCAGTCGGAGGTGCATCGTGCACAGGACGTTGGTTTAGCAGGGGTGTTACTCTCCGTTACAATGTCAGGTGTTGCTCACTGCCAGGGGGTGCAGGGGAGGCTTGCCTGGGGAACGGCTTGAAGTGTTGTGCTGAGCCCCATCTTCCCAGGGACTGAAACGCTAAATTCTCTGGCTTTCTCTCTCTTGTCAAAAAAATATTTCACGTATCTTTCAAGTGCTGTCAGAACTGCTCTTCCTGCTGTTAGCAGCCATACAGGCAGGTGAAAACCAATACTACTAAATGACATGTTATGACATATATTACTAGATTATATGGAGAAAGAGCAAAAAGAGCAAACCCCCCCATACTTTATGGGCTGCTTTTCTAAGGAATCCATTTATACATCTCCACTAGTGACTGCTAACAAGGACACAAATAAAGCTGGTGAAAAGGGTGCATAGGCCTCGTGGGAGATCCTAAAATCTTTCTTTCCTTTCAAACTTTTCTTGCAAAATTAAAATGAAGCCAAAATCCTAAATAATTTATGGCAAACAATTCTGTTTTACTGTTGTCTGCAGTTTTTCAGGGTAAATGGCAGAACTTTCCATACAGAATAGCAAGAATTTTTCATAGGATGAATACTTGGAGGAAAACGTTTTGACTGGCTATTCTAATAGGCAATATTTAGAGCTTTCATTTGAATACCTTTAAAAATACTATTACTTAGTATTACTAATATGGCCAAAATAACCATAATCATTCTCATCATCATGACAACTGATATTTAAATCGCGTTTTTCATCCAAAGAGTCTATCCCCAGCCAGACTTGAAAAGATAGTCGATTAACTTCTCAACTGATGGGCAGTAGTCCTTTGTGGTGGGAGAGAGGGGCACCGGCCCGTGCAGTAACGTATCCAGACAGAAGGTGACGTGCAACAGCCACAGCGCGTTTCCTTATCTGGAAGTTTAGATGGATGGAACACAAATAGGAAGCTCATTATCTTAAAAACATTGACAAATTGCCACTTTGAGCCAATTACCAGTAAAGCAGATGTTAGGCATCGTGCTCTGGATGTGGCCTTGTTAGATGAAATGTTGGAGTTTGATTCTCCAGGCTCTTAATTAAACACGGGGGGTGCGTAGAGAAGGGGACATGAAGGGAAAATATTGTTTTCCCCCCTCCCCTGATCTCTGACACCCCCAGGGCATGAGGAACCTCCCATGTGCGGTGCACAGAAGGGAAGCGCCCCCCCTTTCTCCTGCCTGTGCCACCCTCTTGCAGACCCCCACCACGTTGTGAGCTCTTGCTCCTGCTGCCTGTCCCCGTCGGTCCCCATGCTCCTGGGACAGCCTTGTCCGAGGGTGGCGAAGGGGCTGGGGGCAGCCTTGGCGCTATGACTATCAAAATGCATGGCTCAGAGTTAATGTATTAGGGATATAGAACAGAGATCACAGTTCTATACAGGAAGATTTTCTTTCTGTAAACAGGCCTGAGGCAGAGTTTGCAAACTCCCAGCTCAGTAGAAAGAACTGGAAATAAAAAAAAAAAAAAAAAGAACCTAAAAAAAAACCTAAAATGAAATGGATTAGATTATTCTGTACTAAGTGAAACATCCAGAGCAGAGTGTGAACACCTGTAGAGGACTACAGCTCTGCTCTTCTTTCTATGCTCCTTTATTCTCTGCCCAGGGAGTCAAATTCTCTCTGCCAGGTGCAGAGCTGCCGTAGCAATAGGTGAGCATCGCTGCCTACAGTAACCCATAGCTGATTCCCCTCCTTCTGGACAGAGGGAAATGGGGAGCTGAGTCTGGGGACCCCCACTCCATGCCCCCCATCCCAAGCCAATGCTTTAATCACTAGAATACTACACGAAAGAGGAGACCAGCTGTCTTGAAAGACAGCAGGAGCTGTAACCGTGTTTTGGAGGAAACATTCTCTGAGCTTGTTCCACGTGTGTTCTGAGAAAGTTTGGGGAAGGTGCAGCAGCCCCTGCACTGGCACCTGAGGGTGATGGGCACTGTGCTCGAAGGAGTCCCATATCAGCATTGTTCCATTTAATTGGCTCAGCCTTCTGGGATAAACTTATCCTGCTTTTAAAGATTTCTGCTTACTGATTGTGTATTTAAACCTGTTGCTGGTACAGGAACATTCTTCCTATTTCTTCAGAATTAAAAAGGTTCTTTAAAGTAGAATAAAAAAATGACACACATGCTGACTAAAAAAACCCACATCCACCAATCTTGGTGCCAAGACGATAAAAAAAAAGTGGTTAGTGCTCTGAATTTGAAAGTTCCTAGAGCTGGAGATCATCTTAAGTGTCACAGCACAAAAACAATCTTTCAGGAAATGCCTGTAAACTTTTTTGTCATGAATGCACTGACAGAGAGAAATCCCCCAATATTTGCCATCCCCCCCAGTATTGGCCATGTTAAACTAAACCGCAGTCAAATTGCTTGAAAAGAAGTCGAGGATGAATTCATTAATGAGTGATGGGTGTGCTGAAAACCTCTGCAAGTTCAGGGGCGAGGGAGCAGAGCTGCACTGCCTGGGATACAGAAACACAGCAGCAATTTTTGACAGCTTACACACCTGATGTCAGGGAATTATTTCAGGACACACAAACGCTCTTTCTCTTTTGTCTGTGTTTACCATACATGTGCTGCTCTTTGCTCTCAGGCAGAGAGAGAGAAAAGGTTCTCCAGGCTGGTGGCTGGGTGCAGCCCGACATGGATAATTATTGCAGCCTTTATCGTTTGCTTGCTGCTTTCACGCTGAAGAACGGAGCCTCTGCAGACTAGCTGCAGAGCTGATCTAAATTTTAGGTAATTCTCTGGTATTGTGTTTTTCTTGTTTCTCTTCTCAAAATGACTTTATGGAGTGCTTGTTAGAGCAATGACCTCCACACACACCACCACTGGCAGAGCACTAGCAGCAACATCCCCGAGACAGGCTGCTCCTCTCCAAAGGCACTTGAATTTGCCATAGAAACTTCTCTATCGTCTAATCTCTGCAGGGCATGTATAGCTCTCCTAGCCATTCAGTCTTGCTGCAGAAGTTCACCTTGGATGCTATTTTGACCCCATGGGTAATCATTTGGAGCTTTGCCACTGACATGCAAAAAGCCAGGATTTCATCTTAGACGTTTCAAAAGGCATATTTCTTCTGCCAGTACAAGAAGGCACAATTATGTCTGTGTTTGCTGACAGTGAGTGTCAGCTGAAACAGAAAGCCCAAGATCTCTCTTTCTCATGTGAAGAGGAGAATCCCAAGTCAACTGTGTGGCTTTCATCACTTTCTGTTTGATCAGACACCTCAATGTAAATCTGATTGAGTCTCAAGACTACAGGCTTCTGGGTTCTCCCAGGACCAAATGTCAAGTTCAGACTATGCACCGTGGCGCTCGAGACAGACCAAGGTGCCTCCTGTAGCCCTCGACTAGCTCTCCTGAGCTGCTGTACATGAAAATATTACAGAGGTAGGTCAGTCCCTAGTCATCTTCCTCTCTTAAAGCTGTATTTCTTCCTCTGATTGGTTGACTAACTGATTAATATGATTTCCAAAATACAACTTAAGGACGCCGGTAGGGTACTGTAGCCATCGCTGAAATTGTTTAACATCCACCAGAACACTGTCCTTGAGCACAGAAACAGTCCTAACCTGACCAGGAGTTTCTGTGCTAATTCGTGAGCTCTTTTGTGTCCCAAAGTCTATTAAATAGACTTTCTTTTTTCCTGAATTACCACTGTATATGTTATTTTACATTTCTGCAGTGCTTGCTCACTGGCATGCTCTGGCAGCCTGATTAGGTAAATCAGAAAACGCTGTATAAAAGCAATTGCTTTCCACCACACAAGCAGCAGACCTCGATGCCTGCGGATCCAAAACCTGATACCCCTCACCTCGCAACACTGTCAGGTCTAAACATTCACAAAGACCGAGGACACTAAATCCTTTCGCTACTTGGCATGTTTAATAAACCGTTTTCTGACTGAAAGGAAACATGAGGTCTTTCCCTCCATCTCTCAGAGGAGACACTTGGGTGGAAGAAGACAGGGAGAACACAGACGTTTTGATTTTGGCTCTTACCACATCCCTGAGGACATGCCATGGTCTCTTCTTTGCTGCACTGCGGGTGATACTACACTTGTGCCACGTCATGCTGTGGGTCATCTGGAGCCAGTGACAGTCCCACTTCACTCCTGTGTCCTTTTCACAGAGATTAATTCACTTTTGCTGCCATGAATTTGGCTGCTGTTCCAAACCTCCTCAGCAAGCAGGACAACAGGGATTTTCAACGCAGCTTGTGCGGAGTGGTGGATACAGAATAATAGATTCATTTTCCATACCAAAAGAAGGCTAAACCCCACCTTTTAAATCTGCCATTTGCTCCTTCCTGATGTGCCAGCCCCTTGCTGTGACTGTCCTGGGAGCATCACTTCCAGGTGTGTTTTGGTCTGTGATCATCCTGAGAAAGGCAAGGAGAAAATTTCGACCTCATTTCATGTCACTGCTAGAGATGAAGAGTGGAAGTACCCACGCTTCAGCCACAATTGAATAGATATGAGTACAAAAATTTTCTAAATTCCACCTATTTCTTGAGCACTTTGCCAATTTTTAAAATCCTTTTCCTTTTGTAGACTGAACTCAAAAAAGTTGTGCTGTTCCTGGTGCATATTATTCAAAATGTGGATACCTGACAGCTCAGTCTAATAGTGATTAATGACTTGACAGAGTAACCATCCTCTAACCCAAATGAGCAGCGCACCCAGCACGTGCTGTTCACAGCTAGGACTGAACAGGCTAGCAAAGTCTCCTGATTTGCAGCTGCTGTGCCAAATTTTCCTTTTGGGACTTGGACTACGTGCTTTCAAAGTGTCTCTCTCCTTTGTCCGGTGAAAACATTAGTTGAGATTTGAAAAGACGTCCAGAGAGTTTAATTTTTGTAGTATTCTGCAGTCATCTCCCAGCAACTGTCATCTCAGCTCAAAATGCTCACTCTGACCTGAATGAGAGCAACATGTCTTTCTTTTCCCCTCTTGTCTGCAAAGCCTCAGACCTAGGCTTTAAAGGTTGCTGGCAGAAACGTGAATTTCTGTGACAGTTTTTTTTGGTTGTTTTGGGGTTGCTTTTTTCCACAGCGAGAACTGACTCCCAGACAGTGTTAAGAGGACAGAACAGATGAGGAGCTAGTGGTGGATGGCCCTGAGAAGGTCAGAGCAGGTAGATGAATGACTGGGTTTCTGTGCAGGGAAGGATGGCTCAGCCCATCATCAACCTGTTCCTCATCACCCATCCTGGCAGCTGGGTTGGAGGAGCACTGACAGCACTGCTTCCTTCAACAGTGTTTTATTTAATTTTTGCTAGCTGTTGCCCTTATGTTCATTCAGACTTTATGGGAGTATGCTTCTTCTAGCTGGTGTTTTTTCTGTGATTCATATATTTCCTGCCTTCTGTTTTATTTCAGGGCATACAACTGTGGCTTTTTAAGAAAACAGGGTGGTTAATCTAATCCTCAGGACTCAGTTTGGAAAATCATTCTCTTCAACGTTTTCAGAAAGTGTTGCTCGAAAAGACTTGTCTGATAATGTCTTGTATCTATTGCCATTAGTGCCTCGGAAAAAAGAAAAAAAAAAAAAGCATTCAGGCTTTAATTCTTGAAGGCATTTGAGAAAATCTGGAGAAATCACCACAGGGTAAACTGATCTCACTGGTCAAACACAGGGAGCAAAGTACTGTAAAGACTTAGAGACACTCTTAGTCTCATCTGAAAAAGCATTTTTCCAAGGTATCAGAGGTATCTCAGGGCTCACTGAATCAAAATTTTGCTGTCTCTGGGTTATGCTTTTTCATCATCTCTTTGGTACTCTAATATAAAAGAAAGATTTAGCCTTGAATTATTTATTTATTGCATGTTTTATGCATACATATCCATTGTTTATGCCTATGCAATAAAAATAATTGCATATAAATAGACCAAGAAGCTATGATAGTGTCCAAATACAGTTAACCTGTCAGGAAAGGCAATTTTCTTCTCCAATATTTGCAGTACAATTTGCAATACAATTACTTCTCAAAGTCTTGGGGCACAAAAAAACCAACAGAGAAACAAACAAGTCCTAAATGCCTGTATTCTTGGGCTTAGATGCACATCTGGCACCTCTGCTCCTCACGCAACCAAAGCATCCTGCACCCTCTCCCTGCGTCCTCCAGCTCTCCTGGCTGTGTCCCGGCCCGTGAAGCTCTCCTCCAAGTCTGCGTCTCTGCTGGGCACTAGGTACACTGTTTGCCTGGCATGTTCAAAACATTTGCAGATTTGCTATGTAACACGCAACAGAACAGACCTAACTGTGTGTTTGTATATTCAACGCTAATCTTACTGGAATTCAAACATACCACATAATCACTGCTAAATACAGGCTAAAGCGAAGCAGATGTATCCAAAGAGTGTTGGAGCACCAGAGTGACAGATGCTTGTTGCACCATTTACAAACATTAATTAACATTAATGTACTGTTCAGACATCAAATTAGCACAGTCCCTTGAGAGAGATGATGTTTTAGAGATTCCCAAAGCCCCGTGCTCTGCAGTGGCAGTCTGTCTGGAGAAGCAGCCCCTCTCCCTGCGCAGGTTGGGAGGGCGCGGGGGTGTGAGAGCACGTGCAAGGGGCACAGGAGTGGGGATATTTGGGTGGCCGCTGGCTCTGCCCGCCCTGCCTGCCGCCTCCCGTTTCCAGCGCTGCATCACATCACCCTCCGTGCTCGGCTCTTTCGCACAGCGTTACAGGCGAGGCAGCCGAGGCACCAGGGGATCGACTGGCTCGCCAAAGGATGCCTGGGCCACGGTGGGGCTCGAGGTCAGGAGCATGATGTCTTTCTCAAGGAAAGCAGAAAGCAGCTGTGCCCAGCGGTGCTCTGCAAAACATCTGCCGGCTGGCCAGGGGCAGGGGGAGGTTATTAGTGGGGAGACTTATTAGGTCTTAAATAGCTATCAGTAAGTAATGATTAGGCAGTCGGCAACCTGATTATATGCCACAAATTCCAGCTAGAGTTTTGAACAAGGCTATAAATCCCCCGTGCCCTTTTCAGCTGGAAAAGCATCTGATCTCGTACAGCTAGCTCCCAGGTGCTTAGGTGGAGGGACAGAGAGGCAGCACGGGAAGGAGCTGAGCAAGGGCAAGTGGAGACTGTCCGCGAGGGCTGCGAGACGCGGAACGTAACTGCGGAGTTATCCCTGTCGGCACTCAGCTTGGCAAGAAAACTAACACAGGATTTGCAGAATTCAGGTCTGAGAGCACTAAGAAAAATAACGGAGCAGATGGCCATGGCACAGCCTGAGGGATGCACTGTCCTTTATTATTCTTTACAAACCCTCTAGAAATATGGTAATTTATTTTGCCACTGTTGCCGCCAGTAACCCTCCACACACACCGACCCACACGGGGACCATGAAGGAGTCCTCTATCTCCGTTTGGCAATATACATTTGTTTGTATTACTAGCTAAATTTATCCAGTTCCAATTAACTGTTCTCTTTAGCATTTTTCTCAGTGTAATTATCTCAACACCAGCAGGCTGTTGTTTTTCTAATAAGAATTTAATTTTGTTAGATATAATCATTTTAGGACTTTTTTTTTTTTTCTGGACCAGCAATGCATGACTTTGTTTTATTTGGCACTGTCAGAGACCCTAGCTTATTTGCTCAGTGGGAAAAAGGAAAAAAGAAAGAGCTGTTCTCTCCAAAAAAATGTAAAAATCTGGTTATGCAGAGGCCAGAATCTGATTTCACTGAAGTATCAGCAAAGCCAGTAGCGCTGTTTTAATTTCACACAGGCACAAATAAATTGGGATCCTAGCTCCTTAGACTTCATCACTCGGTCGGGGTTCAGCTGAAGACTCTGGCCCCGTCTGGATTCACTGAGGGAGAGGAAGAGTGTGCAAAACCACGGTCAGATGTGGGTTTTGTGGAGCGCGCCAGCGTAGAGCTCCAAAAAGACTAAGAACGGGATTTTCCAAACTAGCCTAATCCTTCCTTACATATAACTTGAGTCCCACGAGGAGAAGCAGCATCTTTCTTCTGAAATAAACGTCCCTGTTGCCTGCCAGAGTTTTCTATCAGTGCAGTTCAGTGTCTCCAGCACCTGAGCTGGCTGCCTGGGGGGGCAGCCCCCGGAGCCCCGCCGCCGGGCTCGGCTCGGGTGAAGAGCGGAGTCCCCTGCGGTGGCAGCTGGCGGAGGCTGGCTGTCTCCTGCTGCATTTCTTTGGCCTCTCTTTCCTTAGGGCCTCACAAACAGATCAGTCCCGCTTTGGTGTTTAAGGTGTGGTTCAGCAGACACGTGTAGGCACAGAGCCTGTATGGGCGTGGCTGTTGCACCCTAACTTTGGGAAAGAGCTAATAGCACCCACAGTTTTCCCACCCTCTCGTCTTCTTTTTTCTAGATTATTTAAGGGGTGGTAAACAATTATTCAGTATGAGTATTCAGTAAATTTTCCTTGGCTCATTTTGGCCCCAGTGATGATAAAACATACGGTATGTATATCATTTTATACATACACATGACACCAAATGGTTTTAAATGTGGGCCACCCACAGAAACTGTTTAGTAAAGGTGGGTGTGTATTTGTCTGTCTGTGATATCTATACCCTGCTTCTTGCAGGGTAGTGTCTACATAGCCGTAGCTCAAACAAAATTGTATTGCAAACCAGGGAGATACTTTAATTTTTCTCCAAGGGTAAGGAATTATCTAATGCAGCTAAGTAATTACATTTCGGTAATTCCCAGAAGACAAGGCAAGAGCAGCAGTGTGGTTAGAGCATCACTGATCCTGAGGCAGGAGCTGAGGACTCCAGGACTGCTCTCTGGAGATGCGCCCGGCGCAGCTTTTCCACTGCCACGGGCCTGAGGAGGCACTTGGATGTCCAGGCTGATGGGCGGCCAGATGCACCGGCTGCTGTATCTCTGCTTGCTTCCCTTTAACCACAGGAACTGGTGTATGTTAACGTAATTGGCCCAGCTGGTGATGTAGATTCTTGGACCTTTGATTTCTGTCTTGACCACAGATCCCGGTCACAAATGGAGTCTCATCGTGTTGGTGCTTGAGGAGTATGCAGACAGTCACTACCACAACTAGCCGTCCTTGCCATGGACCACAGCTCAGTTATGCTGCTGTCAGACGTAGGTCACCAGTGTGTTGAAAAGAAATGCTGTTTCTCACTCAGTCTCAGTCTTCCCTTTCTTGTCTACAAGAACCTAGAAGCTCTAAACTTGTAATATCTACAGGTGTCATCACTTAAAAGTTGATGTGCTTTTCAAGAATCTTTTTTTGTTTTTTCCTGGAGGAAAGGCAGGGTATGATACAAGGAGTGTGTGTACATGTGTGTGCAGGTATGCGTAGGATTTTTCATACTGGCAAAATGGCAACAACAAACACCCATGATTTACAGCACTTATATTTTCATGAAAGCCTTGGGCCAACACAGCAGATTCAGCATTCAGTTGTACAAGGCAAGAATATAACTGAGGTTCATTTTCTGTCTATTTTCTCTTTGGCTTCACATCTTCCCTCTTACCTGCCATTCCCTGTCTTCACATATACATAAGTTTAACGTTAGGCAAGCTGTCCATGATCCTACTGCTGAGGAATGTGGTATTATGTCTTCTCTACCCAAAATGCTGAAGGCTAGGAGGTACAAATGTGGTGCTGCTATACAGTTCATCAGGCATTTATATCTCTGGTTTTACGTGTAACACTAACTGCAAAGCGGAGCTCTCCGGCAGGCAAAGCCCCAGTCCTATTGGGAAAGGATGAAACATTTTGCTCTTACAGCTCGTGGACACTGTATATGAGTGACTGTGGCAGCTCCTGCTGGTGACGCATGTAGGAATACGGAGGAAATTGCCCTGAAGACTGGGGCACTGAGTCACTGAGTCACTGACCCTTCAGCGTTTTTTATAGCTTTCATGAACATAATAGAGGCATACCTGCATCCCCTCGGAGATGCTGGGAGAGCGTTTGTAACACATGAGGTCCACTTTTGGTAACTGATCCACTTGGCAGTAATTGGTCCCCCACATCCATGTCACTGGAACTTCCACTGGAAGACCAGGAAGCATCACGTTCATGTTGCTTGAGAAAGAGTATGGCCACTGCACTGTTCCATGGAGCCACCAAGTGATGCTGGACGGGTCACAAATCCTCTGTAGCCGGACATACCTGCAGTGGCCGTAAGAGCCATAAGTAAGGCCGTAAGAGCTATGGATTTCTTCTTTATAGTCATCTGTAAAATGTTTGCACTTGATTCATTCATGTGGCAAATGTCTGATATGGGAAAGAAAAAGTATTACAATAACCTTTGCTTTATGGAGCTACTTGGAAGAGCTACAGCTCCAGGAAGGGATTCTTGTATTTCCCCTTCCACAAAGAATGTCATAATAGAGGCGGGGGGAGAGGATGTGTTTCGCATCATCTGTTCTGCTATAGGTAACAGGGAAGTTAACATTTTCAAAGACCTGCAGAAACATGGGTCTTGACTGATAATAGTAAGAATTAATATTTAATTAAACCTGGACATCGCATTAATCATGTGTATGTATTACGTTTTATATTCATCCATCACACTGTCATACCAGTACATAATAGATATTCTTTATAAGCACAGGAAAACAGCTTTAGCTTGAAAGGAAGCAGAAATATAGAACAAGAAAATGTCTTTATTTCAGCTTTTGACTAAAACTATTGATAATCTTAGAGATATAATTACTTTTCTCTCAGTGAATAAATAGGTGCTTAAATGCCCAAACCATCACATACATCAAATCACTAGCTAGTGCAAAAATCGATGTGACTTCAATGACTTCTGTTAGCATACACAGATTTCTATTATCTGACTCTCGGGGCCATCGAATGGAAATCCTGCTGAGCTATGGAAAAGTGGATAATGCTGTGGGGCAGGAGGAACGCAGCTCGACTTTCTGAACACAAGGGAAGTCACGGTAGCAGCAGTTCGCAAAAAAAAAAAAAGTATATATATAATCTTTTGACGTGTAAGTGGAGGAAAATTGCTGCTGAATCACTGGGAGGGAAGAAATATGAGAGCTTAAGATGTCATTTTTACAGGCATAATTTTTACTCTAATGGCCTTTAGTAGCATGTACAAGTCAGTGTAATGCTGTCAGCTGCAGCAGAGATAGATAGAAGTACAGAAATATAATAACTCAAACTGCTTGGAAGAATTGTTTTCCTGCTGTAGTTAATTAGCAATGTATCGTGGTTTTCCTTTTCTGTTTGCTTATTCAACTTGTGAAATGGTAGCTGGTGTCTTGGCTGTTCTTTCCCATTTACTTACTGCATTTCTTCTTTTGACTTTTCTGCAAATAAATGTAGTCTCTTGTGACTTGCAGTAACTTGCCATCAGGCATGTTACAGGAATCCTTTGATGTCCAGCACTGGGTAGCACTTTCCAGTAGGTGTCTCAGATAGTAAACAATTAAATATGCCAGATATACCTCCCTTGTGTTTAAAGTCAGAAGAGCAGTTGCACGTAATGCCAAGAGAGGCACCATCTGTCCTAATAAGCAGTCAAAATAATTACTGAAAATACCTGTTTGAATTCAAAGGTCAGTTTATTTCCTCGGGGAAGGAAATCTGGAGAGCAGGGGGAAATCCAAACGCAGTAATCTCTACCAACAAAGGACAAGGTTACACAAACACATTGTGGCTGTCATGAGGAGGGTAGCTATCCTAGGAACAAAGGAAATACTTATTCTATCCTCTGAAATCATTAAGATGATACTGAAATCTAACCACGATGGTCCTCATTGTCTGATACTCAGAAAAATGTAGGTTGGAAAGGACCTCTGGAGGTCTCTGACCCAGCCTTCCTCTCAAAACAGGGCCAAACTCAAACTTAAATGTGTCTTCCTTTAATTAGGTCACTCAGGGCGTTACCCAGTTGAGTTTTGCTTATCTTCAAGGCTGGATACCCTCTCTTGTTCAACTCATGATCCAATGAAGGCAAGCTCCAAAACTAAGTAAATCCTGTTCCTGTAAATTATGCAGCTGCTTCTTCTCCCTCGTGGGAGGGATGTGAGGGCCATGTTAGTGGGGACAGGAACCAGACCCACTGACTGCCATGGCTGTTAGCGTGAGCTCCACGGGAGGAACATGTCACCCAAAGCTCTAAAAGAACAGTTACTGTCAAAGACACCATTTCTTTGAAAGTGAAACTTTTCAGAGGAACAGGCTGATTTTCATGCACACATGAAACCAGAAGAGAATATAGGAATGATCAAATTGAAATAGCTGAATGCTTGTTTCAACATTTTTCCCCTGTGACATTTTGAATCTTGTTTCAAACAGACTTTTAAAAAATGTTTTCTTTTGACACTTTGATATTATTTCAACCTCTTGAGTGGAATATATCATCTGATTTTATCAAAATAAAGCAATTCAGTTGACTCCACATGGCTTTTTAAAAAAGTCTTAAAACATTTGAAAATTCTTAGATTTTTGTGCCTGTTTAGCACAGAAGTTTTGGTTCCCACTCAAATCTTGATGAAATAAATCGCGCACCTCAGGGACATCTCTCTATTACGTGTATGTGTGCATTCACATATGTCTTATTTTAATGTGTTGCTGGCACTTAGAAATTCTCACAGGCATCTCCTCAGGTTAGTGGTCCATCTTTAGCGTGTGTTTGCTAATTTGATGTCTCTAATTCGTGATTCTGCTGACATCATAAAACCCATTTTTATAGGCATTCAGCAGTGAGGCTCTCTCTACTTACACATTATACATTGCTTTTAAGGCTTGACTCAAAAAAAATCTCTGACAGACATTATTTATTCCCTTTATAAATAGTTATTGAAACTGTGGCCAATTCTTCAATGCGGTGCTCATATCCTATGGGGCACCATATTGCATAATTTCTGTGCTTGCCAAATCTGGCAACTACATCTACCAGATAATCTTTATTCATTCATGAAGAAAATGCATTCATCAAGCACATAGCTGAATGATATATTCAGTTATTTAGAAGACCTGAGAATTTATGGGCACTTCTTGTGTCTCTGGACCCCAGTTTCCTGTCACAGCTGTGGGGACATCAGTACTGTCCTGTTTCTGCAAAGCAGGCAGACATCCAAAAATCTAGAATGAAATATAATAAAATATCTCACTGGGAACCTGAGACAGACTGTCGGGTCAGGACTACCAAAAACCTGCAACAGAATGATATAGTTGCTGATCTGCTATGCTTGTGGGCATATATTAATTTCAGAGCAACAAGATTTGCAGCTTTAGGTTTGACACTCCTTCCTGATCTAGAAATCTGCTAGCTGGTGGGTAGCACAGGGACCAAACAGAAGAGTTGATTTCCTATCTCTTTGAGAAGATGTTTTTAGTTTATAGCTAGTTGTTATTTTAAGAGCAGGGATCTGTTGTACTATGAATATGTTGGAGGGATCAGGAGAGAAAGGAGAGCGCAGGGCACGTCCTCCTGACCGTGAAAGGAGTAGAAGCCCTGTGCAGACATTTGCCCTGTCCTTGCAGCAGAAGGTTAAAGCCCAGCCAGACAAGAGCCTGATTCCTGGGAGGTAGAAAGGGAGCTTGGTTATGGAAAAACACTCTTTATTTTACTGACTTTTTTACAGCTTTTAAACACTTTGTTAATTTGCAATAACAGCTTTTGCAGTCTTGTCAAAATAAATGTCCGCTGCAGTTAGGAAAACCCCAACAGTTACTCGGCTAGGGCTACACGGAAGGAAGGTGTACTCATTCACCGCGGTAAGGAGGGTGCAGACAGCTTTGTGACTAAGTGCAGAGGGAGAGGAAGGCTGAATATAAAGGCACTCTCTTGCTCTGCGACCTCAACAAACCACAGCATTAATCTGTGCCTCATTTTCCCTAGCTGGAAAACAGAAAATACTGGCTTTCCCCTGCAAGGCACTATGAAACCTTATTTACTCATGCTGTGAAAATATCCTGAGCTCCTTGTGTGAGAGGCAGTGAATGGAAATAGGCTATAGACACATTTTTTTCTCTATTTTGAAAGGCAGGGGAAACAAGCTGGAGAAAATGCTTTACAGTTTTATTTTTAGAAGACTTGGAAGTCTCCTTTGATGATGATTGTTCTCTCGCTTTTCTCCTTTGCAGGTACTATGCTATCTGCTGCCAGCCTCTGGTTTACAGGAACAAGATGACTCCATTGCGCATCGCTGTAATGCTTGGAGGGTGCTGGGTAATCCCAACATTTATTTCTTTCCTTCCTATCATGCAAGGCTGGAATAGCATTGGCATCATTGATCTGGTGAGTAGCTAAGGAGGTACACCAACCTGGTATCAAATATATTTGGTGCTGTATATTCTTCTTTAAAAAGCAATATTCAGAGAAAAGAAGGCAAGAGAGGCTGAGGGAGAAACTTCTTGTTATCAGTGCAGAGGGGCTGCTGAATTTCTGGAGGATGTCTTTAAGGGGGGTTGAAATGACTCTGTCCTGGAAGGACTGTCACAAAGGCAGTGGTGGCTCTGGGAGAGGATTTTACCCACGTCTACTAATCAGTTCAGTGAGTAGCCCTTTGAAAAACATGCCAAGCCCTAGCTGGGTCCTGACAGGCACCTCAGGAGTCCTCGGTTCCCCTTGGCCTCTGCAGCTCTCAGCGAAGCGCTGGCCACTGCTGGCTCAGCCCGAGGGTCCCTACTTGCCGTGCTAGTGATGTTTGGAGAGCCAGGAAACCCAGACTTCCCCGGAAGGGATGCTGCTTTGGGACAGTCCCATCAATATCCCCTGTCTTGGTGTGAGCCTTGAAGCCAGGGGAGAAAGTGAAGTTCCTCTGTGGAAATCATTTCAGCAGGAGTCAATTTTCCCCACTGCAGTCTGGCTTCACTTCCAGGATCTCACCTACAGGGCAAGGAGTTGAGAGCTGCAGATCTGTTCTTCTTCCAATAGAGACGCAGGAATTAAAAATGGCAAACTGTGAAAACACCTTATTTATAAGAGCTTGTTTAAAGAGATGAGGCATCTTCTGTGCCAAGTCTCAGTCAAGGAGCTATGAATACTTTTTGGCTCATAGAGAGTAACAAGTGCAAGCTGCCAAGCCTCTAGACAGGGCGATAAAGCCAGAATTGCTTCCAGACAAGCACCTTTAGGACATGCAGCTGGTAGAAAAGGGAGGTGCATTTTGTTTATTTAACAAATCATGTCAGGTATCTGATTTCTTCCACTGATTTCTTGCCCCCACCTTTTCAGAAAAGGCTCGACACCCAGCTGTCTGTACTGGCTTTTCTAAACACCAACGCAAGCCCTGCCCTTCCTTGTCGCTTGCTGGTGTTGATTGTGCCGATTTCAGTAGCTGCATGCTGAGAGGTAGTGCAGGGTTCAAACACCACCTAGTGAAAATGCTTCGTAGTTTACTTTAGAGGTAAACTTCCTTACATGCCCAGTTAAATAATTTTGATATTATAGTTTTAAATTGGGGCTGGGGTTGTTCTCCTGTTGGAATAAACACGAGAAATTACGGGCCTGATGGACCTGCAGTGACATTGTTTTGCAGCAAGAATAGCCTCAGAGAAATCCTGTCTGTCCCAATTATGCTCCCAGCTCCCCAAACTCACTTGTAAGCCCCCTTTCCTCCACTGCTGCCTCTGTTTCCATCACAAGTCATTGACCACATCTCAGCCTACAGACTCAACCTGCAGATATCTCCTGCCTGGGCTGTGCCTGGGAAGCTCAGTGTCACCCCCAGCTTGGAGTTGTCCCCAGATGCTGCAGCCCCGTCCCTTCCCTGTCCATCTGGTCCTTCTCTAATACCCCTGTGGGACTCAGCTGGGTGAAACTTGTGCATCCTTGCTGTAAAACCACGCCCTGACGAACAGAGCTGTGAGCAATGAAAAAACTCATGGCACAAAGTGAAGTTATTCCCCTTCGCTGTGTCTGAACTGGGGACTTAGGCTGATTTTCACTGGCCAGGTTGAGGCATGCTCTGGGAAGCCGGAGCTGCAACATGGGCTGATCCTGCAGACCTGGGGACCAGCAGGGCCTGAGAGCCCATGGTGTGGGCACAGGCGGGAGAGGCAGCAGTGGGTAAGGCAGGTACCGCGGATGGGAGAGGGGAAAGAGGAGAGAGAAGTGGAAAGCGGTGGTGAAGTGTCCTGGCAAACAGACTGCTGGTATCAGAGGAGCAGTGCTGAACTTCTGTCCTTCTTTGTCCTTGTCCTTCCTCCCCCTGCCCCAGATTCAGCAAAGGCAGTTCAACAAGGCTTCCAACTCCACTTACTGCATATTCATGGTCAACAAGCCATATGCCATTACCTGCTCCGTGGTGGCCTTCTACATTCCCTTCCTCCTGATGGTGCTGGCCTACTACCGCATCTACGTCACGGCCCGGGAGCATGCCCGCCAGATCCGGGTGCTGCAGCGCGCGGGGGCCCCCACCGACGGCCGGCAGCACCCCCCCGACCAGCACAGCACGCACCGCATGAAGACTGAGACCAAAGCTGCCAAGACCCTGTGCATCATCATGGGGTGCTTCTGCCTGTGCTGGGCCCCCTTCTTTATCACAAACATAGTGGACCCTTTCATAAACTACACGGTGCCAGGAAAGCTGTGGACAGCTTTCCTGTGGCTGGGCTACATCAATTCAGGGTTGAACCCTTTCCTCTACGCCTTCCTGAACAAGTCTTTCAGACGTGCCTTCCTCATCATCCTGTGCTGTGGTGATGAGCGATACCGAAGGCCTTCCATCTTGGGGCAGACGGTCCCCTGTTCCACCACCACAATAAATGGATCGACTCATGTGCTAAGGTGAGTGTTTCTCGGATGCCGCAAAATGCCCGGAGTCACTAGAAAGAGTACTTCTCTAGAGTTTTTGTAAAGGATTGGTTTTGCTTTGCATTTGAAATATCTGATGGATGAACTGTTTAAAAAGGGAGGGGGCAAGAGAAGCGTCCAGAAATCCTTAGTGTGCTCAAAAAAAACGGGTTTGTATGTAGCAGATAAGTGTTGGCATGCACAGTTTCTCCAGAGGTGTATTCAGGAAAGAGCTGGGAGAGCGCAGAAGTCATGTATGCATTTTGGCAAGCCCTGTTGTTTGGTCTGAGGGGAACAACTAGACCCCACGGGGAGTACCTTGAGGGAGGCTGCCTACTCCATCTTCTCTAGCAAAGGGATCATGACCTCTATTGCCCCTTCTCAGCTTCTGCCTTTGTAACCTTCCCGCCAGCCACTGCTGCATCTTCTGAACTAACGAAAGGCAAAGGATGAATGTCCTCAAATGCCCTGACCCTGCTGGGGCACTTCAATGGCTCTATGGAAGGAGGGATACTTGCCATTGTGTTTTAGCAGCTCAGAAAATGCTGGGGTGTCTGCCTTTTACTGTAACCCAGTCAAAGCTTGCCCCCGTGCAAGGCAGTGGCACCCAGCTCTGCGGGAGCCCTGGGAGCCGAGCGTGCCTCACACAGGCTACAGGACATAGTCCTGCTGGTTGGCAGTTTGGGGTCCCAGTGAATTTGAACCCCACATCTCAAACACCCCACCCTTCACTGAGTACCACAATGTGTTCATTGCAAGAGAGAGTGTGTGGGCTGTGCACTGTGGGAGTACAGCGGGGTTTGGAGGGCTCTGCGGTATGAGGCACCCTCTGCTGTCTTCTCCTCACCGAGCAGAGAGGTGGGAGGCAAAAAGCATGGGAGGAACAGTTATCTCCCATAATATCAGAACAAACTGCAATCTCTGAAAAAAACCATAGGTGTTTCTATGCAACTGTCTAGAGGAGATCTGATTCTTTTGGTAGATGGATTCATGGCTCTTCACATGCAGACGAGGCCTTGGTAACCATGTTTGTGTTCAAAGCCGAACCCATCCAGAGACTAAATCAGACACTGAGCACTTCCCAGCTGAGTCTGATCGACTAGTTTGCCCCAAGCTCCCTTCTGCAATGATCTCTGAAGTTTTGGAAAGAGTCCTGAGCTGTATAATGGATGGGAGACGGGGCAGGGCTTGTCACAACCTTGAGACAGACCTCTCAAGCTTTGTAAGTCATGAAGGACATTACAACGTATTTATCTTCTGCTGATTAAAAACTGCTTCGGGGGCTATGGTCGCAGAGCCCTCTGTCTGTGATAGATGCATGCCATGCTCAGCCTGTATTTCTAGCAGAGCCATGCTCCTGGGTACAAGCCAGATACTCCTCTGCTGCGGTTAGGAGGACTGAGAGAGCAGCCCTTGTTGGACGCAGCGTGCCGTCCCGCAGTGAGTGAGCCGGTACCTCTGGCTGGGGAGCTGCAGGGGCGAACTCTGGAAAGGCGTCCCTGCGCGGGGAGAAGGGGAGGGAGGGCTCGCTCCCATCCCTGGTTGACTGGGGCAGCTCCGTGCTCTCACCACGGGGCCAGCCTGGTGGCCTAAACACAAAGAAAGAGAGAGTGGCATCTATTTTAGCTAGTAAGCACAGCCACAAGATACCTTTTGTTAAGTATACAAGGCAGAGAGAAGACAGGGAGCCTCTCTGAGATGTGGGTTTGAGATGTGGAGGGCAGGGAGCACATCAGCCCAGAAGGTGAGTTCCTTCAGTCCGTGCTGATGTTTGACCTCCAAACGTTGCAGATGGCAACGCCAGTGCCTCCTCATGTCTCCAAGCTGTCTCACTACTTTTGCACTTAGTTATCTTGCTGTGACACCTCATCATCCTGCCTGTGCCCTGTGGGACAGGCAAGCTCAGGCCGCCACTGCCCTGGGGATGCTCAGCGGTGGAGCTGGGCTCCCAAGAGCCAGGGAGGCTCTGCACACCTCCAGGAGGGCTGAGCTGCGGTGGTTTCCTTCATTCTGTGCCGAGTGCCCCTGAGCTGACAGACTCCTCATTTTGAGACTCTTTTTAAACGTATCGATGTCCCTGTGATGGCCAAAGCAAATGTGAAGAGTCACCTCCACTTCAAAGCTAGGGGTGGCCATGGTCTCGGCCACCCCAGCCAACTGGGGAGGCTCTGGTGGGCTGCAGCAAATGGTGGATCCCACCACGGAGCCGAGCTCAGGCTTTCCTCATTTCCAGCTTCTCCCTTCCACTCGTACCCTTCTGCTCCCACATACAAGTTACCCATGGAAATGTGTAACAATCCTGTCAGTCTAGATGTGACAACCATTGCAAAAGGCCCCGTAAGAACCAAACCTGCACAGGGCATTTTGTCCACTTCTAGATTTTGTGAGTACTTTTGTGGATAAGAGCGCATTGCCTCTCTTCAACATGCTGCAAGCGCAAGTCAGATTATCTCCTGCCTTTCCATATCACTCCAGCTCTGCAGAAGGCACTTGCTTTCTGCTGCCGCCTCCCCTCCTCCCTCCGTGTGCCGGAGTGATGTGGCTCTGCACATCAGCACTTCAGAAAGCAATTTTTTCTGTTTTCCTCAGCTTTGTAGCTGATGAGAAAAGTGTGACTTCTTTCCCGGGTGCAGATTATGCACTGATGATGATAGAGGTGTGGGGATTAAAGGAAAACTGACTAACAGTAGTTTTTGGACAGTTAACCTCACTCGAGGAATTTGTATTTCTTCAGTGCTTCTCTCTTAAATGCAAAAAAGGTTGGACTCAGCATGAATGGAAGAGAAATTCAGTGAGGCGGGCCCTCTCAAGGTGTAACATATATTTGCTTTACTAGCATGGAAATACAAGGGTTTTGTGCCCGGCAGCTGAAATACTGAAACCTTCCTGTATGGGTTGGCTTCATACCAACCCAATTGCGAAGCTGTGTAGGGGCTGGACCTGGCTCACACACTTCTTTTCCAGCCTCAAAGTTGTTTCTTCCTGACCAAGAGCTTCTGCAAATGGGGAAGTTGTGCAAGTGGGCTTTTACAGCTGCTTTTCGTCCCGTGGAAGAGAGAGCAGTGAAGAGAAGGACAGACCTTGTGCTGAATCTAGAGCAGAGTTCCTCCCCCAAAACCCACAGAGATTTGCAATTGTGTATTAAGCTGACGTGAGTCACTGAGCCTCAGAGGGAGTCAGGAGTGGCTGACAGTAGGTCTGGGATTTCTAACTCCTCTCCACTTCCAATCTTGAGAAGATCTGAAGTTTCCTTCGGCTCTACTTGTCCAAACCATTCTGTCCTTTCTCACAATCATCTCACCAGTGCGTTTGCAAGTGCAAAAGTATGTTTGTCGCTGTTAAAATTCAGGCTCGTGCTCTCGGATGCATCTGACCTGTGAGAGTGCCTTCCAGGGAGGGGAGGCATTTCTTCTTTTTTTTCTTCCAGTAACTTCAGTGTCAAAATGTTCTGACATTCCCATTTTGGGATTTTTCACATTTATATTAGGAATGGGAAAAAAAGAAGAAGAAGGAGCAGAGTGCAATAAAACACGGCAGTGAGAAGAGGCAGACGCCCTCACCCCACACAGGCTGAGAGACTGCTTGGGAGATAGTTCTCATTCCTTCCTCTTTTTTTATTTATTTTTCAAGTGATCTGTGAAGACTGTGGTGCTCTGGGTGACCCAGGCGGGGAGTGACTTTTTACAGCACACCTGGGGCCACACGCAACCGCATTGGCAATGGGCCAAGGGAGCAGATTGAACAGTGGCTTGGCCATAATATGAGGGTGACCACAGCTTTCTTAATCCCCTGGCAATCACCCCACTTTATCTCTAAATTATGAGCCAGAAGATGGGGAAAGGATTTCCTGTCACCTATTTTCTTCTTGAACTCTCCCTCAGCTGGTGCGAGAAACACCCATTCCTTGGGCAGGGTAAGACGTGGTGCAACACGTGTTTTGAAGACATCATGAACACCCAGGAGATAGGATTTGGTTAGAGCTGGATCTATGTGTATGATGGGAAAGAGTATTAGAATTAAATATTCAGCTTTGAAAGAAAAATTTGATTTTCCTGTTTTCCAAGTTTGCTTTCTGCAAGTGTAGGAATTGCCAGAACCCCTTTTTTTACCCCTGGATATTCACCTATTTCAATTCAGATGTGTACCATCAACTGTAAAATTCAGGCAGGACACATGCAAATGGTGAACTGAAATCTGCAGGTGTGGCTACAATCTGAAATTCATGCCCTGTTCATTTTTCAAAGGCTGAGATTGCAACTCACATGTCATATACAAAGGTTTATTTCTCTGGCTGCAGCACAAATTGTGTAATTCATTATAAGTATTTGCAATTCATAGTTCTAATAACCTATAGTTTGGAATATCATTCATTGAAAGGGCTTGGGAATCATTCTGAATAACGAGTGGATAGGAGGATTTACAATGAGCACTCAACTAATGTATGGCAAAAATTAGTACAATAATTAACTGCAATAGATACGAGTTTCTGGATGGCTGTAGCATGTGTTCAGGAGTTCTGTGCACCACAAGACTGAAAGCAAAATGCCATAATCTTCTGAAAAATGCTGTCTTCCCCTTTAAACATACTGCTTGCATATCTTTTGTCATGCATAGATATTTCAACACAAACCAACAAACTCATGCCTTCATGAATCATTAAACTCTCACACTGCACAAGTGGATGGGAACCCAGATCAGCATTGCCCGAATTCTTGGCTAAAACAAGTTCTGACATTTTGCCACAGTGAAGAAGATAACTTTGGGTAAAATGTATTCGAGCAATGATCAGTGTAGACGAACTCTGGAATGTTTGGGTCAAGGAAGTCACTTTGGCGTATTCCCCATTTCCTCTCAGAAGTGCACTGTTCAGCACAGTACAGCGTATTAGTCTCTTCAGGGAAAGCTATAGTGAGTGGTTTATTTACTCATTTTTCCATCATCATAGAGAGGTCTTCTCAGAGAGGCGTCTCAGAGCTGATGCCAATTTTATTTCTCCAAAGTAGAGCACATCCTGATTTTCCTTTTAGAAGAGCCAAGAGAAACAAAGTGAAAAAAAAGAAGCATGCACCTTGGGGGCTGGAAGATCGTTGTCTTCATAAATACAAAATTAAATAAATAACCCAATCAGCCCACACTCGTGTCAGCACTCTGAAGGTGCACAAAATGCTGGGAGAAGCGTGCAGTAAATCATTGCGTGCAGCCGGCACTCAACACCAAAGCGTTGCTGCGGAGTCTTACTGGTCCCTATAGGGAACATGAGTAATTGTGCCAGTAAATCTCCCAAACTGCTGCGAGCCCCAGTGCTTCCTTGCTGCTGTTGGAACAGGCAGCGCAGCAATTCGGGTCTCCACTTTTTAGAAGTTTAGCAACTCCATGGTTTACAGATCTGTTGAAATAAAAATAAATCCACCCTGGTTGTAGGGAAGAGACGGTCAGCGCTGGCACGGAGCGAAGGAAGAAGAAGTGATGTGTGCTTGTCAGCGATGCTTCCCCAATGCCAGTGCACAGGGGTGGTCCTGCCCCACAGCTCAGTCCCCTACACATCCCTCCCGCAAAACTGCCCCAGCTCTGAGCTGGAAGCCCCTCCTGGCACATGCATACTGTGAAATGTCTGCTGTAATTTGAGGGGAGACCTGTCGCAGCCCCGGCGGTGTCTGCACAGTGAGGGGAGCTCCACAGGTGCCCTGCGTACCCACTGCCCCCGCTCCATGCAGCCAGACCCTCCTGTTGCAGGGGTTTGCCATGCAGGATTGGCAGGAGGGTTGGGGCTTGAGGGCGAATTTCCACCCGGGTTTAGCTTTGTGTTGCCACTTCCAGTACACAAAGGCAAAGGTAGGAACTCTTCCTTTCTCCTCGCCTTTTCCTGGCCAGGAGCAGAGAAGCCTTTGGGCTAGAGGCCACTACGTACAGGAGAGATGGATGGGCTGATGGCATTGCATTACTTTATGCAGCTTTAAACCAGTGAGGAAGTTAAAAAGACTTTCCCCCCTCTGTTTATGAGGTAGCTTTTCACAAAGACAAGCAGCCATCCTGAAACCCTCCTGGCTTTGCAAGGCTGCCAGCTCCAAGCCCCGTCTCCCCTTGCTCCTGGGGTCTCCCTGACACCCCGACATAGAGGAACCCCCTGCCTGAGCAGCAACCTGGTTGCTGCCTGCAGCAAATACCCTTCAGGATGCCCAGATGCCCACTGCTGTGGAAGAAAAGCAATTTGTGTATTTTCAAAGATGATTTTGAATGACCATGCCTTCTCGACAGCTTTAATTTCACAAGGTCATTCACTCCATCAGTGCTCAGTCACCTCCTCACAGGTCAAATCCTGGCTGGCCAGGTGTCCCTGTGCCACCACACACCGTCCCCTTCTCCTGCCGAGTCGCCTTCAGGGGAACGGGCACATTTGGTGGCTGTGGCCTTACAAATCCTCCAGCTGTTTCCAAGCTCCCGGGCTTAGGAATGGCTTCACAAGGTGGCTTAAAGTGCTCTGGTTTCCCTGTGCACCCAGCTGGTGAGTATGGGCTGAATCACGCCGCAGGTTCAGTGCCTGGCGTGGGTCATTTCATTCGTGTTCATAGGGCGTGGATGGAGCAGCGGTCCTGTCCTGCCTGCGATGGTGGGATTTCATGGGCTGCAGTTGTGGCTTGACTCAGAAAACACAGAGCTGCTTTCTGATGGAGCTGGCAGGTCTCTCTCAAGGATCTGGGTTTACAAGTGAAGTATCTCCTCCTGTTCTGCCTCGTCCTGTTCCTCTTATCTCTTATCCTTCCTTAGGCACTAAGACAGCCGCAGAGACCGCGGAGCTTCCTCAGGCAGAATAACACACTTGCTGCCAGGGGTCGGGAAGCCCCGGCGGCTCCCGCCGCTCCTTCTCCTCCTCCTCCACAGCAGCAGCAGCCGTGGGCTGGCACCCGCAGTGGGGCTTTCCCACCCCAGCCCAGCCCAGCCCAGCCCAGCCGACAGCCGACAGCCCGGCCAGCGCAGCCTCCCTGTCCTCTGCTCCCGTGCCTCTCCTGCAGCTCTCCCAAGGCAGAGCCAGCCCTTGGCGTTTGGCAAGGCGAAAGCTCTCCCAGCTTGGGTGCTTCGTCGGCGAAAGTGCAATTAGCCTCAGATGAGGGGGGGGGAACGCACACCTTCGTTATCACATTTTCCCGTTGGACAGGCGGGACAGAGTGGTGGCCGCTGGCAGAGGTGTTTTGGAGGAAGGAGGGAGCGCAGCAGCGAGCACGGGGGTATAGGTCAGGCACAGCCAGGACGACATCTCAGCTGTCCCCGCTGAAGAAGTCCCTAAAAACTATTTCAGTAGCAGCAGAGAGGAATCCGAGCCCAAGTCTGCTGCTGCTACATGATGCTAAATATTTGTCTCCCCTCTGTTTTCTCCCTCTCTCACACACGTGCACACATTTGCAGAAACACCTCATTATGTAAACTAGAGGGAAGTTATTTCTGGAAAGGAGATGTTTACAGGCTGTGTTATCAGGGAGGTGTTACACCCTGCTGTGGCTGTGATGTTGGAAAGAGGATGGTGCTCGAGGGCTGCAGTGAGAGCCTGGAATTCAGTTCAGGCTGCAGCAGCAACCGGCCAGGCTGGGCAAGGAAGGGCTTCAGTGCTGCTTGAAAAAAAAAAGAAAGAAAAGGAGATATTTCAGTACGTACACAACTTTGCTTGGACAAACTCACAAAAGGCTCTGACCTGCAGCTGGCCCAGAGGTGAAAGATTAAGGTTTGGATTAAAACTCAGGGTCTCCGGACTGCTCTCAGCTTCAAAGCCAGCTATTTGCATTCCTCATTCATGCTGCTGGGCTGCCTAGAGGCTCCACCAGCTTAGTTAAAGGGTAAAATCCAATATTTATTGGTTCTCCCAGAGTTTCTGAAAGGCTTTTTTTTGCTTTTGCTCTTAAGAAGAAATAGGCAAGCGGCAGGTAGACACCTGGGCACACAAAACTCACAAAGAGACCTGGCAAGGGAACAAAACCCATCAATTACACTGTGACTCAGTTTTTAAACACAAAGGTTGCACGCCTTTGTTTAAAATTTGGGTTTTTTTTTTTATTATTTATTTTAGCACTAACTACAACATGAATACCCTTCTAAAAGGTTTTTTTTTACCCTTTACACAAACTGAATAGATTTTTCTGTAGATGTTCTGTAATTTGTTTCTTATCACTAAATTATCATTTGGAAAAGAATTCCAGCTGAAGAATACTACTGCATGAAGCTATACAGTTATTTAGAGCAAAATCAGACCATTAGGGTTAAAATTTCTGACTGGCAGGAACTGCCTGGGAAGTCTAATGATCCTGCAAGATGGATCAGAGCTTTGACATATGTTACCATCTTCTTCACTGCAAAGTCATTGGCCCCAAGATGGATCATTCGGACCTGGTCTGCTCTTTCTTTCATTGCCTCATTACTCGCTGTTTCACACTGCGTTTCCATAGGTCATTTTGGAGGCACAATGTAAGCAGCGTGTATTTTGCTGTGCTTGTGAGACTTGGAGCAATTACAGGCTACTAAGCTTTAGAACGTGTGTTGTAATTTCTCTAGCAGTTGCCTTATTAATGGGACCAATAGGCAAGAACTTCACCCCTTTGTGAATGTGCTGATAAAGCACATTCCTACTATGCTCTTTTTAGGAAGTTTCTGAGCAAAAGATTGAGAAACACAACAAACGATGACTTCCTCCGACATCTCCATCCCCTGCAAATTTTCTTTTTCTTCTTATTTTGACAGGAGTTTAGCAGAAACCCCCTACTGAGAGAAAAAAATAATTTTTGTTTTCAGAGAAGCTTATGAAATACTGCTAGGGTGCAGCTAATATCTTTGCATGTGTTTGGGCTGGGATTTTGATTCTTGTCCCTGGTGGTAGGGATTTATTTTGCTTCATCTTAGCAAATTGATGCAAACATTATGTTTGCATGCAAACCATCATGCTCCTGTGATTAAATTACTCTGATTAGCAGGCCTCTGGGTAGCCACCCTCAGCTGACTCTACCCTGCAAGTGCATTACGGCATTGCTCTGTGGTGGCTGGAGGACCTGAAGGAACATCCTCTTCTGCACTGGGGAGGGCTCTGTCCTTAGGGACCCTCCAGTGCTTAGCAAGAGGCACAAGAGAAGCCAATGAAATATTTCATTTGATAGACATAAATCTTGGTGGACTTTAACTGCAGTAGTGTCGTTTTTCACGAGGTGCCTGGATAAGTAATGATGACGTCCTTGGTGCTGTCAGGCAGCCCTTTTCACCAGTCTGGTACGCTTTCCCCATTACAAGTCTGCAAGCACAGCACTCGGCATGGCCAAAAGCGTGCCCCATGCAGCACGAGCACTGCTGGAAGGGTAGCGAGCGGGTGGCTCCGTGCGTCGCTCTGGAGGCGGCTCATTCCACCTAGTACAGAGCCATGCCAAGGAGAGAAACCTCGTGAAAGCTCTCCATCCAAAAGCGTGAACTATTATATCAAACAAAACATTTAAAAATGGTGACTTCAGAGGTGACGAAGAGTATTGCCTTCATTTTGGCACAGCCCCGGGGCAGTGTAACCAGAGATTGCTCAAGCTGTGTGTTCCAGTCCGATAATTTCAGTTCAAGTATCAGTTCCCCATGCCGGCAGAAGCAGTACCGCACGGCTCCGTACCACGGCCCGAGCGTGGCTGGCTTGTTTCACCTAGCAAAATGGAGGCTGAGAGGACATCTGATTGCTGTCTGTAAATACATCGGGGGGGTGAAGACTGGGAAGGAAGAAGAGTTGTTTAAACTAAGGAATAACGCCGTCACAAGAACAAATGGATATAAAGTGGCCAGGAATAAGTTTAAGCATGGATTAGACGAAAGTTTCCAGCCATCATGATAGTGACGGTTTGAAACAACCTCTTAGTAAGACTAGTGGGGGAAAATCATCTAATTTTTAACAAGCTGAAGCTTGATGAATTTACAAAAATCATCTCATTATATGGTATAACTGTGACAGCAGGAAACTGCCTCAGGAGCCCACAAAGCCCCACTTCTGCCTTAATTCTGACCCTTGAGGAAACCAGAAGCAGAGCTGAACTGCTTCAGGTCTTGTCAATACCTGACCATGCTGCCTATGTAAAATGCAGCTTTCTCCACCAGCCTCCTGATTTTGCATCCATCAGGGAACATCGAGAGAAAGAGAAATTGTCCTAAGTTCCCAAAAGACCTCATGGACCAGGTTCCTGTGCTTCCTACCTCACTGTTCCCCTCTGGGCAGTGGCTGCAGCGCAGTATTACCTGCTGGTTGGCAAGTGGGCTTTTCAAGATCATAACCCTGTGATCAGCAGCTTGGTATCCTGAGGTCGCCTCTGTCTCATTCCCAGGAGCCAGGTTTGGCACAAAATTGCACTCACAGATAAATAGGAAGGAAGGATGTGGTCCTTAAGTGATAGTGTTTAGACTGTTTGGCTTAAAACATGATATAAAAAAGCTGAAAAGTCAGAGTAATGTCTGTACCACTGGTAGACATGAGATTATGAAAAGTAGCTCTCAATTCTCCAAACGAGTTTTATTTTATGAGGTTGCAATTTGCAAGAAGTGTGACACATTTGACGTGGTGCCTACATCAGCATGGCACATACTAACTAGATCACCCCCATAGTTTGTAAATTATAATAAAATTACCTTCTTCTAGTGGATGTATTTCTACTCAGGACTCTTAAGGAACAGGTCTTGGCCATAAGCTGTTTAATTTTAATCTCCTCTCTGGAGAAAAACAAATAATTGCTGATAATATATGCAGATAGGCGAAGACTAGAGGACGAACACCAGTTAAGACTGAGCAGCACAGGGCTACTCTGCACTCTGAATTAACTGGTTAACAGAGCACAAGGAAAATGTTTCCACAAAGTCAGAGAAACATGGCCTTTATGGCCGTGCTTCTTGGCATACTAAACACAGACCACAGGCTAATCTAATAAACAGCCAGCGTGAAACAGGCTTCGATGCTGAACGTCAGCTCCCACTTGATACTGAGCCTGAAGGGTGAAGGGGGCCGTTCCCACAGACGTGCTGCCCGCGTACCCAGCACAGGCAGGGCGGGCAGGGGGGCACCGTGCAAAAAATGAAGTGTGATTAAAGGTTTCAAAAAGAGGCTGCAACAAAATAGTCCTGGCACGTGAACTATTTATCTCGTACTAGAGAAGGCAGAGAGATCAGTGTCTGTTTGGGTACAGAAGTCTAATGCACAGATGTGTAGCAAGGGAAAGACCTGGAAGCTTAAAGTGCACAAACTTGCTTTAGAAACACAGCATTCATTTTGAACAGTGAAAACTGTAAGCCATGACAACAGATTATCATATGCTGTTTTCTACCACTAGAAATTTAAGTCTGAAGATTGGCTTTCTTTGTAATAACCTCTCTAGTTCAAGAATGGGTATTGAACACAAAGTAAAAGTGAGTTCAGGCAAGACCTGCAGCCTGTTCTGTTCAGGACATACTGGGTGGTGCCAAGGGTCTCTGCTGATTGAGCAACCTGGTCTCCAGGACAGGGATGTCCTCAGCCCTTTTGCTTTCAATCCATTGCTTTGTTGTACTAGCGCTGAGGGCACCCAGCCAGGAGCAAGTTCACCATTTTGCTGGGTGCCGCACAATTTCAGAGGGGAAAGGCAGCCCGAGCCGCCGGCAGCCGTGCCTAGGACGAGCGAGGGACAGGCGGTGGCAGCTGGGGAGCAGAGGGACGCCGCGCGGCGCTGAGCTGGCAGGCTGGACCGCAGCCTAAGCCGATCAGCTCTCGGCAGCGTGTGGCTTTGTCAGCAGCCGGAGTATTTTATTGCAGCCTGGTGGGGCTGATGAGTGCAAGAAAGGAGAAGACAACTTCCACCTCTGTCCCTGAAGTGTTAGCAGAGGCAGCACAAGTGTATTGGTTCGCGTTCGGCTCAGCACAAGGGCTCTCAGTGACCTTGAAATACCCTCCATTACTTCGCTAAATACATTTCTTTTCTGCCTTTGCCCTTATTTCCCAGTTTCATCTTCAGAGTGGGTATGTGATGGCATGTGCACTACATACATCTCATCTCATTCTGCCATTTAAAGCTAGACTGGACAAAGTAGTTAAAAATAGTACAGGGGGACAATCTTGTACCAGGGAAAAGGCTCAGATTGGGGAATTCAAGTATAGCACTTACCAGGTCTTCCCCTTTGTTAATCTTAGTCAAGAGATAATTCGGTTTTCACTGAAATTTCATTAGCTGCAAACCTGAAAAGGTATTCTGCAAAAATACAGAGATCGTAAGACTCAATAACAACTAAAAAAGAGAGTTTTGTAATTTCTTGGAGGAGCGTTCTTGTAATTTTTTTATGAAGCTTTGCCAATATTTACAATCAAACTTATGTTCCAACTTCCCTGGCATCATTTTTGTAACTTGGCATCAGTCTTCTCCACAGCAACAGGCTTCTAGCATAACATTCACAAATACTGTGACTGGGAGTTGTGAAGGATCATGAGCAGGAGAGAGCGAGCCATAAATATCAGGAGGTACCTGATAGCTTAAACAGGAGATACGGGCTGAGTCGGGAAGTGCAGGGTGAGATTATACATTCTGCTATGCAGGATGCAAGAGCCCTTGCACCTGGGAATTTAGATGTTCCACAACAGCAGAAGTTACCAACCATAAAAACAAGAGTTGCACACATGGCAAAGGGCTTGGCCATGTGTTGTTCTGTGCAGCATCAACCAGCCTACAGACTAAAAGATGGGACATCATCATCTGCGCAGCTTTCTTGTCCTTTCCTCTTCCCTCTCCTTCATCGGAAGAAAGATGTACGTATTTCTGTATCTCCTGACTTCTACAAACAGGTGTCTGCACAGGGCACCCTGTGGCAGCTGGTGGCACACAAAGCTCTTCCAGGCAGCTGATGTGCTGCCCACAGAGTCTGAATCCACCCTGGGCAAAAGCATTTGCAATGGCCAGGACATACATCCAGTGTGGCAGCACATACGGGGATGTGCGGAGGACAAAGCAGCCACAGTCACGGCCGGGCTGGTGGGCAGCTGCAGTAAGGGCCCCTTCCCCGTCCCCTTCCCCTTCCCCTTCCCCTTCCCCTTCCTTTCCCTCCACTTCCCCATGCCAGTCGCCTGCGCCCACCTTCCACTGAGGGTCCCGTCGCCGAGACCCTGGACCACTCAGCCTTCTCAGCTCTCCTCCAGCAGGTTTCTTCTCACTGTTGAAGTACAAGGGTGAAAAAGGAAAACTGGGGAGAAAGGGCAGAGAGCCAAGGCCAACGCTACAGCCCGGCTGATTGCTTCAGCTAGTGAAAAACACACACGCGCTTGCAGCTGTGCATAAACAGGAGCTGGTGCCAGCAGAGGTTTTGGCCTCTTTTACTTAACAGCGACACAGACACATCTCCAGGCTTTTTCTGTCATACTGGAACGTCGCCCCGAGGGGAAGGGAGCGGGAGCTGCTGAGAGCTGCCAGGCTGTTTGGCATGGCGTTGCCTTTGGGCTGCTGCTGCACAAACACCCCCGGGGCCAGCAGCGCCGTGATCGATCGCGGGTACCAGCCGCTTTCCACATCCTTTAAAATACAACCATCAGAAAAAAGAAACCCAAAGGCCAAGAGCTGCAAAAGAGGAAGGGAGACTCCAGCACAGTCTGGAAAATAAAGAGCAGGATTTGCACCATTAATTGACGCCAGAAAAGCTGGCGGGGGGCGGGGGGAGCTTACCTCCCAACGAGGTAGTTGGGAGCCTCCCCAAAGCGGTGCTCACTGTCTGAGATACAGCCCCTGCTCTGCCCCTGTCGTGGTTTGAGGAAGGCAAAGCATGTCTGTGCTTACCGAGGCAACCGCCAGCACTACCGCGCACAGCGTACCTCCGGCTTGCGTGGGGGCGGGCGTATTATTTATTGTGGGTGTTTTCTAAAGTTATTGCTGAAGCCTTTCTTTTTATTTGTACATGCAACAGGCTTTTTATTGAGGTTAGGTTATCCCCAGGGTAGGAAGTCGAGACACTAATTTCTTTTCTCTCAGCTGTCATCTGTGAAGTCTGAGGTAAGGTTCTTCCTCCCACCCCTTCCCTGCTTTTTCTTTCCTAGGGATCTGTGCTAAATTTAAAAGCTGAACAGTTTGAAGATTTTTTTTTTTTTTTTTTGACACTTCAAAATTCTTCTGCAAAAAGGTTAAAGTCTAGGGAAAAGGCGTGGGGTGACCTTGGCTCCCCTCCCCTGCTCGGCATCACACCAGCAACCTGGGACGATGAAGCGCTGCCGACATCACGTTGGGCTGTGCGGGCAGCGTGTGTGCGCCTCGCCCCTTCCCGGGTCCCCGCTGACTGCTCACCAGTCCCGCCTGCCAGCCAAGCCCTGCGAAACCCGCCGCCAAAGCAAACTGCCTGTCCCAGTACAAACCAGCTCCCACGGGGACTCCTGCCCTCGGGTAAGTGGATGCTGGCGTCTGCGCTGCACCCTGTGTCGGAGGAGGCTGGTACCTTCCTTCAACCAAAACCCGCTTGTCTTGCCAATAATCAGGACACTGCTGAAGCCTAGTACCCAGCTCAAATAATGCCTCACCAGCGGAAACTGAGAACTTCTTTTGATAAGAGAAAAGCTTCTTGTAATTGTACTGAGTGAAATCAAGATGTTTATCTTGCTTCCTACAGAGGAAAGAGGGGATTAGGGCTTTAAAATACCACAGTTTCTGTCAATTTTAGTGAGGTAATCTCTTTCAATATGTCTGCATATTGGAAAAAGAGATTAGAGCTAAGATAATAAACCCCTTTTTGTTATTTGGCCTAATACAAGATTCAAGATCAGAACTTCTCTTCTGCATCAGTTTGTTTCTGATAGGGAAGCCAAGGCACTGAAGGGCACCTTGAGCTTGGAAGCGACTGAAACATCAACTCATTTTTGTCTGTTCTTAATTGCATGACTTGTGCTTCGGGTAACGAAGGCAACTGATGTATTCTGGTGGGGCAGGATCCCAGCTAAGGCTTTCTTTCTGGTCTGAGATTTACTTTTGCTGTTTGTTGCTCCGGTTTGTATCTCCCTAGGGAAGGCCTAACCCCTGGTGCATACCTCCCTGCTTGCGGTATGACCCATATAATTTGGAGGTTCCCGGGGGAGCCCTTTCTGCAGGAAACAGTGGGGATTTTGTACCCCGTGGGCCTTCCAGGGAAGCTGGGCTTAGTCCAACAACCCCAGGAGCTGCCTGCCTGCCCATGCCACCCTGCGTCCTGCTCAGTCTGCGTATATCACCAGCAAAACCTACATAACCAAACCCCTGGCTCAGCCCCATTACTCTCTGCAAAGCCTCTCTTAATCTGTTTATTGGTTATGAAAAATGGAAAGCAATCTGGTTTACAGAAGTTTGCAGCGATCCAGCTGATGGTAGCCCCTCCAGTGCTGTCGGAGGACTGTACTGGAAGGAAGGGTACCGTTTGGAAAAGCAGAAGAGGGGAAGAAGCCACAGAGACGGCTAGTCCTGCTGCAGGTCAACATTTCTCCTCTGTGCAATTATTGTTGGGTTTCACTTCACTGTCTCTCTGGTTCAAATGGAAACTTTAAGTAGCTTACATTAACTGTTGTCTTTTGCAATTAAACCTCTCTAGTCTTCGACATGCATGACTGTTTCTTACCTCTCTCGGCTTTGCGCAGCCAGTTTGCATAATGGACAGTGCGTCCCCAGCATTTTGCAATCACTGGCCTGGAACAGAGACACGATTTCCACACCAAGCCCTGGAGACCTCTGTCTGTGCGCTCCCACGGGTTTCAGAAACGCCTTCCTCGCTGCAAAGCCTCAGCACCTACTGCCGTTCCCCCATCCGCTTCCCTCCTGTCCAGCATCTGCAGCTTTCCTTGAAGTTTCTTTTCCTCTTTCCTGCAAGATGGAGTAGGGAAACAGCAAAGGAGTGCATGACAAAAATAGGAATGTCATCTGTCTGGTGGGACTCACTCAGCAAAGATGAGCTACATTTCCACACATTCGCTTTTTCATCCTTGTAGGTCTCCTGACAGTAAACGCAAGAAGCTCCTGTTCTGTACAAAGTGATTTGAATGGTAATTTTAATTGGTTTGGAGACTTTGATGAAACAACAGGACATTATCTCTCGGGAAAAGCTCTAATCTGATTTCACTTGAGTCCTTACCGATATAGAGCACCGTTACTGGACTGCCTAATTTAATCCCAGCTCTGCTTCCTGAATCAATGATACGGTGCTAGGTATTTATTCAGGTTTATACACCTAAAGCAGAAAGCTTCTGCTGAAAAGTGAATTGTCTCTCATGTAATGACATTTAGCTGAGCTTCTCAACAGCAATGTGTCCTGTGTTGGGAGTACAGGAAAGGCTGAAGAGCTGGTGCTGGGAATGGTGCGATGAGGGGGACGAAGACGTGCGTGGATTACCTGCCTTCCAGCTGTAATTAGGAGTCCGTTGGCGGTTGCGCCAGGAGCTGGGACCCGTTGCCCAGAGAGGAGCACTGCTGGCCATAGCACTGCGGTCCCTACAGCTGGACGGCTTGACACCTCCTCCTGTCACATGGCAAAGCCCAGACCTATTGAAAACATACCACTTAAATAATTGAACGCATCGTAAACAATTACATTTAGGTAAATACATACGTCCCTTATAATACATGCCGACATCCTGAATCTGATTCCAAGTCCTTTGGGGCTCTCCATTCATTCCAGAGGGCCAAAACAGGGTTTCAAACTGATTTTGGTACCTGAATAAATTCTATTATGGATAGCAATTTACTATCCACCCACTTCCCTTCTGTTTCAACTGCATAGCTCCCAACCAAGACCTTTGCACAGCTATGCTGAATGTGTTGGGCTGTTTCCCTCCTCTCCAGAGATTAATACGTTTAATCAGTCAAAAAGTGGTTTTAGACAATGCATATCAGCATTTGCAAAGAGCTCCACGTGCCTTAGGGCTAGAAATGCTACATAAATCTAAGCAATTACTGTTATATTCTATTATTTGTTGTGGCAGAAAACATCCCTCAAACTCAGGGCTAATAGTTTAAGTGCATTTTAATTTTAGGCTAACTTCTTCTTTCTTTTTCATTTTTCAATAGCCCTCTTCCTTTCTGACTGCTGTAGAATTTATTTAAGCATTATATGCACCGCCTCTTTCTCTGTAAACTCACACTGTGGAAAAGCTTCCCCGTCGCTGCAGTTAAAATTGCTTCTAAGGCTTTTGGTGTGTCTGTGGGAGAGAAAAGCCCTGTTATTCTCAAGACATTTTGGCCAGCTGTTTGGTATCTCCAGGAAGGTATTAAGGACTTTCAGTACGTCTGCTGTGATTTGATTGCCTTTTACCATTTTGCCACTTTTTGGATCCTTAACCGTTGCCTGTATTTCTGACTGCTGGGTGGCTGCTAGTGCCAGCCTGCCTGGTTCATGCGCTTCATCAAATTCAGGTACCGGCTAAGCCTGCTGTGAGCCTGTCTGCAGTGCTCCTCCACCTGTGATTTCAGGTCTTAGTCAGCTGTAAGCATTTTTCCATCTTAAACTGCACATTTCAAAACAGCAAATTGGCCATTTTGAGGTTTTTGCTTTTATTTACTTGACATAGCAAAGATTATAGTTGCTAACATCTGCTGCTCAGGATACATTTGCATCTTGAATAGATGACCTGACCTGTGAATTGATACAGATGTGGTTTTGTTTTGGTTTCGCCACCAGTGAAGATGCAATATTTCTTTATGTATGCCTTTGGGAGTACATAATGTCTTGCAATACTACATCAACCGTTACAAACCGCTGAGAAAGGCTACTTTTGCATTAGCTGATGATTTCCAGTCCTTACTTCTGCATTACTCTTCCTGTTCTTTGGCTATCACAGGCTACTTCAGCATTACTATCATCCATCACAGAAGACAGCATTTTTAAAATTCAGGTAGCCACATTTAGGAGGCATTTTTGGAACTCATCTTTGTTCTTGTTGCTATGTTGTACTTTATGGTTGCACCTGTATCAATGAGATTTATACCTGGCATGTGATGCCTTCATAGATCACAACCCAATCAATGGAGGATTTTTCTGGGTTCTCCCTTTGACCGTATGTCTTCACTTGATCCTGATTAAATGACATTATTTCTCTTTCTTAAAGAGCTCATTGAACCGCACGTGTTGCCTTTCTCTTAGCAATGACAAAGTGTAGTCCTCTCCTTTGAGATGTACAAGCTCCTTAACACCTGAAGTCTTTTTCTTGCATTGCAGGGATAAACCTGGATGTTTTTTCTTACTACTTATGTCAAACCATCTGAAATACTGTAATCTGAAGACTGGTTTCACTGTGAGTCTTCGTATTTTGCAGGCGTTGTAATCGGAAGAGTAGTCATATCTTAAGACACAAGATTAGTAACTCCTGGCTGGGGGAACCCGTGACTGACACATGTCAGCGTCCCAAGTCTATTTTCAAATATGCAGAGACAAAGCAGATTCCTCACCCTCTGTAGGGAACACTTTGATAATTTGTAATAGCTTTGACTGTTAGGTGTTTTTTAAGTTCTGTTCTTCTTTAAAAGTAAGTCTTTCTTTAATTTCTCCTGTTACATCCAGTTAATTCATTTACTAAAAATTTGTCTGTCTTGATGTTCGTATCCATGGCATCTTACACAGAAAGTCTACACAAGTAGTTAGTACACAGCAAGTTAACCACCCTCTGTTTTACAAATTCATATTTGAATTTAACCTATAAACACTACTTCAAATTCATAACCCATGAACTTCCCAAGAGGTCACTGAAGCATAGAAAACATTACTAGCACACTCCACATCTAGTGTAATTAATTGCACTGTGAGATGCCAGAAGGAAAGACTGGCTGTAGTCTCTGTGCAGCTAGAATGAACTTTTCTAGTAATGTCTGCTATTTTGTATGAATTTAACTTCTTATGGACCAGAGGCAACAAGTGAGCAGGAACCACATAACAGATCCAAGCGTGAAGGGTATTTGAAGGGTATTACAAGGCGCTAATCTACATTAAAAGCTCAGAACTTCCCTGAGCAATGCTGGGAGGCTGTAACTGTGCCCTGGCAGGAGTCTGCTGCAGGGCTGCAGACCACCAGCAAAGAAGTCTGAGGGTGGACCGATTTGTTTGGATTAGAAGAAATAATGTCTTCTGGAAGCTTAAGAGATCTCTGCTGGTATCCCTGATGTCAATGGCAGCTAAAAGATCCACAGTGGGACTCAGGCTTCACTCTCTGTGGAGAAAGGTGCATTTTTTTTCTGAAAGATCATTCTGAAGGAGCGATAACATGTAAACATCTGGTCATAAAGAGGTGCGCTACTTCCTCCACAGATGTCATGTACTTGGATCAAAGTAACCTTCAGCATTTTCTGTGTAAAATGTTTATAAATTAACTCTCAAGTACAGAGGCATTCTGACCCTGGAGGAGAAACGGGGTAGGCACTGTCAGATGCAGAGCTGGCTGAAATTGCCTCAGTCTCATACTTTCACTGCAGAAAACATGGGGATTTTTGAGAGGACAGCTCCAACAGTTTTCCCTTCTTCCTGCAAAATGAAAGTTTATCCTATTAATAGAGTGAGGAGTTAGCTAGCAGATAGACTCACTGATAATTTTCCTCTTTTTCTTTCGTCAGGGGAGGAAGACATGTTAGCTCTAGCAGCAGCTCAGTTAAGCTTTGCGTACTTCCCTATATAGCAGAGTCAGGGACTCCTACCATGGAGTCTTCAGCTGGACTTTCTTTAAATTTAATTCCAGAAAACACAGACACATCACAGGGCCAGGTTTCAAAATGAATTTTGCACAACAGAGCAATCCGTAGGATACAGCCGAGTTGTATTACTATTCCTTGGTTGAAAAGTACTGTGCTGGAAAGGAGGAACATTGCTGTGGTCCACCCTGCATTCCTCCTTTTCTCTGCTGCTGCTTTCCCTCACAGAAGTCACGCTAACTATCTTGCTTTGTTAAACCTTTCTTGGCAGTGGCTGAGCCAGTAGTTTCAAAGTCAGTCATGTCCCTCAAGGAAGCATGTTGATTCTGTCTGACACTTGTTAAGTGTCACTGTCGCTAACAGTCTTTTTGAAGAGATGTTCTTGCAGACTTAACAGAAGGGATGTTAATTAGGCTGTTGATTTGCATTGTTCCGTAGGCCTGTCAACCACAGCGCAGTACTTCAGTAACTAAAGAGGCACATGGTACTAAAGAGCACTTAGCTTTTTCTATAAAGTGCTATTTATTACCTGGGAAGAATGTCAGGTATAAGCTAGTATTTGTTAGATGTTGTTGCAGCAGCCATTGCTGCTTGCAGCAGCCTCCTTAAACAACGACATCAAATGCACCAGCGCAGCGAGAATGCTCTCTGAGACTCATGCAGGCAGTTGAACCACCTGCAAACACTGCTGCCTCTGCTGTGAATCCAAATGCAGCTGGATGTGTTTGCTTTCAAGATCATTAACTTTGTTCTGGTTCAGAAAGATGCTCTTCCAGGTCAGTTGTCGATACTTTTGAAGTTAGTAAGAGGTTTTGTTAGTGAGCTGATTCAATTCCAGGAGGATTCAGTGTCGCAGAGGACCACCGACTGACTCATTGGTCACTAACCAAGCATGAGCTTGCCTGTACCTGAAAACACGCAGGTATTCGCGTGGCCCATAGCATCAGCCAAGCATTGGCATGGCATTTGCCAGGGCATCAGCCTGCATTTTGCACTCTTTTGGAAGAAGGCAGGCCGAAATCGCTTGGGAAACACTGCTGTAAAGAATAACCCTTTCTAGACTGCTTTCCAAATCATCCAACACAAATATGTGAATGTTAGACTGAATTTAGCTTGTTTTCATGTACGTCCACTTGTATGAAGGGAAAAACGAAAAGCTAGTTCACATCCCCTTACGTCCCATCATATTTTTTTCTCCGGTTTTGTGCTTTGCCTTGGTATTACGTCACACACCATATAATGTGAGATCCTCACAGGAGCATTATACTGCTCTGAAATCCTTACCTCTCTCAAAACGAAGTATAGAAATTCCTTTAGCCTCAAAATCTCCAAAGGTCTGAGTTCTGGCAGCGCTTTTTCCACCACTGGAGTGAAGCCACCCCTGGAAAGACATGTAACAACTGTTCAAGTGCAAACCACAGTAATATGCTTTTTTTTTTTTTTTAAAGAAGTGAAGGAAACATGATGTGGATTTGTCACTTTGGAAGGAATGGAAGGATGCAGCGCTGCTACACGAAACTGTGGGTAGTCAAACAGGCAAACTCTTGTAATAGTACTAAAGAAAAGAAAAATCAAGAAGCCGGTCGTATCTTATGTTAATGTTATGTATGAATAATTTTATCATTGATTGATCTGTAATCTGCCTAGTAGTGCACAGAAACAGTAACAGTTTACATTAATGTATTAAAGGCACATATTATTTATTCAGTGAGATTCATGCCCTGTGGTGCTTTTTTGACAAGTTTTTATAGCACTGTAGTTAGTATTTACTAGCAATGAAAGCACTTTGTAACACTTTGATACAATATTTGAGACAAGAACTGCACAAAGCAACTACTTCATAGGCAAGAAAGCAATTACGAATGACACTTCAAGAAGCGTTACCAAGAGATCTTCAAAGAGCTCAGTTCCATAGCATCGACAACACAGCACCCGGCAGTGGCCCAGTGCTGTCGGCGCAGAAGACGGGAACTTTTGCTCAGCTCCGCCCCAGCAGGAGTGTAACATCCACCTCCCCAGCAAGGAGATGCACCTTCTGCAGCGCCTCGGCATCCCTGGGGCTCCCTCGTCGGGCACAGCCCCCGTTCAGCTTCTGCGATCATACGGGAGTGAAGAAAACAGGATGCGAGAGCTGAGTCCTTAAAAAACCAGCTCAGAGAACTTAGGGAAACGATGCACTTTTTAGTTACACGCCTCTTCCTTATCTGTTTTTGAAAGAATCTTTGTTTTTAATAAATTTTAAAACAAGCCCATAATATTCCTTAAAAATAAGCTGCAGGCTAAATTACTTTCCTTAAAAATCTCTTTCCCCTATACACAGATTCACATGGGTTTGCCTTGGAAGATTTGGCTGTAAAATTGTGTGTGCTTACCTTGGGCTCCTTATTGCCAGCTTAATTAAGGGCTGAGCAGTACAGGCTGCCGTGCTCCTCTGGAGCTGTCCTGCCTCGCCTGCGCATCTTGTTTGAAGTCAGGAGGCACCCACACACAGAGTTTTACAAGCAAGTATTTCAGAGTGCCCCAGACTAAACAAAAAGGCTTTGATTTTCAGCAGTGCTTCTCCCTTTGGCTTCCAGTACAGACCTGGGTGCTGAGTGTTTTGGAAGCAATTAGATCCTCAGTGATCTGCAAAACCCATACATGCCTTTAAGTAAAAAATACATATACTTGGAAGCAACAGAGAGGCAGTTGGACGGAGACTGGTCTTCGGAACATTGCACAGAAACATCAGAGATACGTTAAGGGACAACTCTAAATTATATTCTCATGACATAAGGAAAGTTGTCTAATTCAGGTGAATTTTTAGATGCCTGAAATTTGGTTTCTTCACTAATCCAAATTCTCAGCTGTTGTTGCCACAGTTTTTGTCAAACTATGACACAGATAACATAAGCTCAGAGAGACATCCTTTGTGGTTAAATTAGCCTTACAAAGCTTTCATGCCCAAGCAGGATAATTTTCTGCTATTAATTATGTCGTCACTGCCACTGATGCTACTTACATGACTACTGCAGACTCTTAAGCCAATTCAGTGGCTTTTAAGGGAGGAAAAGCAGGCAGCTCAAGCAATACCCAAGTGTCTGGGTGTCAGAAACATGCCTCTTCTGTAGAGACAGGCAGAGCTCTGAGACAACGGTGAGCCTGCATTTGCCTGGGGCGGGTAGTCCCACCACCCCGTTGAGGCACCTAAGCTGGGACATCCCTCTTCCCCGGGAGAAGTCAGTGAAGACAAGCTCCTCCAGAAGGCAATTCAGGGTAGCAAAATGCCTGAAGCTGGGCTCTGTAGGTACTCCACCTCTGCGATCAAGTGTATCACAGAGGTATATTGCAGAGCCTTTCCTCCAACCCCCATTTTAAGTCAGCAGAAGGAGAATAAAACCCTGATCTAAACATCATGCAACTCCCAGTCTGATGCTCTCAAAATACTTCCTAGACAGATGCAGGAGTACAAGGGTATTGTTGGGCTGAAAGGAAAAGGCTCTTGTTAAAGTAGAGATGTCAATAAGAAGCAAAGAAATGTAGAAAATAAGCCAAGTCTGTTAACTGTTTGTGCAAATCTTTTCCTTCTTACAGTTGGCCCTAATGTGTAATTTTTTCTTTGTCATTCAGTGGAGCTGCTAAGTCCCTTGTGTTTTGCAGTAACTTCCATGTCCTCCACAGCTTGTGAAACCTTCTTCAAACCTGCAAAGTACGTCATGTTTCCTGACTTGTTCTGTCCTTTTCTGTTGTGCAAATAGTTTCTACTGCATGCTCCTCTTTCCATATATGCTGCTTTATTTATCATATTTTTCTTTTTTATAATTGTTGCAGAATAAGGTCTAGATCTGCTATACCTCAGAGAAATAAGGGCTACAGCTGATGCTTACATTTTTTAATAAGTATGGGATAAAAATCCCACCTTTTCATCTCATGACTTTCCGCTCAGGTTCTTGGAAGTGCACCTGTAATGACCTGAATATGTGGGTGGAGATAATCTCCCCAAAGCTGGAAAGGCAAACATAGGTAGTCTTCATTCTCCTACAGCCAACTTTCAGCTACCTGCTTCTTTTAATTCCCCAAACTCCCTTTTTGGGCAGGTGCTGGAGGATCAGAATCCCCTTTTCTGATCCCCACGAGTTGTTTTGTATGTGGGGGTCTGTCAGGGGAAGGGATAAGTCTGCAGAGGATGAGGCTTGTGTGTAACTGAGGACAAGCAAATCTGACAGCCCAGCACATCCGTGGGTCAGGAGGGCAAAAGGTTCTCTCTTGTCCACAAATGAAGAAATAAAACAAATATCAAGTAGCAATACAGAAGTGACCTCTTTATTTGACATGGTGCAGTCACATGCTATGCTGCAGCCTGTTCTGAAGTGCCCAGATCAGGAATATGATAAAAAAAAAAAAAAAACAGAAAATTCAGGGGTAACAAAGCACAAAGTAACTGAAATATTTGAAAGCCTGCCTTACGCTGAAAAATTCACAGATGATCTCATTTGGTGTCTAAAGGGGAAGCTGGTCTTTAATCAAGGCTTCCAGAAGACAATTAAAGAATAACCTTTAGTATAAAAGGCAGTGAAAAGAGGATCATAGAATCATCATAGAATGGCTTGGGTTGGAGGGGACCATCAAAGGCCATCTAGTCCAACCCCCCTGCGGTGAGCAGGGATGACCAGGGACACCTTCAACTAGATCAGGTTGCTCAGAACCCCGTCCAGCCTGGCCTTGGATGTTCCCAGGGATGGGGCATCTACCACCTCTCTGGGCAACCTGTGCCAGTGTTTCGCCGTCCCTATTGTAAAAAATTTCTTCCTTATATCTAGTCTAAATCTACCCTCTTTTAATTTAAAGCCATTTCCCCATGTCCTGTTGCTATGGGCCCTGCTAAAAAGCTTTTCCCCATCTTTCTTATAGGCCCCCTTTAAGTATTGGAAGGCCGCAATAAGGTCTCC
>JAVKLA010000042.1:9043098-9055779 GCA_034782735.1 Sagittarius serpentarius | reverse complement strand
CTTGTCCACTGATGTAGTCACTCCATCGTAGAAGGCCACTAGGTTGGTCAGGCAGGACTTGCCCTTGGTGAAGCCATCCTGTGACTGAAAGCTGAAACTAGAATATTTGTACTGAAAATAAGGCACAAATTTCTAACAGTGAGGGTAGTTATTCAATAGAGAAAATTATCAACTGCAGCATGGCTTTTCTTTTACTTATACCTTAAGAAATTAAGATTCTCCCCGCCCCCGGGATAGAACTGGTTGAAACATTTAGCAAGGTCCTGTGCTATACACAGGCAATAGGGTGTTTTTCATCCCTAGGGTAGCCCAGGTGAAGACAACAGTGACATCGAAATCTGTAACAGGGACCAAGGCCTGCCTGTAAACCTCCAGGCACCTTGCCCATGGGGAAAAAACCCAAACAAATCCAAGGAAATCCCCGTTTATGAAAAATTCTAAGAAGCTATCAACTTCTCTGCATCAGAACTGCTGCTGTTTATACAGGAAATTTTTCTTCTCCATTTGCACTTTATCAGGCTCTTGTTGGCTTGTCAGGAGAAAAATGCAAGACTAGGAACAGGAGTTACAGCTGTTAAGTGCATTAAGAGGCACTGGTAATTCTCTGTTACACTTCAGAGGATTGGTGAGAGACCCATAGTACCTTGTTCACAGCCAACAGCAGTATATTTTTAAAGTTAGTACCAGGTGCTGGCTAGCAGCCAGGTATAGTTATAACTTTACTAAAAATTAAATAGTAACTGCCGTATTCCTGCACTGCAGTCTGACAAAATCAAGGAGCTCAAGGATTACTCCCCCGTCTGTACTTAAAAAAGCAGACCAACATTTCCAGCGTACTAGAGCTGTCAAAAGGCTCAAAGATCACCAGCCAGGGATCTATGGTAGGTCCGCATTTCCTCCATAAATGAAATTTCTCAGCAGTTAACGTGTCAGTTATCATGGGTAGAAATTAAGTGACTAGTTACTAGTCCCAAGACTTTTAAGAGATACAGGTGACTTCCTCAAAAGAGGATCCTCAATCAGGCCAAATGGGCTAGTGATACTCAGGAAATCAGCAGCAGGGAGACAATATGTAACTACCAAATCCCCTCCTAGAGAAATACTGAAGAGCTTTTAGGAAATGGGTCCAGCAGAGTGTTCCTGCCTAAAATCGTATCAGAGACAGGAAAAGGATATTCTTTCTTAAAAAGATGAAGGTTCCCAAAATGGCTTATGAAAAAGAGGACCTCATCTGATGGCTCACACAGTTCTAACCCAGTTACTACCTCTACTGTAAAAATCAGGTTTCCGCTTTAGTGGGAGGTTTGGGGATGTAGCTGTACCTTTGACACTATTGAAATATAACTTCTTGGTGTTTAATGTCGGGCTAGCTGGAAAGCATTTTCCTATTAACTATCTGTGTTTTTTCCTTTCTCCCCTTACTACCTCACTGTGTCTGTCTTTCCTCCTTTCTGCACTAAAAGTGGCTGTTCCTCTGTCTCCAAGCTCCTCCTGCTCTTCTGCAGTAGACCAGCTCCTGTCTAACCATGAACATGCTCTGTAAGTCCCTTCTTTTATTACTGCAGCTCTGTGCGTGTGTCTGTTCAGTACTGTAACACAATTTAAAGCCTCATTTGTTGTGTAGCTTAAGATTTGCAGGGTAAAGGCAGAAACCCCGGCTGAATGGGGATGTTTCGCCCCAGGACACTGAGGGTGGGATCCTGCCTGCAGGATACGGCAGACGGCATGCAGCAGGAACGCTGCCTTTTGGTGATGGTTGTTCTCGCTCAAAGGACTGCTGTGTTACAGTAGTGCAGGGTCTCACCAGCAGGTACCACACACAAAGGAGCAGAACAAGATACAGAGGACAGTAACAAGCTGGGATTAGTTTCACGATAAAGCTGCACAACGCCATGTATCCCTGACTGTGCTCAGGACAGAAGAGCTCTCTGTGGCCCTTGGCTGGACCAAGCCTGATCCATGCACAGAGCATACAGGACTTTCAATAATTCCTAGAGTTTAGATACAGCCATGAGAGGGATATGGAAGACTCCAGTACCTGTCTTAAGTCAGCTAAACCTTCTGACAGCTCTGAGGCTTCCTTTTCCCTCAGGCGGAGTGTAGGGTCCCAGCTGAGTTCCTGCCACAGTGGGACAAGCACCATGGGAATGCTCCAGGGGCCAGGCACATCCAGACACACAGCTTCAATTAGCACAACTACTAGCTAATTAAGAAGGGAATAAGTATAAAATTGGCTTCTGGAAAGAGAGTAGGGAAGAGGAGCAGAGCTCGTTTTGGGACCAGGAAAATCCTGGTGGTCACAACAACAGTCTCCCTACCTTGAAGCTGGGATGACAAGTCACAAGAACTGATACTTGACCAGCCTTTTGCATCTTCCATCAGGAGACACACAGAATGCCTCTGGCCCTTCAGTGTCACACACCTGCAACTGCTCCAGCATCTCAATGTTGCCGATCCCTCCATGTGCTCTCCAGACTATACCCTCTGCATCCAGCCGATGAAGCCACAGACCCTGGGGAGATTGCACCTCCCAGTACTCACAAAGACCTCCATTTATCCCAACAGATTTGTGGCAGGCAGGGGGTTTCTCGCCTTTTTCACTTCAGTGCTTTTGTTTATTCCTCATTAGGATACTCGGATATGGAAGAGAGGCAGCAGATTTCAACAGTTGCTTTAAGGCAGCAGAGTTCAAAGTGGAGAACACAGTTTCTGTTTCTGCCATCTGTAACTTGCCGTAGCCAGGTTCCCTGGATAGCACACAGCATACTCGGAGTCAGAGCTGTGATCAGGACACAATCTGCTCCCTGTATCAGCACTCAACCTGCTTTTGGAATTTTGCAGTGCAGAACTCCCAACCATTGATGGAGAACTGGCACCATCCCTTCAAAGGCTGTAAGAAATAAAGGACATTCCTCAGCAACGAGGAGTTGCCAAAATGCCTTTTTGAAAGCCGCCAGCAGAAGCTGCATAAGCTGCTAATTTAAAGTAGACTAACACAAAGTAGGGGCTTCAGGCACAGAGACAGCACCCCTGGCTAAACAGGGAGGGAGTGCTGAACACCTCTCAGAGAGCACATTACCAGAAGAGAAGAAAAACCTAACTTCCAGCATCCCTCCATTCCTGGCCATCAATGAAACTTCAGGGATTAGGAGGAGACTCTGCGGTATTTCAGAGTCAGTTGGACTATCCCCTGGATACACTTGCAGGTACAAAAACACTCATGGAGCAGAGCTCCTCAAAAGAGAGATCTTCTCCCCCTTTGCAGCATCCAGGGCAGGAAGAGCAGTCTCCCAGCAAAGACTGTCAGCATCACCCCGCACCATTTCATCCCCAATGGACTCAGTTCCTGAGCCTCAGACGCTATGCAAGCAGCTCTGGCTTTCAGCAATATTTGGATCCTTCCCCGGCCTGACAGCCACATACAGCTAGACAGGCAGAGCGGAGAGGGAGCACCATGTCTCACTTGGGAGAGAGGAAAGACAAAGGGAAGCACCTGGAAGAGCCCAGGTACAAACCCCATAACTCCCAAACCAAAAGGATTTCCTCAGCTGGAATAACTGTCAGTGAGAACAGGATTAGCACAGCTGCCACTCCCTCTTATAGCTATCTTTTGTAATATCTTTCCCTTACCTTTTCAATACTCTCCAGGATAACAGAGCACTAATACAGCTCCTTTAATCACCACACCCACTCCAGTACCCAGAAGTGCTGCTCTCCCACCCTTGATCTTTTATTTCCTCCTCTCTACCGAGGGACTCGGTGCTAATGAGGCTCATTAGGCTTCCTGCTGCCTTACCCATCTCCCTGCTCTGCAGGGACAGCTGTCTCTGGTAACCCTCTCCTGGCCAGACTCTCTACACAAGCACCCTGCAGCCACATTTCAGCTATGAAAAAGACACTATTCTACAGCACAGAAGGACACCGTAAACAGGCAGTATCTCCGTTCAGGGAGAGCTCCATTGCCTGCTCATGAGGGTGGTCTTTCTCACCGAGGATTATAATTTTGCAATTTACTCCTTTACCTAAGCCACTGCCTGGGACCAGCTGGCTGTCTTCAGCTCACTTTTGCATGTCTGTTAATAAGCATGCACGGAGTGCTAGTGCAGTCTCTGGCCATCAGAGCCTTCCATCATGTCCTGTCACCTTCAAAAGGCCCCTGGGCTCCTTCATGGGTGGGACAAAAGCTGTGCTGGCCCACAGGGCAACAAGAGCAAGGTGGGGTGAAAGAAACGCCTCACTCTGCTGGTCGGACTCCTTTGAGATGTTTTTTTGGAATGAGGTGCAGAGGGCAGGTTGTCCTGTTTCTTCTCAGTTGTTGATGTGCTATGTGATACTGCCGTATTTAAGCAGTCATAGGCTTAGAAAATGGCACTCACCTCATCTTCCTTTTCCTAAGCAGGGGCATTAGCCACAGAAGTCAAAAAGTCATCCTGCACTGCGTGCATATTTAAATACATGTGCAGAATGGAAAAATTCTAACAGAACACACGAGCAGGAATCAGTATCCAAAAGCAGTTACTAGTCTAGGGGTGGTGGGCCACTGTAGGATGGGGGAGAAACAAGTTTGACTCTCAGTGGGAAAAAAGAGACCTGAAGGCTGAACTCCAAACCCTTTTCTGCTCACTAAGCTGCTCTCACCAATGCCAGCCTGTCTGAGCCAAGGGGCTGGAAAGCTGCGTCTCAGTCAGACCTAGGTTAGGAGGCTCCTGCAGTTTTTGCACGAGGCAGGTTCATAACCCTTCTGGGTTCTTCGCATTTAGGGATCTAAGAGACTTTACAGGGTGCTCATAATTAGGTGAGGGTTGAGCACAGAGTTCAAAGGTCTAAATTTCAGACATAGATGTCTAACGTGTCTGTTACTCCTGCAGTTCTTTGTGTCAGGTGTTTGTGAAATGTCCTCGTGTGAGTTTTTGTTTCTGCTTTCTTCCCTCTGGCAATTTCTTCGCTGTCTTTTCCCATCATATGGCCACATGCTCTTATCCCTACACAAACATCGCTCAGCATGTCCATCGCTTAGTTGTAATCCATCTTGGCTGCAGTTCTTCCAAAAATCTCAACTGAAGAGAGCAAGCAAAAGCTGATCTACAGTCTCCAGCTCGGTGTGCTGCTCTCTCTGCTTTACGGTGAAATAACTAACTCTGCCTGGAACAATCCAAGCTAACTAAGGTGCTGCCAAATCCTGTGACCCACTAACACCTGGGCATAACACCCCTCCACTTGCTCTGCTAGTCACAGAGAGGAAAATTTTGATTTTTCATAGTATAGTCAATTGTATCTATGCTAAATAGTTACAAAACCTTACCAGTCTGGTCTGGTAGGATTTTAACTTTCCTGGTCAAAGTGAAAAATACCTCCCTAGAGATCAGGACAACAGCGAAAGTAGCTCAGTTTGGGAAAGCAACAAGGAGCAAGTACAAAAAAAGTAAAATGCCGCTGGCACAAGCCAGTTCATGCTTGTGTAAATCAGCACAGTCCATTGCCTCTTACACTGCTCTACCTAACTAGCAGCAATCGGGGCTCTGATGCCATGGCTTGGCAGGCTCCTTCACAGGATGGACTTGTGCTATCCTGGTTGTGAGAAGTGCAGAGCTGTATTTCAAAATTTGACATTGATAAGACCAGCCCTTATTTATCACAGTCTTTAGAGTCACCACTACTTTGATTAGGGTCTGCAAAAAACCCATGCAGGCTGCCAAGGCAGTCTCTGAACCACATGATTCATTTGGAAGTGAATTTAGCTGTCCCAAAACATGGAATTGTGATGAAATGAGGAGCCCTGGCAGGCTGCAATGATAGAGTTAGTTAAGAGCAGGACTTTGGCTGGGGCTACCTCCCCGTTTAATGTGGATTGCTCCATTTCTTTTGTTAAGGAGATGGGTGACTCTGTGGCTGGGATAGAGTTAATTTTCTTTACAGTAGCTAGTATGGGGCTATGTTTTGGATTTGTGCTGAAAACAGTATTGGTAATATAGGGATGGTTTAGTTACTGGTGAGCAGTGCTTACACAGAGCCAAGGCCTTTTCTGCTTCTCACCCCACCCCACCAGTGAGCTGGCTGGGGGGCACAAGAAGCTGGGATGGGACACAGCCAGGAGAGCTGACCCCAACAGACTAAAGGGATATTCCATACTGTATGACGTCGTGCTCAGCATATAAAGCTGGGGGAAGGAAAAGAAAGGGGGGGATGTTCGGAGTTACAGCGTTTTGTCTTCCCAAGTAACCGTTACGCACGACTTTCCTGGAGATGGCTGAACATCTGCCTGCCCATGGGAAGTGGTGAATGAATTCCTTGTTTTGCTTTGCTTGCGTACATGGCTTTTGCTTTACCTATTAAACTGTCTTTATCTCAACCCACGAGTTTTCTCACTTTTACTCTTCTGATTCTCTCCCCCATCCCGCGGCGGGGGGGAGTGAGCGAGCGGCTGGGTGCGGCTGAGTTGCCAGCTGGGGCTAAACCACAACACTCTGCCTCGGTGTCACTGGTGAAAGATAGTGAGAGGTTCACTTTGTGAATCAGAGCAGAGAGCTAGAGCATTGGGGCAGAATGAACTTGCACAACAATATTTTGGTACAAGTAACTGCCGTTAAAAAAACCACTTGCTAGCTCCTTTGGCCAAGAAGCTACACTTCATGGAGTCCCCAAATGGAAGGCCACAGGGATGGTCAAAGGGAGAAATTTTCCAACAGATTCATTAAGCCATTGCTGAGCTTTGACGATTACCTACAGAGCCAGAGCAACACAAACACACTCCTACATTCCCGGTCTCTTAAACAATTCTTTACAAAGTTTTGACAGCATACATTTCCTGAAATACCAAAGAAAGCAGATCCGTAGCCCTCAAAAAATTGTAGTAAAAAAGGAGGATGGACTGTGCTGCTGAACAATGATTTCATAAAACAATACAGCATCTTGCTTAAATATATTCCCTTCATGGGCCAAGTAAATTCAGAGTATTGCCAAGTCTTTAAAATCAAATTGCCACTTAGAAAATCCATGCTCACAACTATGCAGATGTTTTCTCTGAGATAGTGTTTTCATTTGGAGCCCTTTATATTATAATCTGAATAGAAAATTAAGTTGTCTATATTTCTGTAAGATAAATGGACTCCCTAAATGCTATTTTAGCTCATGCTTTAACCTTGCTCTAGAAACCTGAGCTACTTGTGATGCCATCCTGAACTGATAAACAGAAGGTACAAAATGTATGTGGTAGGATGCTCTGTGCAGGCGAGGATGGAGAGCCTAGGGAGGGCAAGCAGCTACTGCTAATGAAACGCATGAGAGGCAGCGGGCTCCTCCAGTCAGTCCCCAAGGCTGACGTAGGATGTGCCTCAGAGCCGTGCTGGAGCTGTTGGGTCTGTCCCAGCTGGCCTGAAAGCCAAAGTCAGTACCCTGAAGGCCATCCCATCAGTGGGTGCCTTTTGCTTTCCTTCTCACGGCCATGGCACAGGCAGCTCGGCCAGAGCGTGGCAGTAGTCTTCTGGCCTAGCCCATGAGCCAGTGTCACCCTCACAGGTTGTATCAGCTCTGGGCCAATTTAGCGTGGGCTAGAGACAGAGCTGGCATGATAAAACTGCTTCTTAATCTTCTGCTTCTCTTTTTGTCCTCATTTATGTCCCCCACTTGATTTTTTCACAGTTATTATTGATGAGATACTCAGTGAGGCTGCAGAAAAGTTATCTGAGATCCTGCTGGGTTTTTTTGAGGCTTAAAAGCACTGAGAGGAAAGCTGCCAGTGCCTGTCACAGAACACAGCTCATTCAAACACTTCAGACATCAGAAAAAGTATTTTCAACTTGTAACACAAACCTTTTCCCACAGTCATCCTTGGGGACTCCAGGCAGGACACCACTGCCAAGGAGAAGGACAAGCTCCTTTTTGTCTTTCTCCCTACTTTAACAATGCATTAGTGTGATAAGGATAATCTCTGGTGGGAGTTACAGCTGTAGTCATACAACAGTTGTCTTGGAAAGGTGTTTCAGCAACACAAATGAGGAGCTGCACAATTTTCCAAAGCCTAAATCTTTCAGTTCTGAAGACCGCTCTCAAAGAGCAACTGGAAATACCCAGCCTAGAACTGGCTTCCAGCTGGAAAGGGCAGTAATGATCAATGCTTCATTGCAAGCAGCACACTGGGATTAATTAGAAAGTGGATATCCGGCCATTTCCTTGGTAGGTGCAGTGCGCGCATCGTGCCCTGCGAGTGCCATGTGCTTGTTCTCCAGGAGAAATTAATGTCCAATGTTGTGCAGCATTTACTGACTAGTCCGGGAGGGGAGTGCAGCACGCTTCCACTGCAACATCTTGACTTTAATCAAAAGTGAAGGAAAGAAAATGTGCCAGTTTATAGGGGGAATCAGGAAAGAGAGGAAGGCTTTGCCTATTTTTCCTGTTAAACCTCAGGGTAAAAGAAGAAACTGGCACATATGTGTGTGCACGTGCACATGTGCCTGTGTCACTATATTTCACTTGCACCACTGCAACAGCCTCCTTAGCATTTGCAAGGAATAGCACGCGGGGGCCGGTGCTTCCCCTGACCGCCCACTGTAGCAACAGCAGCAGAAGACTGTGCAGCCAGCACCTCCTTGTCTTTTCCTCCAGACAACTACAGCGGGAACTTCAAGGGTGCTTTTCTTTAAGATGGCAGGGATTTCTCAACCAAAATCACGCCTCCATTCTTATTTATTTCAACTAACCACCCGGGAGTTGTGCTGTGTTTTAGCGGGACACTTGAGCACATAGAAGAGCAGGGCACAGGATGGGTCCTGCTGCAGAGTCGCGTCCTGGGGATGAGAGCCGCTGCACCATGGTGCAGATGGCAGCGCCATTTTCAGAGCTATAAACAGTATCATTGTCATAGCTCTTTGAATGGTACTGCCATATGTACCGGAAAACCAGCATTTATGCTTGTGAGGGCTTTTGGCCAGCTGGATTTTCTCCCCATTTGGATGAAGCCGATTCCTGAAGTATGAATGAAAGCTGCATGCTGCTTTGGAGTAACTCCCCCTCAGTGCTTATTTTTGAGTCTCCAAGGATCATCACGTTCTCATCAGCCTCCTAAACCGCAAAACCCAAGTGTCCTGCACATGGAGAGACTGCTGATGCATCTAAACCTCCCTGCTCAGTTCAAGAAGCAGCAGAAAGTTCATGGAAATTTTGATAGCAAACCAGTCAGGCCCTGCATGTTTTTCTTTAGCAAGTATTGGACTTTTATGATAAAGTGTATTTGACTGAGTGTGTACGTCTGTGTGGGTGGGTGGAGAGAAAGTGCTCATCTTAATCAATCTTCAGGGGTTGCATACCTCGCCTGGTTGCCAGTGCAGCTCACATTGTGCTCCCCTCCATTTGTATTGCTGAAGGAATAACAGCCATGTGCAGCAAAGTGGGAAAAGCATGACGGCAAAGGGTGCCACTAGTGAAGTTGATAAGCAGAGCAGAGCCCAGCAGCAGCGGGGCCACACTGCCCCGGGAGCTCGGGGGCTACAGTCTGCTCGGGGGAGTCCTCTGCCTTTCCTCAGCTTTGTCTTTGCTGCAAGAGTTTTGCTGTAATGTTCCATTTTTTGCTGACCCAGCTTCTTTTTGGCAAAGAAAAGGGGAGGCCAGCAGCTCTGGGCTTTGTTGAAAAAAGAAACTAGTATGGCCCTGTGAAGGTACACAGGCAGGTGGTAGGGAAGGAAATTTCCTCTTTGCCGTAAAGCCATCGCAAACACCGAGATGCTTTTCCAGGACCAGTGGTCCTGCTGTGCTATGGCATGAGTTCGCACTGGTGTACCAGATCTCCCCGGGCAGTCGGTGCCTTTTGAGAGATGGCTCAGACTATAGCCCATAGCTGGGGATGCAGAGAGGGGCCAGTTCACGGGCAGTAGATGTTTATGGAACAAGAACGAAACTGTAAACTCTCCTGGGCTGTGGCCAAGCCTTTCAGCTGACAAATGCCAGATATCTTTGTTTAACATTAGTCTGATTCCTACTTCAGAAGAGCCTACAGAGATCTGAGAGCCACGGAACCGGGCAATGTGTTTCTAACTATGCTGTGTATACAATATGAGCAATAGATTATGATGAGTAATGAGTCCGGGCATTTGTGACAAACATACAGTTTACCTGGCCGCCTGTTTAGAGACTTATTCTAAGAACTAATTAATTCTTTCAGTTTCTGGATTAAACTATTGTGCAAAACATCTCATCAAACAGCGAATATTATATGGTATGTTACTGTAATTAAATAAAGAGATAACTGAGCTCAAAAGATGCCCACAACACTTAATTAAGATTAATTAAGCAACATGATCTACAGCTGGAGAAGATGAAACTGAGCAATTCAAAACTGGCTAGACAAAGCAGCTGTGACATGCTGAATTCATGAAGGCACATACTGGGAACCTGCTGTTCAGTAACATTGCTGTGGCAGCCTCACCAACCAAGTTGATTTAATGAGGTTGTGTTTAGTCCCTGGAACACACCCATTTTTTTGGCCAAACACAGGCATGCCTGTTAAACAGCTAGGAGTTAAGACCTTGGCAGGTGGAGGCTTGGTAGCACAGATAAAGCACTGCCAAAATACACACAAGATTTCCTTTCCAAGCCCTCTCTGAGACAGCAGCTAGATTATTGTGTTCTTAATTTCCCTGATCCTTTACTCTGATAGCAACACAGTTTATCTGTATAACAGAATTATCACACTCCAGGCAGACCAGCTGTATGAAATGGTTGGGAGAAATTAGCATTTCTTAGCCTATTCAGAATGAAAGGATAGTTCCAGTAATGTGTCATCAGTTCTTACTTCAGGAGAGAAATCCTAAATTGTCTCTTCTGTAAAAAGAAAGCAAGAAGCTTAGTTCTTCTGGGTCAAATTAAAAAAAAAACAAACTTAGAAGCAAGCTAGAGATTTTTATTTTTTTTACAAGAACTGGGCAATCCCTCCCCAGAAATCTCCATTTGACCTGTTACAGTGTCACACCTTTTGTGCCTCAGCTGTGATGGTCTCTTGCTATGTACGTGCTCAGGGCATGCCTGTGTTCCAGGCAGGAATCTGCAGCTATGCTTGGGTCTCCTGCTACATTTTTTTCCTCAGCCTCTGCTTTTGCAGACCTAATGCCTATATAATAGACGATCTCAATAGATAGCCTCTCTCCATATTTCATTTCTCAGCCATGACAGCCTCATTTTTTTAAAATAGCTGTTAAGGCATGTATCCTCCTAAATAGTCTGAGGTCTCAGTACCACAATGTCCTCATTCTGTGTCCTCACGGTGTGTTCACAGCCAGTTTGGGAACTCCCACCAGTTAAGTGGCTGCATATTACCAAGTTTTGTAGCTGAAACCATGTTTTTCAGACTGTTGTTAATCACTGTGAGATCTCACTTAGTGCTTTTCAATCACTCAAAAGCTGTAAAGCTCAGCAAGAAAAACACTCTTCGCACCAATATAGGCTGCTGAAATTACTTCCATGTTGGTAACTGAACTGCTTTTTTGGATGGTATATGAGGTGATGAGTCATATCTGGAGCCACCAGGTCTGAGGTCCTATTTGAAAGTAATTTCCTGAGTGCACTAGAAACACAGGGACAGTACAATCACCATCTCTGTTTGCTAAATAAGGCTTATTTTTCAGGTAACCCGTCCTAGACTCCTCTGCTACACTATTAGGGAAAATACTGAGAGATTTGGCTGCAAGCTCCGTGTGGAGATCATGATGTGTAGACCCATTTGATGGGTCTGCAGTAGCAAATGGTCTGGGGGTGAAGTAAGGAGGTGAGCTGGTTGTTACATGAATGATCTTCGTGATTGAAAAGATTGCTTGTCATTTTAGGGTGTCTGATCCTAAAAATCTTGTGTTGCCTGACATAACTGGTGTGATTGTGCACTGAAAACTGTGAGTTTTGTGATCATCTTCATCTGTGTCCTTCTAATCCTTCCCATGACCATGCAGGTAATTCCTGAGGCATCCTGGGGGCCGGCTGCTCCATGGCTTCCAGAGAAATCAAGAAAGTCGAGGTTGGCTGCTTTGACAAGGAGGCAGGAGAAGCTGCCACCTTGGGCCAGTGTCTTCAGCATCCCAAGTCCTCCACAGTCTTCTGTGTTTCCATGTTGGTGAATTGTAAGGAGGAGGTAGCAGTGAGCTCCTGAGGCTCTTCTACTTATTGTTTTACCCTTACTTTACTGTGGTGTACTCAGCTGGGAGATTTTAAGTCAGCTCACCTATCTGCAAGCTTGTGAGTCAACAATACATGTCAAGAAAACAGGTGTACTGAACTCTGTGACATGTATATTCAGCTCTTGTAGTGCTGTCTCTCAACACCTTCCAAGCCCCAGGGTCTCTTCTCTCTTGTCAGTTTATTTGCATTTATTTATTTTTGTTTAGAGAATACTAGAATATAGAGAGGAATAGACTAGGTGCATCTCCTTCTTCAGATCAGCATTAGCATGCATAACTCTCCGCCCTGTATTTTGTTAGTGCCTTCAAAACAGTACATGTTCCTTTATTTTGTTGCTCCACAGAGTAAAACTTTTTATTTTCTCTGTGTTAATCCTATGTTCAAATCTAACAAAAATTTTTCCTCCCCCCTCTCTCACACAGCACTTATGGTCTCATGCCTCCATTTCACATGAATAGAATAGAATAGAATAGAATAGAATAGAATAGAATAGAATAGAATAGAATAGAATAGAATAGAATAGAA
>JAVKLA010000042.1:8999488-9042998 GCA_034782735.1 Sagittarius serpentarius | reverse complement strand
AATAGAATAGAATAGAATAGAATAGAATAGAATAGAATAGAATAGAATAGAATAGAATAGAATAGAATAGAATGTTTTCAGTTGAAGGGAAATATTCTATTCTATTCTATTCTATTCTATTCTATTCTATTCTATTCTATTCTATTCTTTTCTTTTCTATTCTATTCTCTTTGTTCTTTCAGTATGAGCAGCTGGTGTAGAAACTTAGAGCTCTCAGGGTCACATCTAGCTTCGAAACAGGCATATTTAACCAGGAGCTCAGTGTTGATAGTCTCAGTATCACAGGGGATGTCTGGAAACTTTTAATTTCATTGCTCTGTATGGTTGAAATCACACTTCTCAAATGTGCTCATTAGCCAAGGGTGTGACAATGCCCTCCCCAGATAGTACTGTTCTCAATATTAGTTTTAAGATTCTGGATGGAAACCAGTGTCACAATTTAGATGCCCAAAGATAAATATTTGGGTTTGCTCACTTATAAATAAGAAGTGATTACTAGCACAAGCGAAGGGCTTAGAGGCGCAGTGTGTGAAAACCATATGCTTTGGCCAAATAAGAGATCTCTGCTCTAGAATAAATCATCTCACTTTTAAAAATAATTAGTACTGTCAGATCATTCTAAGAAGTGCAAGCAAAGGATTTAGGATGAGCATTGATAAGATAATAAACAACAAATGTCTGCATGTTCAGCACAGCTCTTATTATTTCTCTTGTAAGGGCTAATACACCTTCACATTTTTCTAGAAACAGAGATGAGTTTACACAAAAAGAGGGCAAAACCTATTTTATACATGTAGCAAGTATCATGCTAATCATGGAGGTGTGTGATCTTTTGCTGAATTATTGGACAAAGTGCATCTTAGATTGCCTCAATGTAGCACAAAGAATTGTAGGTACAAAATTGGGTTTATTTCGTGAGAGGATGGACTGGTGATTGTTGTACTTGAACCAAAACTTAGGTCAGTTACATTTGAAACTTGCTGGCTAAAATGCAATTTTCTGTTCCATTTGCTACATGTATCATTGCTTTGCTTTTCCTCAGGAAGGGGAGCAAACATAAATCCGAGCAACATTTATTTACCAAAGCAGAGGCTAAGACAGAGATTTATAGACTACATCATCTCCTCTGAAGCAGAAAATGCAGAGGCCCAGGAGCAACCAAGGAAGGGAGTATCACAACCTTCAGAAGTTTGAACTTAATTGCTTGCTTCTGCACTTTAAATTTGAAGGCAATATATAAAGCAATGGATGGGTAGGGTCTGCCAGTTTTGTGAGCCCTGAAAGATACTCATATCTGCAGAAGGACTAAAAGAAATCACAAAACAGCAAAAGTAGCCTAGTGTTAACAGCAGCTATATGCAAATAAAGTATTTACACACACAGGTACAAACATGAAGAGATACAGACAGAGGGTGATATTGCACCAGCTTATGCCAAGGCTCAGAAAAGCTGCAGCATGGTGGGTTCAACGATGCATCTGAATTACTGTACAGCATAGGACTGCGGTCCTCTGGACATCAGGTCCCTAGGCTGAAGGGCTGGGGCTACCAGTGAAGATTCATTATGTGAGAGGGGAAAAAGATCACCTCTGCGGTTAGCCTGGCTTAAGAAAACCAGCTCTGCCTCAAGAAATCAACCTCCAAGGCAGCACGTGCAGATATTCTCACTGCCAGAGCAAACAGCACAAAAAGGCGCAATCTGATCTGTCAGAAAAAGTTTAAGTCCTTATCTGAATGTTCCCAGCATGCTTTCATAGCTGTGTTTGACTGCTGGAACAGCTTTTTCTCTTTAAACATCCTCCTTCAGTCTGGGACTCCCTCGGGCAGCAGCAGCCTCTGAGATGCGGTCAGTTGCAAAGACGGGGCAGAGCTCAGCCAGGTAAGCCCATGTCTTCAGGGAAAACGCTGCAAGGACACGGTCAAGGTCCCACCCTGTAAAGCAAATCTGACTAATACAACCTTGTTGGCTCAGGCTGAAGGACCTAAAACAGCATAAACTGAGGAAAAACACAGATGGGGTTTTGCTTACTTTATGTCTGATTTCGGTTTCACATTTTAAGCACTCTTTGTTTAAATAAGATACTGATATTTCTTGTGCTGGATAGACTACAAAGAAATTCCTTAAGTAAGCTAATAGCAATTCTCATGTAGGCAGAAGTTTCATCTGTGGATCAAAGGGAGGTTTTGCACCTGAGGCTTGCTGGGACATTCTCTCTTCTTCCCAGGCACCTGTGCTTGGGGTCTTGTGCTTTCTGAACTACTTGTGCTGTGGAGAATGGTTGTACCTGTGCTAAGAAGTGATGAGACTTTGAAAAAGCTGATCTTGCAGAGCAGAATTTGCCACAAGATTTGGTGACTTTGGGCTTATCTGTCCCATCTGAAGCAAATCAGTCTCTTGATTCTGAACCTGTGTGATATTTAAAACACACAATGATTACTGCCATGGCACAAATGACAAGTATGTTTATGATCTGTCTTGACAGCGTTCAGATTTATGTACCACATACTGTTGTGGTTGTTCTTTGTCATTTGCAGGGGTAATTATGATATGTGACTTGAATGCCTATAAAAATATATGTTCCACAGACCCATTCCAACAAACTCCAGAGCTTCACATATGCTTAAAGGACTCAGATTGGCTGAGTCAGTCCAAAGACTCAATATTCATAAAATATTTTTGGATTGTTTTCTGCCAGCATTTCACTTCATATCAAGTAGAATAAATGACTAGTTTCACCTGAAGCTTAATTTCCCCACCTTGTATTTCTGCAAGAAAACAGAAAACTTAATTGTGACAGCAGGGGAAGGAATATGACTTTATCAGCAATTACTGTTTGCATTTCTCCCAGCTGATTGCCAGATAGTTTGATTCCACTAGTTTGATTGCACTAGTTACCTCCTCCTATGATCAAAATCAACACATTGATCAATACAGCTCTTAAGTGTCATGTTCCAATCTACAAGGCACTTGTGTAACAGGGGATCTCAAAAGGGATTGCCTGGGGCTCCTTTTACTTTATGAAACCCACCAGAGAATAAAGTTCTGCTTGATTATGCTCCCTAGTTTCCTGGATTCTCCTCACCCTCCCAAAAATTAGAAACTGTTTGCAGGAATGCTCTTTCCTCTTCAGATTTTTTGCCTCTCCTGACACTCGGATAAGTGTCCTTGGACATGGTGAATTCAAATGTTCAAAATGAGCTTGACATTTTTCTTTTGGACATGTTCAGAAGAGACGAATTTCTGCTTTCTATGATGCTCAAGTGAGGAAATTGTTTCCTTAGGTCCTTCTTGCACACAGAAGTTCAGAGGGTCCCTGAGCCTGGAGGGGAGCAGTAGCTGGCATCACTTATATGAGATCCTCACTAGCAGATGTCCAGGAACTACTCCTGTTGAGACTGGAAATGCTGACGTCAGATAACAGGCTATCATCACAGGATGTTTGGGGATATATCTAACAGAAAATGGGGACTTAGCAACCTCTGAATCATATTGAAATGAAGAAGCTGTCAAAGGCACCTCCTGTCCTCCCCAGCACATTCCTGAAGACTATCTAACCTCGCTGTGAGATAGCTCTTGGCAGGGAAGGCAGATGAGCAAACGAAGCATCATCCTTCCTGAAGAACAACAAGGGAATGAAAACACAGCCACCAAGCACTATGTACTTACTAGCTTATTTTGGTATCGGTTTTAACCAAGCTAAAAATGAGGAGCAACTGTCTATGAAAGTGACCCAGCGAATTAATGTTTGCAAGTGGGGTGTATATAGGAGGACAGAGTAGGATGGGGAGCACAGAGGGTCTGCTGCTGCCCTTAGCGCGCTGAGGGAAAACATGGTGTCCATTTATCAAACCAAGGCTGTATGGAGGAGAATATGGAGATTTTACTCAAATTAAGCACCCACTTCCAATGTCACCATCTGTGGTATGACATTTAATCCTAATAAAAATGCTTACAAAACAAGACTAGTTATGAGCACAGATCAAAAGTTTGCCGTGTTAATATTTTTCATAATATGACATATAAAGTTCTACAAATTCATATGCAGTGGACTGTGAGAGAGAAGCAGTCTAAAGTCAGGAATGTGCTAGTTAATGCATATCATAGAAACATTAATTGAAAAACCTTGAGGAAGAAGGAAAGATGAGTGGCAACTCCCATTCAACACAACAAGGTGAAACATGGTGTTTGCTATCTGACCTGTCCTTTCCCCGGGAGCAGGATGGATAGCTGAGAAAAGGCAGCAGCTACTGTAGCCAAAGAAACTTTAACTTCAGTTAGTAAGAATTACTTCAACTTAACCTAAAACAAAGCAGATACTAGTTGAGATGTTAAAGGCACCAACAAGGTTCTTTATTCTTAATTTTTATCTTAATACTGGTTTTTGTTATTTAATTTTTGTGTCATTGTTCCTTTACCAGAAAATACAGTTTTCAGATCTTACCATTAGGTGCCTTAAGATATGCACAGCTTCACACCACCACTTTCAGGATATCCAGAAGTCACCAGGACACAAAACCATAGACATTGCATGGGCACCTGTGTGAACTGGCCCTACAAAAGGCAGGAAAGGATGACACGTACCCTGGTGACCAGAAAACCTACCAGCAGGCTGTAGAGTAGGAGGGAACATGCGTGAGCCCCAGATGCTGTGAGGGAGTTTCTGATAGTTTGCTATTCAGAAAGGAACTTAAACTACTGACTGACATTAACGATGTGCATATGCTAGACTTTTGTTATAAAACACATAGTTCTTTACGGAAAGTCTTGTTTTAACACAAAAAAGTTCTGCTATTGCACACACAAAGTAGACACATGAAATGATGAGGAATTTTTTGCCAGAAGATTTCAACAAACTGCAACTGTCATTTTTCACTGGATATTTCACTGCAGAAAAGGCACCAATTTCACAGATAGCTGCAGTTCTAACACTGTGGCGCATGTTTGAAGCCTGACAAACAAAAGTTAGTCTTGGGGCTTGTGGCTGCTGGTCTGCAATACGTCTGGAAATCGCGGAGTCTCCATTGCACAAGGAAAGAGCTGCAAGCCTTTTTGCCACTACTTCATTCCACAGCTTTGACAAATGGCTTGTGCTTTTTTCCAAGCAGATGAAAGATCTAATTATGCCAGTTGCGAGACCTCCATTTATAAAAAAAAACCACTCATTGTCTTCCATTTGAATATTCTTAATTGATCCTGCTTGTACTTCAGTAACTGAAACACCTTAGTTAAGGAACAGAAGCCTATTATGAGCTATTGCATCTGCGGGTAGTTATAAACTGCTCAATGTGATGCTGTGTATTTCTAATGTAAGCGAGCACTCCAAGTACTCCTAATTATCAGATTTGGGCCTCTCATGAATGTTGCATTAATTATGATGCAAAAATGAACTGTAGGCCAAAATCAGCAGGTAATTAGAGCATATAATGTAGTGCCAAACTTAACATTAATTAGAGAGAAATGGAAATACAGAGATAATGTGAGAAAAAGGGGAAGGTGCCTGTCTTCTGCAGCATGGCACTGAATGCCCTCACTCATTCGCTTACTTGTTTACCCTGATGTTTATAATTAGCAAAGGGATTTAGATCACTGAAGACAAATAGCCACTTTGTTGATTTTAAAGTTAGTTTAGTTTCTGTCCTTCAGTGCCCAAGTTTCTGTTTCTCTTGCGGATACACCAACTATTGTAACACTAACAAGTTGCAAATCTGTGATGGAAGAAGTCAACATCTCTGGACTGACTTCATCATCTTGGTTGCTGTGTGGATTCCAAGTTTTTCATCACCAGTCATTGTCACATCTATGTTGATAATATCCAAAGTCCAAGGCCTTTTGCTAAAGTTGGGTAGAACATCCTGCAGTAGAAAACAGGGAAATTTATAAACATCATTGAGGTCAAGCAGCTGAAAGACAGAAGCATAAGGAAGCTGGGGAAAGAGAAAACTCCAAGCTGGGAGATAGGACAAGCATCATTAAGATGACTGTCAGCAAATCCAGTCAGTGATGACATCTATTAGCACATGAAGTACTGTCTTGAGGGAACAACTGTAGAAACACCCTTTGGATGACCAAAATTATGCTGGATAAAGTAATGGCAAGTGGTACAGCCCTGTACCAGCAAAGAGGTGGCATGGGGTAGCTGATAATCTCTGTCCTCTCTCTAATGCCTCCACTGGACTTGTTAGAACAAGGAAAAAGTACCTTTCAGCCCAGGTGCCTGGGGACATTCCTGGTGATGGCTTCTTCATTCCCTGGTTCACTCTGACATGAGATCCAAGGCTGCTTCTCCAGACATTGTCTCAGCAGCAATAAACAAAAAGCAGAACAGGCTTATTTTTAAACTATTACATGTTATGCTGATATTTTGCAATAGTCAAGTTCAGCAGTCAAGGTGTGTGTGGGGGTGTCTTTAACCCCTTCAGCGGGGTCAGGAGTGGCATTAATGAGCATCACCTTTCTGTTTAAGATCCACAGCACTGCTCAGCACTCAGAGCTGTGGGGAAGAGAGCTGGGGGTGCCAGTGCCCCAGCAAGTCTCCATGAGCTGGGCAGATGGGAGCAGAGAGGCGGCATCCCTCGCACAGCCCGAGTTGGGTGTTTTTCTGCATAGGCGTGCCTGTGATTCTCCTCCTTACACCCAGGAAGAGGTGAGATACAAACTGCTGATCTTTCTAGCAAGGGGAGAGTGAGATGCATTTGGGATGTGCTGGAGAAATGTGGCAGCTATTGTTCTGACAGGATCAAAACTGCTAATGCTATAATGAGGCTCATTATTTTTAAAGCGAGTTTTGCTGTCTGAAAGCTGCCACATTTGACAGCTCTGGAAGGCACAGGCACCTGCTTGAGCATGAAAGGGAAAATGCAGTCAGGCCACGGGAGCACAGGGGCAACAGCAACGAGAGTTTATCCGCTCCCCGGGAGACAGACACTTCATTCTCAGTTGAGCATTGTTGCTTGGGTCAGGCTGACAGCAGAGAACAACTTTGACAAGAGCGATGGCATGGTTTGGGTATGTGGTTATTCGGTTTATTTAAGGGCTGGTTGCGCCCTGTTGACTCATGTCCAAAAAGCCACTGAGCCATCAGCAGTTCAGTGATTCTGGCTCATGGAGGAGATGTGGTAACCATCTCCCAAAATATTAACTTTCTCAATGGTGACACTGCTTTATGCTGAAAAATTTAACCTGTTCAGCTGCTTGCTACTGAAGGTTTGGTTTCATAAGGCAAGAGCTAGGAAATGGGCAGGCAGGAAGATATACAAGCTGTACAAACACAGCCACAAACATATATGCTCAAGGGATCACGTGCTGTATTTCTCGCCTCTTCCAGGCCCCACTCAGAGATTGTTTGCTGTTCTTACTTAAAAAGTTATTAAAAATCTCAGGCATATCTTAGCAACATCCGTATTACAACTAATAACTGGCCAACAGTGACAAACATCAGATGGACGTTTAGAGCAAACTCCACTGGAGGCAATGGAAAATAAACCTGTTCAGCATGGGTCAGGGCCAACAGGCATGGTGCCTGGCCAGTCTCAGCCATTCCCCTTGTCTGAAATTATGTCAGGTAAAACTGAGATGCTGAATTTTAAAACAAGACAGCATGATTACATGGTCAGCAGAAGAGAGGACAGCTGCCGGTGGGTGCTGCTCTGTGCAAAGGGGGGTCCCGTCCCAACGCCAGCTCAGCATCACAAGCACAGAGCTGCAGCATGACCATTACAGCACAAGGGGCCTTCAGCCTTTTCAGTAAGCACTGCTAAGAGATCCAGAGGAAAGGTGGAATCTAATTATTGTGAGTGTGCAACGAGAAACAGGAGACCCAAACCAAACTCGGTTATCTCCCTGTTTCTATTTCGCCAGCCTGAGAGCATCATTATGGTCAGTGAACCAGAGGCAGGATATTCCCAGCCTCTGAGGGTGCGAAGGATTTAGCGGAGGAAGGAAGTTCTTCAATAAATAAAACACCTTTCCTACAGCTGTAAGTTGTTCGGTCCTGGAAAGCATTTCTGACTTTTTAAAATCGAAACAAACTATTCTTGTGTAAGTGATTAATTGCTGCTGCTGGAGCACCACAGCCCTGAACCAAACTATGATTTAGTTGTACCAGACACTATTCGTGTCTGAAATGACACAATGCTTGTTCCAAAGAGGCTAAAATCCAAAGACAAGGCATGCAAAGGAAGTATTATTTCCTCTATTTTATCCGCAATGAAAGAAGGCTCAGAGAAATGGCATAGTTTGCCCACAATCAAACAGAAATTCTTGGAAAAGCCACCTCTGCAGTCTTGAGGTGTCCTGAGTCCTTGGTAATCTTCCATCAACAATTTCTGAAAAGAGCTCACTGAAGAACTTAGCTGATCTTTGTTCTTATTAGCATATGTTTAGCATTTGTCTATTTGCTTAGCATTAAAGTATCTGTAGTCATGTTCCTTTTTTTAACTTTTGATGTCTGTCAGGAATGTAATTATCATCTTAAGAGGTTATTATTCAATACAATGAGATTGTATAACATTATGCAAAAGGTTTTAGCCAGTACCCAGAGATAATGACATATAAAAATGTGTTCCTTCAGCCCTATTTTTTACTGAATTCGACGCTTCGCTTCTTAGCTGATCTATGTGAAATGCCTTGGCTGACTCAGGCCAGGCTCCTAATTAGTTATCTTCATTAATCAATCTCTATCCAATCTATTTCCTGTGCCAAGTGGAGGGTTGTGTTCAGCACTCTACCAGAGAGACCAATGTGATTTTCCTCCATTCATGGAACAAGAGTCTTCTGAGCAAAGGAGCAGTGTGCTGGGATCAGCTGTCGAAATTGAAGTAGCTTAAATGAGTTCCTATAATTTTTCTTAGACCAAATTCATTAATAGAGCCTGGCAATAAAAAGAATTTAAAAAAGAAGACGTAATGAACACTTGCAGTTCCGGGGAAACAAACTGATTGGGTCAAATTCAGCAAATGTTTTTAGCAGCAGAAAATGAAAAGACAATAAGATGCTGAAGTGTTTTGGCATTTTATTTAAAAATCTTATTTCAGTTTATTATTTGCCTGCACTTTTAAAAGGAGTTAAACATCCTCCTTAAAAAAGATATGCTTCTACTGTAAACACAAAAATAAATGAACTAGAGGGGATTTTGGTCTTGTTTTGCCAGCAAAATACATGAAACATTTCTGTTCTACATCAGCCTAAAGCACCAGGGCCTGTGTGTCGGAGCGGTCACATATCCACTAGATATTACCTGCACTCCTCAGCTTTTGGAGATGAGGATATCCCTCGCGTAGCTACAGTGACTTTCCTGGTACTGTCTAGGAATGCTTTGGCCCACGTCTGACTGAGATGGTCTGGGAACGTGTCCTGGAGCTGCAGGTCATTAGAGCAAGCGGCAGCCAGAGCTGGCTTGTACGAGTGAGAGAACAGGTGAGCTTCAGCTGAGGAAAACATCCTTCAGGAATGATGGAACAAAGGAAAAAGAAAGGAGAGAAACAAACCTACTGATAGATGATTTCTTTGTTTTCTGTGACTTCTCAGATACAAAGAAAGTAAATTTTTTTTTTTTTCCCAGCGGTATGTTTCTCTCACTCGAGGGCTTTGCTTACTTGGAGAACTGTCTGCTAATTTTAAATCTGAGGAGGCACGTATAAATCTTACAAAATGTACTGAAGGCTGGATTATGTGGGCTGGAGACAGCTGTTTTTAAAACCTCTAACTGAAATTTAGTAAAGAATGATGAGTGTTTCATTCCAGCTCACAAGGTCTGAACAGCATTATTTGATCTAAAGATAATTAAGATATTCAGCATAACTGCTCAAAAGTGGAAAAAAATAAACACTTGTCATGAGATAGAGAAAAATTTGTATTTACATTTGACTATAAAGAACTTTAAAATCAACATTGCTGTCATATCCAGATAAATAATTTAGCATTCCAAATGTTTTCCTGAGATCTGGATTTTCACCATTCAGCTGCAATGGGAAAACTGAACTTCTGATGATATTTCTGTGGATTTTACCCATGTTTTTGCAAAGGACTGCATCATCTCTAAGGAAGAACAGGCCACTGATATTTGCTCCTATTTAAAAAAAAAAATAGTAAGACTAGGACAGACTTCAAATTTGGCTAGGACATTTTAAGAATTTAGGAATATTTTCCCTTTGGTGATGATGCTGCTTGAGACATGAAGTCCACTGACCAGGAGGCTTTTACACACAGATAAATGATGATTCCTCCCCAAGACTGGAATAAAAGACACTAAAGGCAAAGGAAGGTTCCTGTTGTAAGGCCTGTTGCAGAGGATGGATTTCATTTTCTTTGCCACATTACCGTGCTTTCCTGGGCCTGGCTGCAAAGGGACAGACAGATACCGACCAAGTCTGGTTGGCTGTTTCTGCACCAGAGCTCCAACAGGCGATTTAGCAAATCATCTACCCCAGCCACTTTACTCGGATAATCATACCATATCTTTGTGGGCTCTGCAGGCTGTCAGCTTGCAATGAAGAGAAATCGTCATAGGAGGAGGGGATGGAGACGTTTGTCTGCCGTCCAGACTAACTCAGCTCCCAGGCAGAAGCAGCAGCTAACCATAATGACAACTTCACCATCCCCACGCCTGGGTTCATCTGGTTTGAAATCCAGCTTCCTCCAGCCCACTTGGGTGGGAGCCCTGTGCTTGAAAGTGCACGAGACACAAACATTATGTATATCTCTACAGAGTTAAAGGAATATATCTGATATTTGAGGCAGTTCTCTTGGAGCAGTTCTCATCGTGTTTTCTGAATTCATGCACTCCTTTTCATATCCATTGGTTTCCCATACATTTAGAAGAAAAATGCTCTCTGAATTGGCTTCTGTTGGACAAAGCAGATCACAGGTAGTCACGCGCAGGTGCAGCGAAAGACCTACCTTTAGTAAACTCACCTTTGATAACATTGCTGGCCTCCTCCGGGTTGCAGATGCAGCACAAGGATAATGCACAATAAGCTTAAACCTGATTGCTAGGAAATCTTGCAAGTATCTTGCTCATCTCAGAAACAAAGAAATGAGAAACCCACAGAGAAACAACAGGAGCTATTCATCCTGGAAGTATTAAATATATTGCTAGTTTCGCAGCATTGAACATGAAATCAGTTTACGTTGTTCTGCAATGTTGATACATATCAACAAAAAGAGAGAATGGGCTTGTAATTTCTGGCTCCACTTTGCCCCAGGAATTGCTTTGAGTAGGTAAGGGCTATTTTTCTTATCCTGCTATAATCATTTTCTATGATGGCCAAACGTGGAAGTTCACTTTAGTGCCTGGAAGCATGAGTCATTCAGCCCAGAGATTACAGAGTTACTAGAAAGCTTTTAATTTTATGGAGTCTATGAACTCGGTAGTTGCGAGAGGGACAATTCTGCACTGACCTTCTGAAAATTAAATATGCAGCTGTATTAAAATCAAATGTTTCATGAAAATACATATAATTTGGATTATGTGTATTCATTTTTTTCAACAGAAAATGGGAATGAAACAACATATTTTGTTCACCTTTCATTTTGACTTTTTGCATATTTCAGATTAAAAAAAAAATTTTTGCCTCTTTCAAAATGAAAAATGTCACAGATTAAAATAGCAAATTCCAGAGATTCTTAGATTTTATGTTTATGCTCTTCTCAACTTTCTGTTTTGCAGGATTTCTCAGTTTTCCAAAATGTCAAAAGCATTGTTTCAGGGAGACAATAGCATTGTCATCTTTACCCTTAGCTCCTGTAACACTGGATGGCATGCCAACACCATAGGCTCTTTCCTGCTGTTCTAAAAAACACACTCAAAGTTTATTCCTTGCCCACTGGGATTCAGAATGGTCTGTGTGATCTTTCTTGGGTGCTTCCATGATAGACATGGCTAAATAATGATGCCAACCAGAAACAGTACTGCACTTAATGATGTCTCTATGATCTAAAGGCAAACATTTACTGTGGGTTAGTGACTGCCATAAAATACAGAATTAAAGGACTGTTTTCTACCTCCTCCTGAAACAGGTATAAAGTAAGCAGATGCATCACTGTCTGGAATAACTAACAAACAGTCATCTTAATCTGTTCTCTTTCCCTCTCTTTTATAGTGCCTTTATGAATTATGTTGTTTGCATTTATAATTATGGGACTGGACAGATGGTGGAAGGCTTATTTCAGAATGATGTGTTCATTAAAATAGCTTTCTCTGGTCTGCCAAGTGATTGTTAACTGTAATCCCAATTTGATATTGAAGAGAGTTATTTATTCTTTCTCTGTAAGTCCATCTGAAAAAAATGGAGCTTTGAGAAATGGACACGATATTGAGTGTGAAGCTAGAATACTGGTGCTGCATATATTCCAGATGGGAAACCACTGAAGAGTTTTGCAGCTGTGAGAGAAAGACAAATGCGACGAAAGATAAATTGTGGACCAACACAATTTTCAAATCCAAGGAAAGTTTCAATTCTTTATTCAGTTTGGAAGCTCACTTCCACTTACAATGTGGCTCCAGCCAGCTTCTGCCTATGTGCAAACTCTTTCTACGGTCTATCGTCTTAGGTAGTTGAATACAAGAACAGTAGATTCCGTTATTAAAAATGGGACTCTCTCCTCAAGCAAAACGTTAATTTTCACAGTTTATCGCATCTTTCATAGTAACATCTTGTCTTCCTCTAGTCCCAACAAGTGTTTACTGGGTGCTTCTGCAAATAACAAGAGGTTTTGTGATGTAACTGGGAGTGATCATCACCTATTTGCCTTCCTTCTTGGAAATCTTACTCTGCCAGCTTCACTTTAGCAGCTTCATCATCTTGCAAGGCATTTGATGGATCTGGAGACAATTCGTTGCACTTCAACTCCTTTGCAGCATTTTATTTTTGAGATCTCCTACCCCACTATTTTCACATCAAGACTTCAGGATCTGGTCTGAACACAGACGAAAGCAGAGACAGTGTCAAGGTGTCTTTGTTGAGATTGAAGGAGTCTCTATTTCTCCAGTTGTGGCCATTATCCAGGTTCTAATTCCTGGCCTTCACGTCTCCTTGTGCATATGTCCTATCTAGGTTGCCTCAAGATGCCACTTGTGGCAGATCTTCTTCACTCAGTGTGCAGTCTGAGGGCTGCGCTGCTGGTGAGCTGCTCAGAAACATACTTTATAGCTCTCCTATGGCCGAAAGCTTTGCTCTTCTGCAGCAAAGCAATTGGCATCACTTGTACCCCACAGCTGCGGCACAACCATGGGGTTATCAGAATTTTGCAGGCGAAACTCAGAGGAAGCAGCGGAGAGTGAGATGCAAAGGTGCAGGACTCCTGTCTGAGCCCACTAGGAGCAGAACCAAAGGTGGGACGAAAGGGAGAGCAGTGGAAAAGTTGACTGCGTTCAGTAAGAACAACCAGAAATATTTGTGTTTTCTGGGTTGCCTCTGAAACCACTGTCACAACCTTCAAAGATGCAAATTGGCTGTACAAAGGGTTTTTCTGAGAAGATTTCTGGGGTCCTGGAGGGAGTTTCTAGTTGCATATGAAGGAAGAAACGTATTTTGAAATGTCTCATTTGGAGTGCTGGCACTCAACAACTGGAAAAAGGAGAAAATGAAAGAGACAGGCAGATGAGTGCTCACTCATACAAAATTGCCAGTATCACAGTGGTTAGATCAGTCACCTTGATAAAAGGCAGAAAAAGGCCTTGAACATGAATTGGAGTCTGCTCTTTTCTTTTTTTTTTTTTCTTTCTCATGAGAAGTTGCAGACTTGCTCCAGATCAAAATGGGGAAAATATTTGAAACTGTGAAAACTTTTGGAGAATGGGAAAAGCATTTTCTATACCACCCTGATTTTAGCTTGAAACTCATTATTTTTTACCTAGCAAGTAAGTCTTTATAATTGCATGTTTCTCAGATACTCTGACCTCCCTTAAACATCCACTCCAACCTATTAAATCTCCTAGTTGTAAACTAAATTAGCCTGTACATTTTTTCGGGACATGCATTTTCTTCAAAAGGAGCTTGCCAGAGCTCAGCACAACAGATTTCTGCTTCAGTTTGGACCACAGTGTGCTATTATCAGGAAAACATGAATAGATTTAGATTTTTCAGAGTTTTGGTTTTGTTGAAATTTAATGCTTGGTTTAATTTGAAATCTTTAATTTGGAATGCAAGCAGCTGACCAAAAAAAAAAAGTTAAAATAAAAATATTAATAAAGGACATTTCCCCAAACCAACAACAATAAATTGCAATGCCTTTAAATGAAAAATTTCACTTCCAATTTTTACAGAATTATTGCTTTTTAGGTTTTTTTTTTAAAAAGACAAATTCACAGAAACTGACACAAACACAGGAAAACTTTCATTGCCACAAAACTGCAGATTTATTTCTTTTCTTATTATTTCAGATTTTTAAGAATGTCACAGTTAAAACTTGCTCCTTGCCTGACTCTGCCATGCCCGAGTTCCCTCCATCAGTCCAGTATGGAACTGCCAGCCACAAACCCCAAATCCCAGTGCAGGAATGTCCGAGGACCACTTTCAGTTAGGGGTAATTTTCCTGATTTGTGTGAGTGTGTGTTCAGCAGGAGACACTCACAGGCTGGCGCATCTGTAAGGTCACTGTTGCAGCCTGTGGTGGAGTATTACAGTATATTACAGGCTTCAAACCATTTAATGTGAACAGCTAAGAACAGCACTTACTTCAAAGAATCTGAGACAAGGTTTTTATCTTCTATTCTTGCATTACCAGGGGGTATTTAGAAACTTCCCAACCCAGTCCAGGGACGGCTGCAAAACCTCACCTCAGTCTCCAGTGAATGTCAGCACAACAGGAACCACCTTCTGCCAGTTCAAAAATGGAAGCAATTAATAATGTAAACAGGTGTATTGGGAAAGGATCACTAAACAGAGAGCAAAGACAGCTGCGCACCTACAGCGGGTTTAGGATGGCTGCGGCTTCCTCCGTTAATTTGCCTTCAGCCCGTGCTTGGACAGATGTGGGAATTTTAGTCATTTTTTTCCTCTGCTATTATTAAGACATCTAGGTAAAATTATTTTTCCTGCTAGGGTTAAAGGGACAGAGCCTGCTGAGGGAACACTAAGCCCAGTGTTTGTTCAGAGGCTTTGGAAAGTGCAGGAGATGCTGCCACACAAGTCCTTTAGCCCATTAGTGAGTCAGGTGTAGCTGAGAAAGGCTGCCTTTGCTCTCCCTTTGTCAGTTTGTTATTAATGAGCAGTATCTGCTAATGTGATCCAGACCCTCGCAGAGTTTCTGTACCTGCGACGGGTCCCTCGCCCTTCACAGCAGCCACCAGGATTAACTGCCTGCAGGCTAATGAACTCGAGTTTGCAGGGAGCTTAGGGAAGAAGGATGGATACATTCAGAGCAAGGACTACGGTTAAAAACCAGGGCAGCAATACATGGGTAAAACAGCTGCAAAACTGCAAATTGCGCTTCCCAGGCACTTCGGCTGGTGCAGAGGAGCCGTGGGTATGTGTAAGTAGTGTAGGCAGCTTTACACAGATACTGCAAGCATGAAGAGCTGGTAGGAGGCATTTTTGGGAAAGAGCAGATACCTTCCAATTCCTGTCCGTTCCCTGCTGTCCAAAGGACCCCAGGCACCATCTCCAGACAGAGGCTCCCTTCGGGAAACTGGAGTGGTGGCTGCGAGCTCCGATACAGGGGTGGCACATGCACCAACAGGGTATTGCTTCCCCTCCTCCTGGGTTATGCTCTGCCGAGGAAATAGATGCAGTCAGCTTTTGTGTTCAGAGACAGGAGCCCTGCCCCAAAATTGCACCGCTTTCTGCTTTTCAGCAAGACAGGCATGATCCTCGGGGACAGAGCTGGATGCAGGGGATTTGCTTATTGGGAGAGGACTAAGCAGGGACCTCAGACTCCGTGAAAATGGTGACTGTTTTTCATTACAGTTGCCAAAGCCAAAGACCAGCAGTTTTTTGGCTTTGCTTCCTTAATAAATTGTACAAGTTCGTGTGGGGGATAGCTCTGCAGGGAATGAAAGTGGGAAGATTACAAACGGCCACTGCATCCCCTTGGTGTTTTCTCCCCGGCTTTTGCCGAGTGCCCAGAATAACTCTGGAGTATCTTGTTCTGGTCATGGGTCTACGGAGGGTAAAACCGCACAACTCCCCTCCCCTGTGCTGAGAGCTAATCCAACCAGTTAATTAAAGAGTCCATTGGACTGTCAGAAACAGCAGGAGATGCAGAAGCAATTATCTCCAAATTGGTCATCATCACAATTAAAGTACCATTTCGCAAGTATGTGAATGGCCTGCAGCAGGGTACCTTTATAGGTGGTAATGCCTTTTCATTATTGGGCTTTATTGCTGGGTGGCCGTGTCTACGATATGAGTAAAGCTGTCAGGTGAAACGACAGTAACACTCACCCCCAGTTCTGGGAGGAGTCGGCTGCAGAGGGCAGAGGCAGCCTGGGATGTTATTTGTAATTCAGCTTGGTAGCTTCACATGCTGGCGTATACAAATCCCATCGAAGGAAAGCTGAGCAACTAATTTGCTGCAGATAATTTATTTAATGCATTTAAAACTTCTTAATTTTTTTCCTGCTCACATATTATGGCTTCCTCAGATGTATTCATTACTCAAACCTACTTGTTAAATCTCTCTTGAAACTTTCAGCCTACACACGCAGGGTCCGAGTGTTGTTTTCTTCTTGCAGTTGGTAAAATAAATCCCGCGGTGCTTGGCTTGTCAGCTGGGTGAGAGCTGAGGCACATTAAGTGTGTGTTCCTGTAGGTGAGGCAAAAATGAGTTTCAGGTCCAGCTGTGCTTTCTCTCTGAAACTTGCTTCCCATAGATACTGATGCCTGAAAAATTAATGGTATTTTCAGAGAGCAGATCAGTTAAGACATGGTGGTGTGAAAAAAAGCAGGGCTATTATAATCCTGTCTTTTATCCAACACTAAATTGGTGCCCTGTAACTGGCAGATAGCTTTGAACTTTCACGTGAAGGGAAAAACCACAGTATGTGAAAACAATCCTGGTAACACAAAAGCCTGTGGGCAGAGAACTCCTTTTACAGTTCCCTGGAGATGTTGGTAAGATTTTTAGGAACAATGTGCCGGTACCAGAGCAAGCCATGAGCCCTGCAGCACAGCTTTCGCACCCTGCATACGAATGCTCTTTCCTCCTCTCCTACCGGTCCTCTTTCCCCACAGGGTAAACAGCTGGAAGTGCTGAGCTAACTGCCAGAGGCTTCAGACAGACACTTTGTGCCACAAGAGATCCTGGAACACCTTAATGACTTCTCTTTAGCTTAATGCACCTTGTAACAAACGGCATCACCTGCTAAATTGCTGATCTTGCACAACTGTTTTCTGACTGCTGCAGAAGAAGAAGCAAGGTTTGGCTCTTTGGATATCCTGTATGAAGTCAGCTTTCAGTGCCTGTCTGTTGTGGTTCTGAGCAAGTCCTCAGTTGCTCTGAACTATGTCTGCCTTGTTCACGGAGCAGGGGGCCTCCTGGCTCTCATCCTCTGTATCACCATTTGTAGCAGAGCCTTTGCCATGCTAGAGGTCTCTGGTGGATTGCCTCACACAATGTGCCATGTCTGACTTAGTATATAAAATTCAAATTACGTTATGACTTGTACGCTTCACGGCCATCTATTCGGAGTGTCTGTTCAGTGTTAAATGCAAAATGTCTTTGCTCGTTTCTTACATCAAGTCTGTATCTTGTTGGTATAAGCAGCACACTTTTTGAAATTTATGATCGTTATTTGAAGTGATGGAGTACTAAAGGAGTATGTTCAATGGATATATCTGCACATGTCTGTATTAAGGCAACCTAGCCTGACCATGTTGAAAACCAGCATCTAGTACATTAGAGGGTCAATTCCTCCAGGAATATTCACCAGGGCATATTCGGACAGGCAGTACAGTTTATACCCTGGCTTTCATTTTGAGTCCGTGGCTGATCTACTAGAACAGACACATCATTTGTAGGATATTCAGATCATCTGCTTCAGACATTTCAGTGGCATTGTAAGCACCTTAATTAGGAGCCTAAGTCCCAAGTATACTCAATGGAGAAAGATGCATCCAGATTAACGATGATTGATGCCATAGTATCAGTTTTTGAATATGTAGACAATGAGGAGTTCCTGACCTTTTTTTTTAACGATCACTCAAACAAATCCTGAAGCTGATAGTACTTCTTTTCCCTCTGCTAACAGCAGGAGAACTGATATATTCTTCTATTTTCTTAGGCTTTTTTCTTTTTTAATCTTCATTGGGATGCAGATATTTCAGGTATGTCTTGGATGTTTGTTACTAAGAGAAATAATGTATCTACATCTCTAAACAGTCGGGAAAGGAAAGTCTTAACGGTGACCTGACTTCCCCAATACGCATTTGGACTAAGGAAAAAAATGTTTTTACAGTTATTTTTGCAGCTGCCTGCTTCTGGACCTACTCGAAGGATGGTTTGGTTCAGCTTTAGTTTAAATGAATGGACTGCCAAAGGAAGATACCTGGTTTGCTCTGTACCCTTCAGGGGCTTTGCAAGCAAGAACAATTAGATGTGAAATTCTAGAAAGATGTGCTAAATTGATTTTACTCCAGTTAGCCAATATTTTTGCTGTCACCTCAGATCTGCTTATTCCACTCAGGGAAAAGAGCTGCATGTCATTAGCAAACTAAATCAACAGTTCCATTCAGAAAGCCATTTTGATATGGGCAGTAGGAAATAGGCTGGTAAAGGAGGCACTGGGTAACAGATAATGTGGAATTCATTATAACTGAATTCTGCTTTTCCATATCTGGCCCAAAGCCTGGAATAGTATCAGAAAGGTATACAGATGACATGATACCTCCAAAGGACATAAAACCTGAACAACACTGGTTCAGTAAGACGTACTAGAATTGGCACTAAACCCAACTTGGCAACAGACTACTTTCCTTTGTAAGTGGAAATACCCTGAAATGTTGGTCTTGATTTTATCTTAAACAGTATTCACTTCCCAAGCTAGTCTCAAATGATTCTTTAAATGCTTGCATTGAAGACATTAACTGAAGTGTCTTCAGCTTAGTACACACACAGATGATCAGTGTTTCTTAGTTCTTTGGTCTGGTTTCCTCTCATTACCAGCTGTACATTAGATACATGAAAACCAACAGGTTCTTGGTTTTTGGGGACTGCTTTGACTGCATCAAACTGAAGATTTGGGTTCCTGTCAAGGAGCAAAGTAGGGATTCACATTTGCTTAATGTGGGATCTGGATATTTGGAAGATGTACTGTCTTAAGATGTACTTCAGGGTTTTCAGGAACTCATTTTACACAAGCTTGTCCTTTTAACTAGCACTAACAAACCTTTCTTTATGTTTCTCCACTCCCAGGTACACTGTTTTACGTAATGGGCATCATCAGGAACATGAGAAGCTTCCCATCCACAATGACCCTGAGTCCCAAGAGTCCTGTTTCTAGTCACAGTCCTAGAAGAGGAATGGCCCAGCTGAAGGAACAGATTCCTTTTAGGATACCTAAAGGATCCACGGACAGCAGGACTTTATGAAAACTCATTCATCTGCATTGTCATGGTGCCTCCTCCACTGACTTCATATGAATGTCCAGCTGCACGTGTCTAGATTGATGTGGCACGGGAAGGTACACGAGCAGAACAGCTGAGGAGACTTTCCTGTATCTGGAAGGACAGCTGGGCTGTATGACTGCATCAGAGCCTTACTCCAGGAGTGAGCTGATTTCTGTCAATGTAAGGGAACAACACAGATAGAAACCACCCAGTGCAGGGACTTCTGTTATTCCTTTCCAGCTGCCACCTGTGTACAAGCCACCTCTCTGTCCTTTGATATGATCTTAAAGATTACAAGTTCTGGCTAAAGCCCTAACATGATCTGAGACTAAATGCCTGCTTTATCCGCGCAAGATCCTGCCCGCTGGTGACCAGATGCTGTCAAGAGAGAAACACCACTATGCTCTCTTTAGCAAAACAAAAGGAAATATTTGCCCTTTGATTATAGTTCCTGGTGAAAGGTCAGCATGAGCTGCTGATTCACTGTACCCCACAGAGCTTTCTTTGTAAATGCTTTTATTGTGTTTCCTGGACAAGTTCATTGGCAGAAGACTCATAGGGTGTATACAGAGCCTGACAAGCTGGAGTGGGACCTACAGAGACATTTCACCACTAACAGAAGGCCCTGCAAGCACTGCTTCAATCCAGCCTTGTTGCTAAAAGACAGTGGCCATCCTCTGCCATTCGCAGGCCAAGGGACAGGATGTAGCCCTCAAACCCCAGGCAAGCTGCCAGTGCTGTCCTCATCTGAGCAAACTTTGGGCGTTCTTACCAAGAAGAAAGGTTGGCCAAGAGACAGTCAGTCTGTAATAGATCACTAAGTGCCATCTTGAAAAATATACCATCTAAAAAACTTTTCTAGCTACATTACGAAAACAGACTTCTACTTACATTTTCCATCTTTATTTTTCTATTTGTTTCTGTTCTTTTCCAGTTGAGGTAGGAACTTTCAAGACTTTCAAGTATCATCATATGCACATCTCTGTTTGCAAAGATCTCAGTCCTTAGCTGCTTCCTGCATGTAGATGTTGCTATGTTCCTTGTGAGCTGCTTCCACCTTTGCATGGAAAGAGTAAGTAAGGCTGTAGACTTCACAATTTTGGGAAAATGATTTTCATGCAGTGGGAAATACGCAGGATCAAGACTACAAGCCTCTACCCTTTTTAGATTAAGATCTAACACAGAGATGCCACCCTGAGCCTAGAAAATAAAATTGTACTTTGTTATATTGTGTAATCATGTACAGATATTTTTAATGTAAAAAGAAAAGATGACATTATTTATTATTTTTTATCAGGAACATGTGGTTTTTTTCATTAAAAGCTTCTAGACCCAGGAGCTTAACATTATATGTATTATTATTTAGTAATATTTCTGTTGCTATGTGACAGGTATTTACTGTAAACAAACAAACAAATCCTGCTTTGAACAAAAAAAATCTTGCTCAGTAGGAAAAAAAATTTGTGCATAAGAACTGGCTTCCTTGCCATGGTGTCTGACTTCTTTAAATACTTCTTCCACATAAAAGTCACTGATAAAGCTTCACATCATTTTCCTTTAGAATTCAAAAAGATATGGGGCAGAAACAGCCCTAATTAGAAGCAGCCAGACACTAACCAATGTAGAAAATTGCTAGCAGTTAGAAAGAGCCAACTGTTGGTGTTTGTGGTGACAGGTGCTGATGGGATGGGAAGAACATGAGCTACTTGAAAAGAAAGGGTGAGAGAGTTTGAGCCAGTTCCTGGGTCATCATTAGGAACAGTTTGGCGATTACCTGTTTTTACAGGCCTGTGTTTCCAAAAGAACTTGTTATCAGTTCAACTCTATTGTTAACACCAAAACAGAGCAGTGGGTGAAAAAAATAGGCCATTATTGAAAGTCTAGAAAAAATCCATCCAGGGCCACTTCAGTCCTGCGATCTTCACCTCTGTGGAACTGCTCGCATGGGGTATTGTCTGGATTTGGGTATGCAAGACTGCAGAACAGGTTGTCTTGATTTCACCTCAAGTATCGAATTTCTTAAAGAAATCCTAGAAAAGCTTTTCTCTGTCCCCATTAAAAGGCATCAATACATTGGTGTGAAATACCTCAGAGTGATATGGAACCAGCAGCATGGGGACGCTATAGTGACGGTGTTCTTTGTTTCTGCTGTTGCCCTTGAAGTGTTGTCTTCTCCTATATTTTTATGTGCTTTAGTAATATATCTCTTCTTAATTTAAAATTAACTTCTCAACACTGAGTTTTACTCATGGCCAATGTTCAGAAGGCTCTATCAGTGGGATCAGTAGCTCACTAGCCAAAATGGTCAACAGCTCTGACTGAAAAAAAAGGCTCCGATTTAGAACACCATATTGGAATGAAATACCAAACACAAAATGTCCATGTTTCGTCTCATCTCTGGTTCATTGCTCGTTGGACTCAATGAACCTGTCACAAACCACCTGGCAGCTCCTGCTTAATAAGTCAATAATCTCAGCAATGCTCCTGTGAATGCAGCAAATGGCATTGTCCATCATCATCAACATTAGAATTTCTATGGAAAAGAAGCTGTCTCATGGAAAGTACCCGTACTTGATTTCCTTTGCTAAAGGTAGTTGCTCCTGTAGACTCTGAGTTCATCTTCCCATTGACCATTTTGGCTAGCAGCGTCAGAGTCTTTGCCTGCACTGAATAGTATGTAACGCATTGGCTGTTTCTAAAAATAAAAAATCCTCTATGTACCTTGTAGTAAATTCCAGCTCATGCTCGTTTCTTGTACTGTTTTCACTCAAAACATAAGACGCTACCAAGTAATACTTTCTGCCTGCCTCAAAACATACTTGAATAGCTATAACAGCAAGGGAGAATCTGGCCCCATTGCTTTGAAAATATGGATGAACTCTTGGGTTATAATACACGTTCCTAATGTTTATCTACCAGAACAAATCTGCCTCCTGCACTAAGTTCTCATGCAGCGGCTCTCTTTCTCCTCACACTTTTGCTCAGATTGTTACTGAGCCCTCTTTCTCCCTTACCTGTGCTGTGTCCATCTCATCTCTCACTATCTACACTGAGAGATGTCACTGCTATGGGCATCATGCTCAGGTCAGGCATTTGCAAATGGGGAGTCAGATACAATTTTGTGCAGCTCTCTTTCTCTGAGTTTCCCAGTGAATTTGACTGAAAAAGGATGTTCCTTTCTTCCTTCCTTTACATGTCTCTCCTGCCATCTTTCACAGATTCGCTCTAATAACCATGTATTTATTTCTTCACATAAATATACTAGCAGTCATCAGCAAATTATCACACCACCACATTTATGGCCTGGGAACACTACATATTTTTTTGAATGCAATAAGCCTCAGAAGCGTTAAGCATGATGCCTGCTGTAGCTGTTTTCTTGGATTACAACTGATTACACTTTTCCTCGCCAGAGGTAAAGTGTTAGCAGAACACCTAGCTAATAAGAAATTGGCTGGCTGGGCCTGTGCTAAACTGTCTTCAGTAGGCTGATCTGTCAACACTGTTGTATTTCCCTATTTCTGTATTTTTCTAGGCTCCAGAAGCATTTCTGAGACCTTGCATGACATTTGATAGCAGGGCATGTGCCCAGACAAGCAAATCCAAATATGCAGTGAGGTTACTTGTGCTGAAAGAGGGAAGCAGAGCAACAGGCTGACTACTTCCACAGGCAGATTGAAAAGCTAGCCTAACACTAAAACTGTGGGCCATCTGACTTTAAGTGGGCCCTAGACCATCATGAGGTGAGCCATCCTTTCTACTGAGCAGCTTTCCATGTCTCTGATACTTAGTTTACTCAGATAGAAACTAAGTCACAGTCATGCTGCAAAGTAGAATTCGGAGACAAGATAAACAGGTCAGCAATGGGAAGCTGTGCTCACAAAACAGAAGCTCCAAGGAAGAGTGCAGAAGAGGCCGTACTTTAATTAGCTGATGATCAAGACTGCCTGGAGGGCTGTGAGGCCATAACTGGATGATACATGCTCTGTAAATGTCAGTGCTTGAGGCAGTCAGCAGCTCTGTTGCTTAGTGAGATGTATGGAGATATGGCTGCACCCCAAGTGTACTAGCAGGTCATGCTCATAAACACCACGCAGACAGATGAATCCTTATGGGGAAATGTCCCTTCCACATTTATCTTTCACAGTTCTTTCAACACTGAATATATTTTCAGTTTTTAGCCTTGGAGAAAGCAATGAAAAAAAAAGAGAAATAGTACCTCAGCAGGCCAATTAGAAAAATGCTTTCAATAAATTCTCAAAACGATTTTCATTTAGTTCAGAAATGTAATATGTGACCTGCTCCTACTGCAGGATCCGATGCCTGTCTAAGCACAATAAGAACTGAAAACATTTACCACAGTGGCTTAAAAATGAAGGCAATACCTTCCATTTGCATTACACCGCAGTACGTTGCCTTTGTGCCTACTCTCCAGCTGCAGTGTATTAGCAGAGCTGAGAAAGGGCTCACAGTGGAAACAGAAGAACTGACAGTGTTGGAGCTGAGGAGTATTTGTAGAGATGCGTGGGAAGCCCTTACTTGCTTCTCACCCACATAGTGCCTGGCTCCAATCTACATTTTCCACATTCAGCTTGTTTGAAGGCTAAACACCCCCCCACCGATCTCCATATAGAAGTGTACGCTTCAAAGAGAGGCCATGCACATAGTACGCACACACGGCGGACTTGAGCGGAAAAAACAAGCTTGGCACACTGAAAACCTCTTTCTCAATGCTCTGTTCTCTGCACATTTCTAGTCACAAGCAGATAGCGGGGCACATACAACCACCATTTGCTTACAGAGATACTGTTGTTTTAATAAGCTTAATTCATTACTGGTTATGATTTACCTGCAATTACAGGAGCCCACACTTTGGCTTAGCACATCTACCTGATCGGTCCCAGGTTCAAGGCTTACTGTGGTGCTAGTCTAGCTTGCAGAATGAGTGCAATCAAAATGGACTCACATGAGCAATGAAAACCATTATTAGGGTCATCTTGATTTTGAGCAGTATGAATCCCTGCCTCCAGAGAGTCTCTTTCTTTTTACAAACTCTGGTCCTCCATGAGTCTCTGGTATAACAAAGGACATTTTAGGGAGAATGTACCTCGGAAATGTGTTAGGTAACCACTGAAAACTTGAGTGTGAGTCAGAGCTGAGAGAGCTAAATGATACTCACCTTGCCTTTGACTTCAGCGTACTTCAAAATGGCTTTTACTTTACCCTGCCTTCTCCTACTGTCCCCTAGATGGATCAAGAGCTCTGTGAATAATCAGTAACAGTGCATTAATTGTACTTAAATGCTTTTGTGCATCTCAAAATACCTCTCCATTTAGGTATTACTAACAAATATCTTCAACCTGAAGATCATCTGACCAAACAATTGTGGCTTTTCGAATGGAATACACTCAAAAATGGCTCTGCTCAGCAAAGATGAGGAAGAATCAGAAGATATTTAAGGTATTTATTGGCATCAGTCTGACTTAATAGTGTGCAACAGAACTAACCAATTGGGTCCAAATCGTGTCCATTTAATTCCTAGCACAGATGAAAAATACATAACAACGCCAGTAAAATGATGGTTTCTTGGAGCAGGCAGCCCACATACGGCAGACTCTGAGTCATTCTGAAGAGTTTTCCTCACCCACCTTCATAAACGCTACAGCCAAGGAGAGCATTTTCATTCTGTAACTGTCAACTGTAAATCCTTCAGTAGTTTAGGATCCAATCTTTTTCTCTGCATTAGATTTCCTGAGCCATCTCTGAGTACTATCATGCCAAAAGGCAATAAAGCTGTTGTTTTTTTCTACTAATATGAACTCAATAAATATACAAAAGCTTTTAGTTCTTTCAGTTTTTGTATAGCTTAAATCTTTCTGAATCCAAAATAATCACACACTCCCTCAGCACCTTATAAAGATATACTTTATCACAGGAATTTTCTCATCTAATTAAAAAAACAGATATATTTTAACTAGTATTTACCCAATATCCACTACTTCCTGTTAAACTGAGCTGAAATTGCCTATGCTATTAGGAACTCTAGTAGATTTCCTGTCAAATATATGGTTATTACTTACGGGATTTCAAAGAATTGGCAGAAGAGCTTAACATTATTTTAGCATACATTATTTGAAAGTTTATAGAATTCTGTCATTTTTTAATGATTTTCATTGTTCTTCTGCAGTTCTTGAAATCAATCGTTAAAAAAACCCAGAGAAACCCTAAATATCTTCCCTGGATCACAACAGAATGGGAATGCAATGCTACCTGATGTTCCTTACACAACAGCTGTGGTGCCAAGGTTGTACTCCCTATGAGATATTGTGAAGGGGGTTTCTCAGTCCTCCGGGACAAGAGGAAATTTTATTTCCTTGCTGAGTAGGTAGCACACTTGACTTCCTTGAAGCTTTCTTCCAACTCAAGATTAGGGAGGCCCCAAATGAGGACCTCCAGCTGCCATGGGGTGTGTTTCAGTCAGGCAATGATCCAGACAGAGTATCAGAACTAAATCCTTTTCCAGCAGCCTCAATAATGAATCTGTTTTCATATTCCTGACAGCTGAATCCCACCCACCAAACAGGGCTCTTGACATAATGAGTATCTGAAAGGGCTGCCAAACCATATCAGTGGTCATCTTCATATCACTAATCTCTAAATTTAACCCTAATCAAGGGCATACCTCTGTCTGTAAAAAACAGAAAACATAAAGGAGAGTCTAGAGCATTACTGCAGTAACTACTGCCAGTGACTGAACAACAGCTATTAATCCAGGGGGGGGTTACTTTAAGGACTACATAGATTAACAGACATATGTTTGCTCCATACCAGTTTCCATGACTGTGCCCCACTATTACACTCGATCATTACTCTCTTTGAAAGTCAATTCACTTGCTACCACCTTTACAGCCCTCAATGGCAGTCCCATGATCATTGTTGGTAATCATCTTCACACAGAAATTCAAGCTGTGAACATCTGTGTTCCTCTTGCATGAGCTCAGAGCAGCCAAGAGAGGAGTTATCTACCCCTGGGAGCCTACACCAAGTTCTGCGTCACCAGCCCTGGCTCCCTGTGGGCAGTCTCACCCAAGAGCACAACTCATTTCCCATTTCAAACTGCCAGATTTTTTGCCCTTTGTTAGACCAGGCATGTTTAAACCGATAACCTCCACTTGCTTGCTCCCTTCCTTGCCCAACTAACAAGCTGGAAAGAGGAGCGCAACAAAACTAGTAAAATCTGTGGTTTTTGTCTCTCTGCTCCTGGAGGAGGAAGAGATTAAGAGATAGATAAGGAGATTAAACCACACTGGGAAATATTCTTAAGCAGAAATCCACCTCAGTTACAGAGCTGGCCAGTGTACACCACTGAGAAACGTGATCTTATGTTTTGAAAACTGAGTGAAAATGTTGCTGCTCATTTTTATGGCAGAAGTGTGGCCCTCACCTAATAAACCCTAAAAGATGACCCCTGCCCTCCCTCTGCAAACAAAGAGCAGTATCCAAAGTGGGACTGTTGTTATGCTCTCTCACTGTTACCCTCAGACTCTTGTCTGGAGACCTCCAGTTCAACAACAGGTTTGGTAGCTTGTCCACTCAGCACCATTATATGCACCTGCCACCTCCCTCTTCCGTACCAGAGTTCCGATGTACAGTTTTTCAAATGTCTTTTACAGCTCTATTTGTAAAGGTTCACATCTAAACTGCAGACCATCATGGGAAATATTAGCTGAAGGAGAAAGCTGACCTATCTTCTGCTTCTGATCCATCTGCCCTGTGGAAGCAAGGACATTTAACAGCCCTTCCTGTCACAATCCTGAATATTTTCTTGCAAATGACTGTTCTGCAAGCTCCTTCCTTACCAGAAATACTTCAATTTCTCAGATACCTCTTCTTCAGAATGGCCTATCCCTGAAAGCTGGGTGTTGCTGTGGTTCTTCATAAATGAAGCACTTAAAAACAATGAGTAATTGTACTGAAAGCTCCCAGCCAAAGGTTTTCTTCTGGAAAGAAGCTAGGTTTTGGGGTGATACCTCTAGAAAAGTTAAGCACTTCCTGTGCTGCTTTGCTAACATGTTTCACCTTCCTGTCTCACCTTTTTTTGGAAGTATGTGATACAGCTGGACCGGCTAAACCAAGGTCAGCACCTACAGTTCAGCTTGGGTAGTTCCCGACACTGAAATGTCTCCTTACCCCTTGTCCCAAACAATGTACACCTATGCATTCATACGTATCTCACGCTCTCATATTAAATGGCGTGTTTCCAGCTTAGATAACTCCTCTGGAGACGTCATACCATAGGAAGCAGAAGTTCTTCCTGGCAAACACAAAGCTGGTGGTTTTGCTCTGTAACAAGCCTGCAATGGAGAAAGTTTGTCCCATCTCAACACCTAATGACTGTTAATGAGCTAATGGAAACTCTCCAGTTGATGGGGCACTAGTTTTGGCTGTCCTGTTAACTGGCTGCACTGCACACATGTAGGTACAAATCCCCTGTCTTCCCCCTGTCAACGGATTAAGCTGGAATTACTTGAACTAGTAACTTGGAGTAGAAATCATGGGCAAGGGCAGGAGTCTGCAGCTGTTTCTAACACACTGAAGAGCTTAGAGACTAGAGTGAGGGTAGAGGCAAAATTCCTGTCTCCATCAACTCTTTACAGCTTTACCTCAAATAAAAACATACCTTCAAAATCCTTTTCTTTTCAAAACCTGAACACTGATTTTTGTCCTTCTCCCAAATCAGAGGAAAAAAGCAAGAACTGGCACAATGTCCATCTCTGAGACATGATGTTTTGTGCTCCTCTCTCCACAGTGCCCACATCTCAAGCATGTTTTCTGCTTTATCTATTTACCTTATGGACTCTCTATTTAGATGACATTTCTCAGGCACTTGAGCAACTCACAGCCACGATCACCGCATCCTCTTTCAGGAAGAGCTGTAACCGCTACCTGCTGTGGGGTAAAAGAGCCACAAAAGCACTTCAGGCACTTGCCTGCAGTGGCGTAAGTCATCTCAGACTCACTTTCCAATTAGTGGAGAGCTAGTCAATACCTGCCTTCAGCCAGCTGAATCAGGCCCTGGAAATGCTTATATCTCTTCACTGACTGCAAGAGAAGACACATCTGACTAGTGCATCTGCATGAATCTGCACTATACGCATATAAACCTAACAAAGGTATAACCCACCCAGGAAGTGCATGTTGCGCAAGGACTGTTAAATCAGAGCTAACCTAAGAAAGATAATCCTTCCTGTTTAATTCCTTCCCTGAAGCCACACGCATGCAAAGCATATGAAGGAAGCAGGGGACAGAAATTACACAGTCATATCAGAGTTTTCTTTGTTATTTTCCTTACCTATCAGATTTAATATTTGCAAAGCTGCCTTTGAACTCCAGCAAACAGCTTGCTTTGATATCCAGATGCAAGTATCACTGTTTGTTAAGTGGGCTGTAAATGGATTTCATAGTTCGTTCCAAAGCTGCCGCGCATGAGCACAGTAAAACTAAAAGGCCCAGCTGGAGTTTTCTCTGTGTAGAAAGATGAACTGAGCAGGATCACTCAGCCACCTTATTTGCAGTGACAGCAGCCTGCTCCTCCTGCCAGAGACCAAAAGAGAGGTGTCAGCCTGGACTTTGGTGTGAAGAGGGAAGCCTGTCACATACAGACAGAAGGCATCTGGGCTGCTTCCTGAGGAAAGTTTAACAACTAGGCAGACCAATGGAAACCCTTTCTTGCCCTCCAGGGCAATTGAATAACAGACTGCCCAAAATGGAAACAAAACGGAGAGAGAGAGGGAAGCTCAGACACAAAAGATCATATCCCTTTACAACCCAGAAGCTGCAAACCAGAATTTCTCAAGCTTAGTATCTCTACATCTGCTTCTATAGATTTGGTGACAGTTTTCCAAATGGTATATAGGATCTTTTGGAGATATACGTAGGATTTAACAAAACTAAATGGACATAAGTATCACCTTTTTCAGATACCACATCAAACTCTCTTAAAAGAGACTGTTAAAACACTTGTGGCGTGCAAGAGATTTGGCATGGTACAATACATAATACTTTTAAATGTCTAAATATACTCTATCGTACCTTTTGTAACCTCCCGGAATTAAGTTGCTTAAGTACCAAAAAAAGGAAAGGAAGTAATTGATTTCTACTTAGTTTACCTACAGCTCTGACAGAAGGGTATTTATTTATTTACATCAGCTGTTCTTTGCTGTTCTTAGCTCAAGAAGAGGTTATGAGCCTGTGTCATGAAAAGGACTTGCATCTCACACAATTAAGTCAAAAGTGTTTCTGACAGAAAGAAAAAAAGTCAAGTTCCATTTCAACTAAAAGCAAGAGAACAATTCTTGACCATAAATGACTTCATTCTAAGCCTTCGTTTCCCCTAAGTGGTCAAAAAATCTATGCCAGCATTTCGTGAAACTAAAGTATCTGAAACTTTGCAAGAGATACTGCTTTATACAGAAAGTGCTCCTGAAACAGCCTTTGCCCCTGGACCCACCTTCCAAGAAACCGGATTTAAGCCGTGGCCCAGTTAGGCAAAGACAAGCCAGTGTGACGAAGCCCCCTTTTACACCGCCTGGCTCTACCCTCGCCCGCCGAAGTAACGCCGGCCCCTGAGGCGCGGCTGGGACACGCTCCCTCCCCCGGCATGGCCCGGCCCGGCGGCGGCGGCGGCAGAGGAGGAGAGGCGCGCGGCGCCAGCCTTGGCGGGCAGCGCCCCCTGCCGCCCGCCGGGAGCCGGCGCTGAAGACCGGCGAGCGCCCAGCCCTCGGTGCCGGTGAGCGCCGGCGGCACATCACCACCACCCGAAGACGGACGCCCAGCCGCCGCCAAAGCACGCCGAGCGACGGTGGGCTGCGCTCCCCTGCCGCAGTGCGAGCAGCATGGGACCCATGTGACCTTTTCTGTTGGATTAGACGGGCAAACCATGTTAGAAATCCAAATCAGAGGCCTCAAATACGAACACGGGTTAGGTTCCGAGCCCTGCGAAGGAGAAGTAGCCCTGATGGGAAAAGATTTAATGTAATGTAAAGACCTCAGAGATGGCTTAGCACATGAATGAAGGGTATATGCATCAAATTCATGCTCGCTACCAGGTTTCAGTTCCCTTACTCTTGCAGAGAGTTGTTAGATGTAGTTAACCCTCTTCAGCTGACAAAATCAAAAACAACTTGCAAAAGAAAACTCTCATGACTACTGCACACCCCATCAGCAAATTTGGGCTGATGTCAAAGCAATCTTTACTGTAAACACACGTCCTCTAGTGCAGTGACTCAAGGATCCACAAAAGAAGAAATCAGAAACCCGAATGACAACTACAACTTTCTGTTGTTCAGGGTGGAAAACAAATCAAAACATTTTCAGCCCTTACAACTGGGACAGCTTTTTAACCGGGAGCTGACAGAGTACTCTGAGTGTGTACACCTGCCCCTAGCAGAACACCACTGAAGCCACAGACGGGCAAATTATTGTTTGTACAGCAGCTCCCGCTGACACAGACTGTACCCGTTCATGTACTAGTAATGATTTTTATTGTTTGGGGTTTTTTTACTAATAAAGGTTGAGCAGGAAAATAATTCTTTTCATCTGCTTTGCTCCTTTCCTCAGCTTCAGATACTGAACTTAGAGAGCAGGTTCCCTGGCCAGATCCCAGACACAATCTCAATCACCCAGAGCTCTCATGAGGTGGACACAATGAATTTAATCACTACACTACCACTGTGTGTAAAATGGGTGTAACATTTAAGAGGTTAAAACTGCTCCACGGTTCAATTGCCTACAGAAAGAAATATTGAATATAAATAAGTATATTATTTGTATAAATACTTCTTCAAAAGGCTAAAGTCAGAGATACCGTATGGAGACTGGGTGCAATACTCTAGAAATGCAGTAACTTTTTCCTGTACATGCTGTATTAAAATGGTAAACATGACTGAATCGATGACTCAGATTACTCAAAACACTTCCAAGGAAGGGTCACAACTACGTTTTGTCTGAGTATCACTGAATATATTATCTATGGTTAAATATATTTGTTACAACTAAACCATTAACTTTGATCCTGCATTAAAACAAATTTAACAGCATTCACATCATTATCTGGTATTTAGCACTCCACCTCCAGTGAGAGTAGAGAGCAGACATGTGAGAAAATGCTACTGTACCAATCTCTTGCTGCTTCCATTAGGCACCATTCCCTTCCTCTTATCTAATATATTTCTAGTTCCACATTACCTCAAGAATTTCCACAGAGGGACAGATGCAGAGAAAACTAACAGTGGCTTTCGTGTGTTAAACAGTTTTGCCTCTTCAATTCTACAGAGCTAAACATCACAGAAATCCCCATTACTCACACTTATACCAAAGTTCAAAGAATTAAAATCGTTAACAATGATGTGTAAAATTGCATAATGGTAGAAACTAATCTGTCATTTGTTAGGCTTGTAATTCTGCAACTTCAAAAAAGCGTGAACGACACATCAGGCCATAGTTGATCGTACGGCACATCTAAAGGTGCACTGCGCAGTCACAGCTCTGTATGCATGCAGACGCTGTTTCGCAGCACAGCAAATTCTTCAGGATGTCTCCCACCCCCACAGGGCACATTACTAACAGCACACAAGTCAGCTAGTTTAATACTAACTTGTGCATTTTTATACCCGTATACTGGACTTGCAGCTAATTCTGGACATACACACAAAACATCTGGATACTGTGGGAACCAGAGGTATTTGCTATATACAATAAAAACAAGAATTCAGGGGCAAAGAGCAGCAGTATTTACTGACTGTATGGAAAATCTGCATTCATGAGTGAGCATGAATCAGCCTGAAAGCTCACTGGTTGAGTCAGATGGATCCTGTGCACAGGACACAGCTATAACTAAGCAATTACAAATCCCTTTTCCTGCCTGTCTTTAGGGAAAATTCAGCTTTCAGCCAGTCAGAATGTGCAGATTTATGTTAAAGAGATTGGAACCAACAATTAGCAACTTATTTTTCATATTAGAGAGTCAAATACACTATTAAAATGAAATCTAATGGTACAAAATGCTTTAGAACATATCTCCTGTTTCCAAGGTGCTACATGTGGGGTTTTTTCTTTCCCCAAAAATGTTTTTAATGAACTCTAGAAACTACCACACATCACCAGCTTCACTACTTTTTTTCTGCTTTTGGCCTTCTTTGCAACAGCTGTAGAATAATTCTCTCCCTTTGAAAAATGCACACAAGACACAAAGATTGTGCTCAACAGGTTTACTCAGACTGGACTCTTAAATGCTCAAGAAAAAGGCACAGATTAAAAGAGACTCTGATGACTCTTTTGAACACAGCAAATGGGATTTTGTTTATAAGGAAAAAAAATACTGCTATGAATTGTATGGGCTGAAAAAGTCAAATATTCTTCCCTGTTCCTAATTATTGGCCTTCATTAAAATGGAATTTAAATTAAATTGTATAAACATATGAAATAAAGTCTCAGTATTAGGAACTTTTTCTTTTGTTTCCTCTATGTACAAATCTTAGTATACAATTTTTACTTTTCATTATACATTTACTACATACTCTTTTCAAAACTGTGTGAGAGCAACTGCAAAGTATGCGTTTCAAGAAAATGCTTTGCATTCGGAAAGAATCCACCTGCTTTCTTGGCCAGCAGTGCCAATCAGAATTTAGAAAGAGATGACAGGTTAGGGAGAGTATCCACTCAAATGTAATCATCCTCTACCGGTTCACCGTTGACATCACAGTAATGGATGAAGATAGCCACCACACGTTGGAATACACCTTTTTTCATCTGGCGCAGTTCAGAGATCTCTTCTCCTATTGTTTCCATACAGATGTCTGCAGACAATTGTCCTTTCCTTCGGGGTGCATAAATAGTAGCTGTGGAAAGCACGTAAAAATAAAAACTAGAAACTGTCCTATCAGGAAGTTCACAAGCGAATCTGTTTTGCATTAAATGAGATTAAGACTGGAAAACAAAGCAAACAGAAAAATCTTCCATCGAGCAACCACGTTTAAGGAATATTATTCAAGCAGAAAAGGTATTTTGCCTTCCCCATATTTAAAAGTTTTGATGGCTCCAATACTCATTTAATGTACGCAAAGTCCATATGTCTGTGAGTGAAGGGAATCCCAGCGCATAACAAAGCCTTCCTCCTGAGACTTATCTGACATGCTTTCAGGTTATCCATTTCAGTGATCACTTAAATGTTTTATAAACAAGAGCAATTACGGATAAAGCAGCAGTCTTGTCTTTATTTTTTATGGCTTTAACATCATGCTTAATCTAATTACTCTTTCAAATACGTATCAATTTTTTGTAATTCAGACTAGATACTGAACTACAAGCATTAAGTCTATGAATCAGTTTCAAATAAAATAAATATTAAAAAAAAAAATCAGAGAAAGGTACAGCTAAAAAAAAGGTCTCTTCCTCATCCTCCTGAGCTTTATCCCCTTGAACTGCAGCCAGATAAGAATATCCAAAACAATGTCAATTAAAGATACCTCTAATGAAGGAGATTCCAACATTTTCCTAATTAAGTAGTGAAGAACCTAATTTTCCCTGCTACCAAGCAAGGTTCTTAATTGAGCCCTAGGAACTGCCCACTGTAATATTTTATATAACAAGCTCCTAAACAGAAAGAGGCATATCTATCCTAAACTCTAACCCACATCATCTCTGTTCCACAGTTTTCAAGTCCAGTTCTTTCCTCTTTTCTCCCAAGTTTCTGTGAGTCTCACTTCTCTTTGCTGAACTCTCTTCAGCCTACCTTAACAGCCTTTCATAAAGCAAAGCCAGAGGCAGCAGTCAGCTAAGCTTTCAGCAGTAATGCCACTAAACTCCACAGAACATGAACTGCTGGGACTACACATCACCATGTTAGTTTTGTGTATGTTTTAAATGCACTCATTCTTCTGGATATGACAATCCCATCACATCTTTAGGCTAAGCACCAGATTGGCTCTCTGATTTTGTCAGTATTAGAGGTCTCCAGCTGGTCAATACCCTGTTGTAGCACTATGGACCTCTCCTCTGCTGGAGCCCCTCCTCACCCAGCTCCCAACACTGCTAGTAATTATTTATAGTCTACCAAAAATAGCATAAGAATTAGAAAACTGAAAAATAAAGGAATGCATTGTCAGCTTGGGACCAAGCAACAAGTTAAGTTCTCTGAACACATCAAAAGAGATTACTCACTTCTCTCATCATCCTCAAAGTCATATCTAGCATAGCTGTTTGGCTCTGCTGTTCTCAGTGATCTCAACCATGGGAAGTCAGTAATCATGGAGTAAGGGGCACCATCCACAATGCCTGGAAGACAGACAGGATGAGGATACAAAGAGGACAATGTCACTCCTGCAGCATCAGCACTCTTCATCAAGTAAAATTCACTGATATCACATAGACTGGTCACTCTAATGCAGGAAAAGCACCTCCTCACTTCAGTTCCCCCACTCTCTGCCAAAGGCCCTCCACTTTCCTCATAAGAATTATTATTTATGTCTCTTTTAACTTGATGCAAAGTTGCTTACCTTAGCAAGAGACTGATCCATCAGTTTTCAGCTCTCTATAAACACTCACCTTCTAAAGTGTAAATATCTCGTCCCCAAGGGTACTTAGTGTATTTCTTCAGGTCTTCATCAGTTCGTGTAGCTTCAGGGAAGAACTCGTATTTAATAAGCTCTCTAGAGAGAAGGAGGAAGAGATTACAGCCAGTAGTGACAGGAAATGTGAAGGCAGGAGGGAGAAAAACCAAATGGGAAATCCTATTACACAACCTTTCCTTTAATGAGCCTGAATCCATAGAAATACTCCTCTAAGACCTTCACATAAACTTAGTATGCAAACCCTTTACTTTTGAGAGTAACCACAGAGACTATATATGATTTAGATGAGAAATCAATTAGGCTACCGTTTAAGCATACTACCTTTTAAGTATAGCTTTCTATCTGTAGGGAACAATCCAACATAGCTGCAACTAAACAAAACTTCAAAAGTAAATTTGTTCTCTTAGTCATTTTAGTGAAAAAACAGGACAACAAAACCACTGGTTTAAAACAGTTGCATGAGAGCCACTCTATACAATTCCCTGCTGCTGGGAGGTTTTGCTCCTCAGTAAGGAGCTGATATTCATTGCACATCATCTTCCCCAGAAACTAACACTATTTCTTGGAGTAAATCAGTCTCTTTTATTAAAAAAGAAACTTGTTTTCAGATTTAAAGATATTCCTCAGCCATCCTGACTACTTCAATGTTCCCTAGCATTACTGCTAGATGGAACAGAATCGTAGAATTCTACAGTATTTTTCACATGGTTAGGTTTATTGAATCTACATTTTGTATTATACACATCTTGACATTGAAATTCTACATTACACCACCTAGAATTCAACCTTTGCTAGTCAATAAACGTTTTTTTTTTTTAATTTGGCTAACAGAATACAGCAAGTCTACAGCTCGACTGAAGCTGTAGCTGCTGAATCAGGACTGAATACCTTTTCTGTAAAGTTACTGAAGGGCAAGTACTCACTGGTTGATATTTGCTATTGTGTCCATCCAGCTCCGAATGCGCACCTTATTGCGGACATTAGGTGGGTTACTGAATTCATGAATTATGCAAATGTGGTATGGGTAAGGGCCACTAAATATCTTTTGCTCAAGAGTCAACGTGTCTACCTGTGAAAGGCAGCAAACAAAGACTTGTAACCAAGAGAAAGAGATGTGATTTTGGAGTCAAGAGCAGACATCTACCAAATCCCCCAAATTCTGGGGGAACATGTCCAGTGAAAAGAAATTTTAACAGCATATATAAATCAAATACATGATTAAGTAGAGTACAACTTTCCTAGTGCAGCTTTGCCAATGAATCTTCTCAAGCAGTGGAATTTGATGGGAAATGTCTGTTTTCTGATATGTTTCACAACTCCAATTCATAAAATTACACAGTGGTCTAAACTACATTCACTTTCCCAGAATTTGTCTCTGGCTTAGGGGGAGGGGTTGTTTTTTGGTTGTTTGGGGTTTTTTTTCTTTTTTTTTTTTTTTTCCCCTCTAATAGTCTTACCACTGTCCTCTAAGAGCTAAAGCAAGAGATCTCGTTTCAAAGAAAAGCTGGCTTTTATATCAAAACATGCTTTCCTCGTTGGTCAGGCAAACAGAGCCAGAAAAAGCATTACTCTGCATGACAGAAGCAGCATCACAGTATAATACAGAATGCTCTAGTGAGTGATAAAGTTAAAAAAAAAAAAAATTCCGGATCTTAAATTAAGCCCTCTTAATTACGTGCCAAATGACCTCAACGATTCACCAAATGTCAGTGCTTACATCTCCTACACGTAATCTGGGGGAGGAAAGGGTGGCTCCGAGTACCACAACTGTCTTGCAACACTGTTTAGCATCAAAAGAGGATGCAGCTTTCAGCAAAGTAGTATTCAAAACACTAACTGCTGTTACTAAACCTAGTAGGACATGGGTTAAAGATTTCAGATACCTATGCCTATGTCATCCTTCTGCTTTACAGATAACTACAAGCTGACTTAGTAGCATCTAGGTTCTTACAGTTACTTTTAGTTATTCTGTTTGGAATGAATTCAAGACATCATGATTTTTTACAATATCTTCTAATGCAATGAATATTGGAGATGGTAACATTAAGTCTTAAAATTCAGTATCATCCAAGTTCCAGAATCTACAATAGAAGCCTTGATGGGCTGAAGTTTTAATAAAAAAGTTTCTCAGAGTTGTGTTATTGTAACATGTACATTTCTTGCATTCATTGAAAAACACATGAAGACAAGAGTGGTGAAAGAATACAAGCAGAACTTCAGATCTGTTCATGATTAAATGAACGCTGGTTGTGTACCTGCTGCATTGGACGAAGATAAATGATCCGGTTTCTTTCTGGTGGCATCCTGAGAATCTGATCCAGAACTTGATCCATGTTTAACTTCTTGCACTGGGCATAGTCAAATCGATTGACAACTGGTGCATTTTCTACTTTTAAGTGCTTCAATACACGGCACCTCGTAGCTATAAATCAGTAAACAAAATTATTAAAAGAAAAGAAATACAATACTGAAAAGACCTTAGAAGCCTCCTGTCAGAGATTTTCAAAGCCAACTGTTTCAAAAGAAGGCAAACAAGTAATGTAAGTAACAGACAATTACTGAAGTGATTTGGATAGCTGGTAACTTAAGTATATCAAAGAAATAGACTAGCTGTTCATTTCTTCCACATTATGATCAAACTTCTAATTTGTGAACTTGTAAGAAGAGGCCTTTTAAAAGGCCATGTCAACTTTAATCTAACAATAACCTTTTCCTCCCTTTGTTTCCTTTCACAAAGCCCCCTGAAATGGTCTGTGGACTGCCACAACTGAAAGCCACTAACTTCAAAATCAGATCAAATACAGAGTATTGTGAAGCCACACAATGTAAAATAAAGCAATTTCCTTTCTAGTAATGATGCTCATGTAATCAAAATTAGTTCAAAATTAATGTATGTTCTGAAGTACTTTGGAATAAAGAAATAATTTCTTCATTCTCTGCTAAGTAGAGATACCTCATTTCAGAAGAAAAAGCATTATTTAGTGTAGATGTTGCAGAAAACAATAAATGACCCAATGCTTGAATACAGGACTAGTCACATACCCTGGCATGTGAATCTAATGTAGCCGAAGTGCCATAAATTTAAAGCAGATTTTTATCATGTCAAGGAGGAAAGTATCATCATGTCAGCTAAATAATCTATAGAAGCAGGAAGAAATGAGAGAAAAAACAAGGTACTCTGAAACTCATTTCATCAACTTCCATTTATTGTATTATCACTCTTCAATAAACACTTCATCTTCCTGTCATATAATTTCATCTGTTGATTTTCAGATATTAACCTTTATTAAACCTGTTACAACTTATAAGGAAAGAGACATTCAAACTGAGAAGCAGTAATATTTGCTGTTTTAAGCATCAGTCTGATATGTAGCAAAGCAGCTGATGAGTACAAAATAAGCAGTGGACTGCCTTTAGTTCTTTCAGGAATTTCTAATAATGTCAGGTGGAGGAGGTACACATGACGTTAACTACATACCATGTATGAACATCATTTTGGGACAGTCTTTCAGTACCAAATCTGTTATTCCACAGTTAGTCAAGGTGATTCCAACAAGGTTTTTTGATTTCAAAGACAGTACCTGATGAAAATTAAAAAAAAAGAAATAACTTATCAGGGTAAAAACAAACAAAAAAATTAAAATTAAGTGAATTTTAAAAGATACTGCAAGATACAGAAGGCTATTAACTGGATACTAATCAATATAATACATCTTCTGTTTGCAACAGGTACTTGAGATGACTAGACTACTGATGGCAATGAGAAAAAAAGATGATGTTGCTGACCAGATGATGTCGATCAGCAACACCACAAAACGCAAAAGAACAAATTCACAAGATTAAAAGAGGAGTCACATCCGAAAGCACAATTTCTATCAGAAAACCTAAGTATCACCTGTCAGGAACTTCAAATTCTCTACTATTCGATTTCTCATTTTCAACCATGATGACAAAAATGGCAATTCTGGACAGTTACATTGTTTAAACACAGGAAGAAGGCATGGCAGAGAATCATGGTTTGAACTTCCCATACCAATGTATTTTACCAGTGCTATCTCAGAGGAAAACCTCACACGGAGGGTTGAATATTATATACATAACTTACTTAATCCTCTATGTCCGCTATCAGCATTAGAAAAATAAAGCATGCATCAAGCTCAAGCAGAATCATTTCCAATGGCACAAGCACAGGGAGAATGTAATAAGAAAGGATTTTGGGGGGTTTTATCTCAATTTTTCAAAGTTTTATCACTACAAATTCTAGCAAAACTTAGCAGCCCAAGAATCAAGCTGATGAATTATACAAAGAAGATTAAACAGTGATCTATTAAAACAAAGTAAACACGTGTAAAAAGGAAAAAAAAAGCATTCTGCAATGGGTTCTTTCAGTTCCAGCAATTTAAGCTGTTTCTTGTAACCACAGATAGTTAAAAAAAATTAAAAATTCATAACACTGTTCTTTAAAAATGGCATATTTTTAGAGGAAAAATTATATACCCAAAATTATCTTTTATGCTAATTACAAAAGCTATAATGCATCCTAGTAGCCAGAAAAATATTACGGGACACATTCACAAAGGCTATCTTAAATCCGTGAGGCTAATTTCTTCACTGGACAGAGAGGGGAAAATAAATGCAGGTAGGTTCTTCCACAGCAGAACTCGGAACAGAAGCTTAAGTTAGATGTTCAGAGTCACTCTCTGAAACAACCTCACGGCCAGCTAGAATATGAGCCTTGGGTAAACAGCCTCAATACAGTGAAGCCAGACCTTGCAATTTCTCCTCCCATAACTGATCTTCACTGCAGAAGAATTAACTCATGTTACTTATGTACTAAGAGAACCTCCAGCCTGCAAACTAACAGCTGAGTTGCTATGTCCAGAGGTAATTATATATTCCATGTTTAACAGCAGTAGCCTATGCTGTCATTTAAAAAATAAATGCCAAAGAATAAATTTTTTCCTGCGTATCAAGAAGGACACTGTGGGAAGGCAGGACTTCATGCAGCACTACAGCCATGAGCACCTGACAAACTTCAAGTTTAGCTTTAGCTTATACTTTCCTCTTCTCAGGCCAGTCACAGTATCACTGCACCTAACACAGAAATTTCCTGTATATGGTTAAGACCAAAAAGAGCAGCAACATCAGTTACAACTCATCTGGCTCTACATGGAAGACAAGCTGGTATAATTACATCATTGTCCATGAGCATCCTCAGCTGATAAACCTGTAGCAAGTGAAGAAAAAGACCTTACTTGAACATGATCATCTTCAATAACCGGGTCACTTGTACTTGTGGACTTGTCAGCTGTCCTTTTCCGCTTTGTGGTTTGCCGCGGCTTTGGCTTAGCCACCTCTGGAAACAGAAAACCAGAAAAATCTTTCCTCTGTTTACATTTCTGGATAACAAAAGAGGCATTCCCTAGCTGAAAACACCCAATAAGAACATACATTTCTTACATAAGCAGATCAAAATACCTGTCTGGCTTGAAAACAAATATATCACTTTTCCTTGCACAAAAACCACTTTCAAGTTTGTTGCTCAGAATCATTCATACTAAATAACTTGGAACAAGGGGGTGGGCTGTTTATAAATGAAAACACAGGAATGCTGAACCTACAAGTTCAACACCACAGAAAGATGCGGAGCCAAGAAAAGAACAGAAGATTGTTAGGTTACACTTGATTCTCTGCAGCAAACAGAACATTCTTGACAAATACAAGAACCAAAATAGCTTTAATGTTTTAAATAGTAGAAATAATCTCAAGCTACTTCAAAGCCTGCTCTTTATAAGTGTCACTAAGTTTTTCCTAATATTGCAAAGGATGCCCACGTATAAAATACTTCGATGTTCCCAAGCTGCTTCTTACTCCATTTCAAGCAGCAGTGACATCAAATTCCTGCTTGATTTAAAAGATGAGGCTTTGAAAAGAAATTATGACAGATGACCACCCTTACTTCCTACAGTAAGAGTAAAAAAAATGCCCTAGAATTAATTTTCTGTGATCAAGAGATCAAAATGAGAAATTATTTTACTAAAATGAAGCTTCCTTTGACTTTTTTGTTAAAACATATGGCATGCTCACAAAGATTCACAATCAAGATAGAAGTGCAGAATATTAGAGACTATATACGCCATGCTATACTACCATTAACATTAAAAAATATCCCTTTTCCTACTTAACGTAATCAAATTCCACTAATACATGTAAACTATTAATTAACATTCAGTGGGCCTATGAGCTCCAGAATTCAGGCTACTGCTTTAGGGGATCCACAGGTTCAAAGATGTAACATTAAGTACTCAACTTTGTGGCACCAATAAGTCATTATCCCTAGGGAATTTTGACAGTTCCTAGAGCATCTACAGACAGTAAAACACTTCCTAGCTATATTATAGGAAAAACTTTGCAATTTTGTGTTGAATTGTTCAAGGTGCAGCCGAAGGCTAAGAAATCTTTACAGAATGTTTAACATAACGTGCATTTTAAAATGTGAAAAGCTTGTTTCACTACACATGTAAACTAAAACAAGTTTAAAAAAACCTCATTTATTGCAAGAAAAAGTGTGGGTTACATTTTTACTAAAGTAAAAACCAAAATTACACGAGTCATCCTTTAGCCAGCTAGTCTGTGGTGACAATGCTTTTAAAATTTCACTGTCTTTAATGCTACAGTTGTTCCACTGTTTAATATGAGTAAAAAATTTAAGAGGGAAAAAAAAAATACTTCTACTATCAACCACAGGTTTGTTACAGAAGCCAAAAACCACAATGTCATTTATGCTAGAATAATAGAAAGCAGTCATATTCAAGTTACATTTTTAGACTATTTATGCAAAACCATTTCCAACTCTGTAACAAAGCACCTTCAGGTTATACTCTAATGAGTTGTATATCCTATCCTAGGGAAGAAAAGCACTCTAATAGCCAGGCAGAAGCCTCACTGTCCTATGTATTAAACAGATTTAAAAGATAAAAATGACACATCAAGTCTCATATTCTCCCTCAAGCATCAGCTAATATCTGATGCTTCAAAGAGGAAAATAAGTGCATGAAGACATACACGTAACTGTATGGAGCTGGGCAAACAGTTCTGACTTGTGTAGGCTAAATACAGGAAATACTGAGACATTTTTCTCCATAAGCAGAACAGATCTATTTCCTGACTAACAATTGAAACATAAAAACAGAGATACTTTCAGAAAGAAACCCTAATTTAATACTTAGATCTGACTGACTTCATTTCATGTTTTTGTAATGGATGAGGATAGAGAAGAAATATTTTCTTTTGATTTTTGTAGACTAATTACTAGTCATAATGGAGCAAGGTAGAAAGCAAACATTTTACATTTAATAGCAAGATCATTTCTTCAATATGAGATGCATCTAGCTACAGAACAATATCCTAGGTGATTTAGGTTTTGTTAACACTTGAGAACATTAAGACAAACTGGAAAGACACTAGGACATACTGTGTTTGAATCAGTGAACGTTAACAGAGATATGAATTTGCTATCAACCTTTTTACCTCCAAAGCACGCAGTTCTGCAACTAGCACGTTTCATTTTTCAGTTTCATTTTACCTGCTAGATATTCTCAGCAAAGAGTCCTGGATATATGAGGTAATTATAAAGTGTGCTATGCCAGACTAAGATGATGGCAGTCATCCCGAGTGCCATCACGCAGTATGCCCAGGACAACTGGATGATCGGGCCCAGTCAGCATGGGTTTACAAAAGGCAGGTCCTGCTTGACTAACCTGATCTCCTTCTACAACATGGTCACTCGCTTAGTGGATGAGGGAAAGGCTGTGGATGTTGTCTATCTGGACTTTAGTAAGGCCTTTGACACTGTGTCCCATAGCATTCTCCCGCAGAAACTGGCTGCTCATGCTGAGATCGATACACTCTTCGCTGGGTTAAAAACTGTCTGGAAGGCCGGGCCCAGAGAGTGGTGGTAAATGGAGTTAATTCCAGTTGGCAGCCAGTCACGAGTGGTGTTCCCAGGGCTCGGTACTGGGGCCGGTCCTGTTTAACATCTTTATCAATGATCTGGATGAGGGGATGGAGTGCACCCTCAGTAAGTTTGCAGATGACACCAAGCTGGGTGGGTCTGCTTCAGGGTGGGGAGGCTCTGCAGAGAGATCTGGGCAGACTAGATCGATGGGCCAAGACTAATTGTATGAGTTTCAATAAGGCCAAATGCCGGGTTCTGCACTTTGGCCACAAAAATCCCCGGCAACGCCACAGGCTTGGGGAAGAGTGGCTAGAAAGCTGCTCAGCAGAGAGGGACCTGGGGGTGTTGATTGACAGCCGGCTGAACATGAGCCAGCAGTG
>JAVKLA010000042.1:8981361-8992321 GCA_034782735.1 Sagittarius serpentarius | reverse complement strand
AATAATAATAAAAGGATTGGAATACACAAAACAAGCGATGCACAATGCAATTGCTCACCACTCACCAACTGATGCCCAGTTACTTCCTGAGCAGCAATCCCCCCCGAGGCCAACTCCCCCCAGTTTATATACTGAGCATGACGTCACACGGTATGGAATACCCCTTTGGCCAGTTTGGGTCAGCTGTCGTGGCTGTGTCCCCTCCCAACTTTCTTCTGGTGCCCCTCCAGCCTTCTTGCTGGCTGGGCATGAGAAGCTGAAAAATCACTGGCTCTAGTCTAAACACGACTTAACACCCTGATGTTTACAGTTGTTGCTATCAACATTCTTCTCACACTAAACTCAAAACACAGCACTGTACCAGCTACTAGGAAGACAACTCTATCCCAGCCGAAACCAGGACACAGACTCACCTTAGGAGGTTCACGGAACATCTGGTCCAGAGAAATAAATTCTAAGCTTGGCAATAACTCAATGAACTGACTAAAAGAATCTAGCTTTATTGCATGGCATCGCACTAGGGTGAGGTCAACCAGTCGGGTCCACCTTGAATGATCTGCGGAAGAGAAGAGATGCATTTCCTGAAGGATTCCTATCTCACTTTTTTTCATTATACCCTTTTCATATATGAAAGTAGACACCTTCTGTATCTCCATTCTGATTGTTACCAGCATCATTATGGTTCCAAATCAAGCATCACCTACTGTACTTACTAAGAAATAAAACAAGCAGTACTATGAGCAGAAATATTCTGGTTTAGTATCACAGCAATTCATATAATATCTCTAAAATTTCAAACATGTGCAATACCTGTGATCCAATTATTTGGGTTATGTAGATGTGGGCAGTTGTAAATGACCAGATACTTGATGCAAGAAAAAACTTCATTTACAGCTTTCATACCAATATCTGTAATAATTCCCGGATTTTCAACCACATCAGCCAAGCCGTACTTGACCAAGTCTCCATTTGTCATTTTACCTATGACAAAGATAGTAGCAAACACAGCAGTAAATTTCAGAAACTTGCTTTTTATAGCATGATTTCCTAACTCCGTATTTTAGTTCAGTTTCGCAAATTGGATCAGATTATTACTTCAGTTCAATAAAGCTGAGATTTTCCCAATTTCAGTAAGAGTTTCATGAAGTGAAGAAAAACACACTTGGCTGTATGATAATCAGCAGCCTCAATATGGGTAACGTTAATATTCATTTTAATCACTCTTAGAAAATGACTGAAAACACATAAACTTATTTAATCCTTGTATTTGTCAGATAATTTATATATATAAAAAATGTCATACACTGTAGTAAGAACTCATCAACATATCCTAGATGAAGAGTTTCAAACTGTGGAAATTCCAGTTCAGCCATCTTCAGAGCAGAAAAAACACCATCTTTGGTCAAGGAAGGCTGGATCCGCACTTCATGCAACCTGAATGCAATTAAGAATTGTTCCTATTAAAAGGCATGCTAAAACACAATTGCCATAGAAACCACTCAAGAAGAAGCCCTCTCGTTTTAAAATGAAAATATTCTTTCAACTATGGTAGGATTAAGAGGATATTTGTTGTATCTTTATGGCAATATTTGGCAGCTATATAGCAATATAGTTGTGAGACTACCAGCACCACACTTTTAAGATAGGTCTAAGAAGGCAGCTTATGACACAAAGCGATTCAGAAACAGACATAACTCCAGTTATTTTAACCACAGAATACTCCTGTTATATAAAGTTTAAATGTTTATTCCTTAAATTTTTGACGTTTGTTCTATTTCTTCACGTTCTTGGACTTCATTACTAAGATATTTATTTTAAAAAAGGAGAAGGGGGAAAAGAAGGATCTAAAGGCCCATACCTTCGTGCAGCAGTTATGATGAGGTAGCCAAGATCCACTTCAAGTGCATTCTTGCAAGCTCCCAGAACTATAGTGTGCAAATTCCGAAAACCTCCTGACAAATAAAAAGAATAATCTTTCAATTCAGTCACAGATCACAACCTTAAGCCTTAGACATTTCCACCAGTGTTGTCTTGACAAGTGAATTAACAAAACACATGTTTTTTAGAAAACAATAAAAGACGTATTTGCACCCAACTCCCCTCCAATCCTCCTAGTTCTACTCACCAACAAATGCATCTGGAAGGTTAGCTTATCAGTCAACAGTTAATTGCAGTTAAAAGATCAAAACAATACTCAATACAGACCTATATTTAGCACCATAACCACAGTTCCAAACTTGATATCTTTAAACTAATGATCAAGAAAGGATATGCTACAGCCAAAAAAGCTAAGCTTCACATGCCTCCAGTATTTGGTAATATTTTTATTTAATTGTTTGTTTAAGTACAAGGGATAAGAAGTTTCATACCTGATCTCCAGCTATCTTCTACAACATGCTGGATAAGTCCTCCAAGAAATGGAACACGAACCAGCTCTAAATGTTCCAAATTTCGAGCAGAAGCCAGGCCTGTCACTAGGGGAACATACTTCAAAGAATTTGTGGGTCCTACATAGAACAAACCGATACAGACAAAGAAGATTGTTCACTTAACAACATTGAACGTATCGCATTAAAGAATTAAAAAACGTCCACATATATCCGTCTAGATCAGGAAGTCAACAGAACTATGTAGCACCAAATAATTTACACCAGCAGGATACATTTCTACCCAACATCTTGAATAAAACAATGACTGTTTTCAGAATCCTGTGTTCTAAGGTTTCCATTTACAGTTGGTGCCTATGCAGCTTTAACAGAGTTAGGTTTCCGATATGCTAAAACATCCCCTCCATATATGAATCCCTCTTACCGGCACAGTTCCTCATGACAAAAGCACGTAAGCTGATACAAAGGAAATCTTTAAAAGGCTGTGGTTTGGTGAGTCTCACCCACTTCAAATAAAGGTGCCTCAGCATTGGGATACAAGGAATCTCAGGGACATTCACCCCTAATAATACATAAACAAAACAAACATTTTAAACAAGGCTTAAACTATAAGTTCTAGGATAAATTTCTTTGGATTAACATTCTGGCTTTAAAAAGGAAGTCTTTTCTTTGCTATGTGGCATGTCAGAAAAGCTGTAAACATTTTAAACACAACTTCTTCACCTCAGTTTGTCAACACAGTTTTTCAGAATTTACCCTTTGGACCTGCTATCATATATATAGCACCTAACATTTCAAAAATGCCACGTGCCAAATTCCCTCTCTTAAAAAGAATTACAATCTTGCAGAATTTCAAAGCCTTTAAATTCACCTGTGTTGAAACCAACTACTTCACCATTACCACACTCACCTACTAAGTGCAAAGTCTGAATTTTAGCTCCTATAGGAATTTTCAGCTTGTTCTCAGGAGGAATTGGAAAAGCACCATTACGATTACGAAACTTCCCTAAAATGTGAACTTGTGGCATGTACGTCCAAATAGCTTCCACCAGCTCTAAATGAGAGGTCTCAACACCCTGGATAAAAGGAAGCAAAGCAAATGCTCTAACACCAGTTCAAGCAACAACATCCTCTTAACCATGTGAACTTCTCAATAACACAGTACAGGTAATGCAATGTGTTATTTCATTTCTAATTTGTAGCCAGACTTGTCTTTCTAAAAGCAGAGGGATCAGAGTTTTAATTCATTTCTGGACTTAAGAGCACCTACGATTCCCACTGGTGCAACTGAAAATAGTTCTCGTTTGCAAATACGGTCACAGTTAACTGCTACTCTGTACATCCAGATCTGAACACAAAGCCCAGGTCTGAACACAAAGCCCTGTAAGCAATGAGTCCCTGCCACATTTCTTCTGCTCTGTTAACATGCATCATCTCAGCTGCTGAAGGAGGTTCTCTCTCGAGTATAACCACTCACCAGCAGATTTGGACAGGCCTGCAAAGCCTCTAAAACTCCAGGAATGCTGAAAGCTTCATGGCCACGGACTCTGCGTCTTTCAAGATACCTGGGATGAAGACCATAAAGTTGTTCAATGTCTGGCATCTTCCTCAGCAGCGTTAGGAAACTGGAATCAGTGAAACCTAAGACGACAACAACAGATTTGGTATTTGTGTGACAGTAGACACCTAGCTGTAAAGGAAACGCCAAATACGTTGTTCTCTTTATATGGTAGTATAAATTCTACAATGTCGAAAGATGTACTCAGTGAAGCAATTGCTTCTCTTCTACTTCCAGATTCTAGAAATTGTGACCTATATACTCTTCTGCCTTGAATTTCACAGGTTTGCTATAGGTTTCCTTCAGTGGAGTTGCATGGCTACAGGGTTAACTAACTATACTTTCTCCCTTCTTAAATGAAGCACCTCTGCAGACTATCAGGCTTTGTATTTCTATCTTTCCTGGAATTCTATTTATCAACTACATGGCTCAAAAATGCCCAGATGGATCAGTTATATGCAGTTCATCATTACTCACCACAGCTCACAATTCTCAAAGAAATAAGACAGTTTCTTAAAGCAAAGGTTTATTTTTATCTAACACAAGACAACACATAAAAAGGATTTTAAACTAGTAAGTTACCTATATTTACATCTATTTAGGTTGGGTCTAACCATCTACCTGATATCAGCACTAATAAATGTAACTTTGCAGGTCCTCTAACTTTTAGAATTCACTCATTTTATCTCTCTCCCCCAACAAATCCCAGCAGTGTAATTTATATCCAACAGAAATCCTAATACTCACAGGGTTGACCTAGGATGCCAAATTTATCTATTGATCTGAAGATGGCTTGAGGTGTGACATCAAAACTTATTTATTCTTACATTAAGTGTTGGCAGATGAGTTGCTCTCTCATTCCATTGTATTTTTTCCTGCCTGCATGCAAACAGCCTCTTCTTGGATTAACCCTTGGATTAACTCCCTTACAATAATCAGACAAACACAGATTGTATTTACAGATTGCTACAGAGAATCCCCGTTTCTGCTACAGTAATATCTAACATAGATATATATATACATACACACACACAGAGATAAAATTTTCCAAACCACATACTCAAGGAAGCCACCCAAATCTCATGAAAGTCAAAAGGAGTTAAACATCTAACTCCTTTTACTGCTTTTGAAAATTTACCCTGCATATGTCATTATAAATACCAGGATAGCACAGACAGTTTTGCTCAATAACACTTTAATGCCATATCTTGAGTGAGAGCATTACTCACCAGTGGGCATGTATTCCCACCAACGGCCTGCACACAGATCCACAACCTTCACTACTCGCAGATAAAGAGTGACTGCTTCCTTCAGCTTCCGGGACAGGCATTCCATGCACATGATATCCTGCAAGGGAAGGTACCTTTGGGAGAGGAAAAAACACCCCTCTGATTTATCAAAGGTGGATCCTTTTTGACTTTTCCAAACTAAAGAACATCCCAAGCATGACTACACAAATTCATATATTTCTAACACCTAATAACATTAATTCAAACAGAATTTTCAGACCATCCTCTAATAAAGGACTCACCAATTTTTAGACATTGAACATAGGATATTTAAGGTACAAATATAATATTAAAATGGAGAGATGCTTTAGTTCTCTAATAAATACTGCTGACCAAACCATTTGCCACAATAGTTTATACATGGTTTAACTAAAGGTATTTTCACTTTCTAGTACATGCTAGCATGCTCAATTTGCAAACATTTTGGAAAACTACTGTTTTTAAAGAACTTGTCAGTAATGCATTATGTTTTGAATATAAAAGGCATGAGTGAACATCCTGGAGAAGGACTGTGCTGTAGGTAAGATTATATACTAATCCCAGTTCTCTTCTGCACACTATGAAGCAGACACAACAATTTCAGAACATTCACCTCAACTACGTACTACCTGAGATATATTTCTGCACTGAAATCAATATTTAAGCACTTATTACCATACACTGGTGACCAGAATTAAACCACTTATTTATTTCTTCTTTATTCTACCATTCATGACATTCACATAAATTAATTTTCAAAGTATCCAAATGAATTTGGGGACTCAAAAAACATTTATCACCCCTTTTTATCCAGTTTTTACCCACCAGTTCACTCACGGTACATCTACACTTTCTGAATACTATGTCACACAAGCATCAAGGCAGGTAAGACTGGGAAAAAAACAGAAAACAATATAATAATAAACAATAAATTGACTTCCAACAAGCTGCTCACCTAAAGATGTGGCAAAGCACTTCATGAGAGAGTTGGTTCATGTAATCTTTTGGCTCATCAGCTTTGGTAGACTCAGAGCCTTCCCTGTTCACTGAGCATGGTTTCACATTTTTCCGCCGGGGACCCATATTTGCAATGATTTCTGATGAAAGGAAACGTTCACAATGTTATGCAAATTCAGGGCAACTGAAAGAGAAAAGGGACAGAGAGTAGAGAAGGACACACTAGTTAAGCTTCATTAATGAAAAAAACCCAGCAAAATCTGCTAATAAAGACAAGCCCCAGTACAGCTGAACTGAGTTAACTATGAAATAGAAAAATTCTTCCAACAAGTTATAGTTTGCCTAGTACGAGGTCTCAGACATAACCTGACGATTATTAGATATACTAGAAAGTTCCTCTAAGCTATGGGAAACTGGCAAAAACAGGTTTAATCAGATATTAATTCTTTTATGTGAATAAAATGTCTTCAGAGATACCATCCACACACTAGTTGACAAATCACAGGAAAGCTGTGCAGAGCCTACAGAGGTTACCAAGCAAACACCAACCAGACATATTCCAGTGAGAAAGGAAGCCCAAAGCCTTTGTCTAGCAGAAAAAGAAATAATTTTACTTTTAGAAAAAACGGGCTCCTACTGATCATTCCCCAAAAATGCCCTATTAAAGGTCCTCAAACTAGCTCTTCCTAGTGGTTAGAATACCAAATAAAATATTCAGGTTGCTTAGTTAAAGATCAAAGCTCCAGAAAAACTGAAAGTCCTTGCCTCAGCAGCAATGTGCAGGATATCCTCTCCTCTTTCCCTTTACTGAATTAATGTGTTTGTGTCTACATTGTTCCTGCAGTACACATACAGACACAGGAGGACTCAAATAACAATAATATGTGTTTCATTTAAAAAACATACAAATTGATTACAAGTAGTAACAAATAAGTAACTAAAATATTAATGTTAACATTAGAATAACCAAGTTAACATCTCATGCAGATGAATGGCATGAGAAATGTCTTCACTACTACTATTTAGCTGAGAAATGCTTTCTAGTAAGTAGGGTAAAGCATCATTAACTCAGTAAACCTGTTTAACAGGTTGAATACCAAAAACTGAGTGGATGTGCAGAAAGAACTTTAAAAAAGACAGATTTTGGAAAACTTATCAGAGATGCACCTGTACAGCATTCTCTGTGATGTAAATATAACACAGTGTTTGCTTCACATTATGTGGAAGTGGCAACTGAGAAGACAAACAAAGCACCTCATGGAAATGAAAAAGAAGAATTTTGCCTTCTCCAACACAAATTATTTACATACTAGCACAAATATTGATAGCTTCACTATGATCTAATAATTGAAAAACATGTGCTTTCACACATTTTCATATGCAATTTAAATTAACAACTGTATGTTGTTGTAATTAATTTTATTTAAAGTGGCGATATTAAAATAACTAAATTAGCACCTTCTGCCCATGAACAGCATGAAACGTATCTGCTCCTTTGGATTGGCTGGGACTTTTCCAGCCAAAGCTAAAGACACTGAGTTTGCTGCCTGGACGCGTACCACCCTTCTTTTTGGTGCACACTGGAAGGGTTTAGTATGTTCATAATACTCCACTGTAATGTTGTTCAACTTCACGAAGCCCACAATTGACTTCAAACTACTTACGGGATTGGAATCCGATGAAAACACGTATTACACGGATTACCAGTGAACGTCACCTGCTGACTCAATTTGAACAGAGAGCAGGATAAAACGTAAAAAATTCTAGACTGATGCAGACACATGATGGAGTACAATACAGCAGTATTTAAAGGACAGCATTAAAAGGACTGTGATATAAAGTAAGTGAAAGGAAGATATTAACAAACAGACCAGCATATAGGGGAAAAAGTCTGAAAGAATACTGTAAGATTTAAATGCAATGAGCACAACCTGCCCTCTGAGTTTGGACTGTAGCTTAGTTTGGCTCCTGCCATTAAGTAAAGAGGAAAAAGAAGGACCTAGCCTCTTATGAGGCAGCAGTTTCTGCAAAATACATGCTCTTCTTGGTGCTATTCTGAGCTAACACGTGCAGCTTTAACTTCTCATTCTAGATTAGGAAGCTGACCCCATTTAAAATAACAACCAAAAAACAACACACCAAACACCACTTCAGATATTTAATAAAGCTGACAAAACAGAGGTTTGCTCTCCCCAACTCAATTAATTCACGAGAGTCTTTGTATGAAACAACAGCTCGATGTGTTATCTTCTTGATTGGTAACTACCACACTGAACTTAAAAAGCCACAGGGAGACCCGCGTCACCCCACAGAAACGAGGGCTTTAGAGAAAAATGCGGAGAGAACAGCTAGGAACAGTCTGGCAAGTGCTAATTTAAGAGGGGTGTTTCCTTGTGGGGAGAAACAAAAAAAAAAAAAAAGCAAAAACCAAACCAACCAAGTTTATTTTTGCTTAGATAAGCGATTTAAAAGCAGGTTTCCCCACACCCCTCTTCGCTGCAGCCGGCCCAAACGCCGCCGTTCCCTCAGCGAGGAAGGGGTGTGGGGTGGTGGCGGCAGCCGCCCCTAACGCGGCGTCTCAGGGATTCCCCCTCTCCCCCGCAGCACCAGGAAGGACAGCAGCTTTCCTCAGGGCCTGTCACGCTGAGGAACGACCCTCACCGGCCCCAGATCGGGCCGCCCCGAGGCCCTGGTGCTGGACGACAGCCCCAGCCGGCAAAGGGAGACAGCAGCACCGCTCGGCCGCATCAGGCCCTCCCGCCGCGAGAGGACGGGAGGTGGCAACCTCCGGCTCACTGAGCTCCGCCGTAATCCCGCCGGCTCAGCCCCCCCGCCGCCGGCCCGTCGTTCCTTACCTGCCCCTCAGCGCCGCCCTGTTATTGTGGCCGCGGGGCAGGGCTAAACCCGGCAGCCGCTTCCTCCGCGTCCCCTTCCGCCAGCGCCGCCGCGCTTCCGGTCCCACTTCCGGCGCCGCCGGGGGGCGGGAGCCGGGACACCCCGCCCCGCCGCCATCTTGAGGGCAGTGAGGGGCGGGGCTTTACTGCCGCCATCTTGAGTGCGGCGTCGCGGCCGCCGCCTTCAATGCGTCTCCCAGAGGGTCGCCATATCGGTGGTGGCTACAGTGCAGCCGGGGCCGGCCCCTGGCAGCCCACGGCGGGGGTCACAGCCTCTACCCCCTGCTCTCACCTCGCCCTCCGGCGGCTGGCAGAACCTGAATTATATTTACAGTTTCATAAATGGGAAGTCCATCTGCTGCCAAGGTGTTTTGGTTGCGCTGAGTGGAACTGTCTTGTCTTCCCTGACTATAAGCTGCCCAGGCCTGACATCTGTTGACCTGACTGATGGAAGATGTTGTGATTTCTTCCAGCAAGAAAGAGGCAGTTCAGCTGCCCAGTGAGCATGTTCAGAATAGCCATCTAACATGCTTTCGTTGGTTGAAAGTATGGAGGCATTGCTTAGAAATTCATATAAACTACTGGCTGTTTAATTTCACACAAGTGACAAGGGTTATCATTTTTTGCCAGTTTGTGGGAGGATTACAGAGAGTCCTTTGTGGCAGAATGTGCCGGTGGCATTGAGAGGTGCCATCTGCTAACAGTCACCAAGTGCACCTCTCCTCTCCTTTAAGAGGGTGCGGAGTCTGTTAAAACAACAGGCCTAAGAGGCTGTGCTGCAAGACAGAGTTCAAAAATAAAAACAGCCTCCAGAAATACAATAAATTCTTAGTAAGGTTGTCATGGTTTGACCAAAGCCAGCAACGAAGCACCACACAGCTGCTCACTCGCCTCCCTCACAGTGGGATGCAGAAGAGAATCAGAACAGTAAAAGGGAGAAAACCCGTGGGCTAAGGTAAAGACAGTTTAATAGGTAAAGCAAAAGCCATGCATGCAAGCAAATTAAAACAAGAAGTTCATTCACTGCTTCCCATGGGCAGGCAGATGTTCAGCCATGTCCAGGAAATAGGGCTCCATCACGTGTAATGGTTACTTGGGAAGACAAAATGCTGTAACTCTGAATGTCCCCCCCATCCTTCTTCTTCCCCCAGCAGCTTTATATGCCAAGCATGACATCATAAGGTATAGAATATCCCTTTGGTCAGTTGGGGCCACCTGTCCTGGCTGTGTCCCCCCCAGCCTCCCGTGTACCCCCAGCCCACTTGCTGGTGGGACAGTGTGAGAAGCGGAAAAGGCCTTGACTATGCGCAAGCACTGCTCGGCAGTAACTAAAACATCTCAGTATTATCAACACTGTTTTCAGCACAAATCCAAAACAGAGTCCCATACCAGCTACCACGAAGAAAATCAAGTCTATCCCAGCCAAAACCGGCACAAAGGTATGTAACGAAAAAAATCAAATAGTACAGCAACTCAGCATCTGCACTTTCTCCTCAGGCAGGCATGGGGTGAAAGGCAATAGGTACGGGGCGGGTATTCTGTGATTTCACAGATTTACAAAGGGAGCAAAAGAAACTGTGTCCTCCCTTGAGGTCCTGAACTCTTTCCTGCTCAGACAGAAAAGCTGTGATAAGCATTGGACTCAGAAGGGAGCTATAGTTAAATGTAGGTTTGGAGTTGAGAGGTGGAAAGAAATTTGTAGCCCCCTGCTTCAGGTTAGGTAGGGTTAGGATTGGGATAGGGAACTGAGGGCCTTCAAAGCTGGATTTAAACTGGTGTTCTACTCATTGTGGGAGATGGGTGAGAGCTGGGGCCATGATGAGCTATAATGCAATGCTTGTTGGGAATGGGGAGAGAACTCGCTTGTTTTGTCATTCCCCTGTTTGGAAGGGTGTG
>JAVKLA010000042.1:8944714-8981349 GCA_034782735.1 Sagittarius serpentarius | reverse complement strand
CAAAATCCTCAAGCTCTCCTGTAAAGTTGCACTGAAGTGTTGTCTGTGGAAGTAAATGCAATGTCAGTCCTTGCAGTGATGGGCTTGTTCACTGCAGGAGTGGAAACCAGCCACGAGAGTGGATACAGCAGCAGAAACAAACGTGCCCTTCTTTTGTTACGCTCTGCGTCATGTGAAATCATCTTCCTCCTAGCTGTGCTCAGAAAGGGTAGAAGTGTGCTGGTGGGAGGCCAGCAGCTGCAGATGTGCTGTGCTTCTCCCAGGAGGTGGCACCTCAGTGGCGTGGATGGGAAAACAGACTTCCCCATGCCCACATTCCTCTGCCTTCAGGTGCTGCTTCTGGGAGGTCTGAAGGAACATGGTCATGGCTTGGCCAAATTAGCATAAGGTTTACGTGACATACTTCTCTGTCTGGGGGGGGAGCTGCTGTTCGTTGAGGAATCATTAACCTTTGGGAATGAGATACTAGAGCTGTCATGCTTGTAGCTGGTGCATCCCACTGGGTGGGGGTGGGAAGTGAGTGAGTGGCTGCATGGTGCTTAGTTGTTGGCTGGGGTTAAACCATGACAAATCTATATATAGAATGTATTCAGGCATTAGTTCAAAAAACCAAAAGTCATCAGGTACATCAGCACAAGTATGGATGGTAACTTTGAATAGTGTTCTCTGAAGAATATCAGAATTCATTTCATTTCAATTCACTTTAGTATTAGTAGTCTATTTTGGTTTACATTGATGGTTGCCTCAGTTGAATTGGAGAAAAAAAAATGAGACAATGATTAGAGTTGTCATAGTGATCAATGAAGTACGAAAGCCTAAACAGAACAGAAGAAAACTAGAGATAATGAGCTCCACACCACAGAAAATGGTTGGAATAGCCTTTTTGGGAAAGATTCCTAGGCAAGTCTGTCTCACATTTCTTGACAATCATCGTGACTTTTTATTTTGTTTTGTTTTTCATGACAGATACATATTTTTCTCCATGTGGTTTGCTGAACTCAGAAAAGGACCCTCTCTTGTAAGTGAATATGTAGAATCCTGTAACCATTTTTTCTTGAAAAAAAAAAATATCTGTATTTCCTCAGTCACCAGTTTCTTTTCCTGCTTCTTGGTTAATACACTATATGTGTGTTGGTTGTCACTCATTACTAAAATACATAGCTTTGGTACTCTGATGTTCTGCATTGTAATTTTTAAAGCTTTGGGGAGGGAGGGCAACATATCTGTTTAAACAGAGCTTGTTGGAGTCTGCATGTTTTGTGCAAAAGTAATAGGATAGTATTGAAATATCCTTTACTGTTAAAGTTGTCAAATCTGGTAGGAAAAATTACTTTTTCTATCTTTTTCTAAGCTTACATACTAATGTGATCAAAGTTAATTTAGCACCACACCCTGGTTGTTTACCCATTGCCTTAGCTCAGGACTTGCTTTTGGTCCTCTTCCATCTATTTTTTTGTATTGGAGCCAGGTGAAGAATGTTCCAAAGCAAGAGATTGCCATGAAAATGCAAATTCAATAAAAACTTAAACTTTCAAGATGCGTCCTTCTTGATACATTGCTGAAAGAAAGAGTGCTAAGTGTTGAGAACTTCACTGGTATTTTGGTGGTGACATTATTTTTAACGGTTCTCTTTGCAGCCACAAGTTACAGAGTCTTAAGGAGTAAGACCTTATGATCTTAAGATCAAATAGTTGCAGATGTCTTCTACTTACATTCTCTAAATTGTGACACTAAGGGCCTGTTTTTTTTCCAAATACTTAGTATTATTAAAAGATTCAGGAACACCAAATAACTGTAGTAATTAGAAACACTCAACAAGCATGAGATAAACTTTGAGCTATTTAATGTAAACAGCCTGAGCGGTATCACACTGGTTTTAAAGCAGGATTAGAATGCAGCTCTCCAGGCTGACCAGGCACTGATACACCGTAATGAAGCCAGTTGAATGTGAATTATATTCCGTTATACTTCACCAGTCAGTCACCTGGTATTATCTTCAAAACAGAGACATGGGATTCTGGTGTGATCTAAAGAATGATTTATGCAATAGCAACTGTAGAGCACAGCTGGCAATTTTTCGTCTTGCCCTTGATGTCTTTAAGAAGGTAATTGCTCGTGTAGGAGTTAGGAGTCCTGGATGTTGGTTCTGGCTCACTCGTACATCTCTGATATGTAAAAGGCTTTGATCAAATTGGCTATGTTCCCCCTCAACAGTTTGCTTTCCAGATGAATCTCTGAGGTCTTAGGGGCAGGGTCCATTTCTTATATTGAGCATGTGGAGCACCAGTGCTCTTCATCTGCTGTACTCACATGCTAGAACAATGACAGTAACAACAGTATCAGAAAATGAGAGTAACAACAATATAAGAAAATCCAGTGTGGGCTTTATGGACAAGTGAAGTATCTTTATTATAGCACTGGCATTTTCTTTTCTGGGAATCCAACCCATCTGATTTTCAGGCCTGTGTTTCATTACCTCTTGTCATAGAAGTGAAAAAGAAAATATCGTAAGATTTTACAGTGAAAGCCCTTCCTTCTCCTCCACATGTAAATAGATATATCAACAATATATGAGTACCTTTTCAGTGCAGGGTTTTGAAAACTAATCCTCAATGAGTGCAAGGAGATCTGTTCTATTTTTCCATTCAATACCAATATTTGGCTACCTCTATTTTATTTTCTAGCAAACAGGATCTGAGAATGTTTCATCAGCTCGCTCAAGCTACGCACATTTTTCCTTCCCTATATTTCTATGTCATTGCTCCATCACACAGACTTGACTGTCCAGATTGTCCGGCTGCTTCAGCATTTTCTTCAGATGTCATTTACAGCAATTTGCAAATCGTGTTCTTTGCTCTGGTGTGTGGCAAAAGCTGATATGTTTCTTAGCGTTATCTGCAGCTATGGGCCAGCACATGATGCTAGCAGGAGCTGATAAAAAGCACAAGCACTCCATGTTGGAAAATACTGCTCTCCAGCTGCTCTTGTCTACTGTTTCATGTCAGAAATTATCAGAAACAAATTAGAGGGGTCTGTCATAGATGCATGGGTCTGTGGTGGACTATTTTAGACCTCTAACTTACTGGGCTTTGAATCACCCTTGTGGATGTGCATTGGCTATATAAGAAACGTAGTATCTTAGATTTGGTCAACAAACACAGTCAGTTAAATATCTCAATATACTAAAGCAGATGGTATGAATATCCACTTAGGCTAAAATAAGACAAGCTAGAAGGCAGAAAATGTCCCCAAATTGTCTGCTGGATTTTCTGACATCATGATGAAACATCAGAGTTTGGCTTTGTTTTCTCAATTTGATCTTTCTCAGGACACATTCAGGGGAACCTCTTGTGAGAATCCTTTTAGGATGACTGTCCAGAGCCACAAGCCTTTGAGCTATGAGAAACTTTTACTATCTTACCTTGCTCATTTGCATTCCTACTGCCTAATTGCTGGGACCTGGTTTCCAGATAAACAGGATTCATGATAGTGGTGGCTTTAGTCTGTCTCCTAGGATAGACAGAAGAATTTTCTGCAAACGTCTGCCATTAATTCCTCTCATTCAATACCAAGAGAATTAGGTTCCTTACCTTTCTCAGCTTTTCTCTTTTAAGAGGAAACAACTCTAGCTGATGAGCGGCAACATTTCATGCTGCAGATTTTTTGCTGCCACTGATTTATCCTTAGTTGCAGTACCAGCCTACATCCTCATGGTTTATACATGTCCTAATCGAAAAGATAATAGTCAGAGCCATCTGACTAGCCTCTTTCACCAGTCCATGCACACAGCCCTTAAGTCTTGCTGGTTTTGTGCCAGAGGTCATGAGCGCTTGTGGCTCTAACCAACAGTTTCTTTATTACCTTACTACAGATTTACAATTTAGCTCTTTATGAGCAACATATGTAATTAATGCTGGAGGTACTAATATGAGCAGTCTAGCTAAAGATGAAACTAAAAATGCATTGAAAGTGCTTGAATAGTCTGATGACCCAATGAAGGATTTTTGTTGCAATACTTTTCTAGTCAGATGTCTTTACCTGCAACTTCAAGACATGGCAACTTCACTAGATTCAAAGATTTTTAGAAAATATTTCAATGGTATGTAATGTCCCTGTCTTTGGCCGGAGAAAAATAGAAAAAAACCCTTTCATGTCAGTTTACATCAGTATTTTCATAATATATGCCACCATTCTAGTGTTCTCCATAATTTATTCACAGAATTTCATGCTGGGTTGAAAGAGAGTGGGATGATAACCATATAAGCCGCTGGAAAAGTCCGCATGACTTTGTGTTAGAATTACAAGGATTTCCAACCTCTTTATTTCAAAGAGAAGAGAAGACAAGAGAAGAGAAGAGAAGAGGAAGAGGAAAAGAGAAGAGAAGAAGATGCCATTTGTACCTAACTATTTAGTAGTGTTTCAGTCAGCCTGCAGGATACTTGAGTACATGGCTTAGCTGAATGCATAGAGTCTTCTCCACCAAGCCATCATGGGAAAAGAAAAAAGGCAGTACGGTCAATGTGTGTTTCGCTACAGATTTTTTCAGCTAACAGATGTGTCCTTAGGAATTGGCAAAGGTTATATTGTTCTGGTGTGTGCACTAAAGTAAGCCTCAGGAGATAACGAGTAGAAAGAACGGACAAGTGCTCTCCAGCTTCCTTGTTTAAAATCTTTCCCAAGCTTTTTTCTTCTGAAGGTTTCCTCTTTCTTTTCCTAAGATTTATAGTATTTGTTACATTTCACCTTTAGCTTCCCTTGTTGTGACAACGTATTTTACCTTCCATAAAAAATAATCCTCTTTGACTTGAATTCCATTGCTTCTCAGCATTTGATATATTCATCTCCAGTATCGTCTATCTACCTTCTGTCCTTCCTTTCTCTTTTGGGGGTGAAGGTGGGGGCTAATGGAGACAAGAGATGAACAAAAGAGATCTTACAGGATGTTAAACTCTAGTCTATATGTATTGATCTCTGTTAGGTAGATTCCTGTATCATGTTAAAACATTGTCCATTGGTTCTGCTTTATATTCACCCATCTGCCCACAGTGCTGCCTCTGCCACCATCTGAAAATTCTTGAACATGCCAAGTTTCATCACCTGTGATTTGTTGCATCCATTCTGCACTAATGTAGAAGGAAGGTCCACTTTCCAAAGCAACCATGAGTGTAAATTACATTTGCAAATGTGTCATTCTGATAACTTGCTTCAGCAGTTGGGACAGTCTCATGAAAAAATTATTTTAAACATATCCATCAGAACGTAGTTCATAGCAACATAAACTTCCCACAACCAGAAAATAGTAATGATGGAGCACCTAAATAAAGAAATATATGTGGTAGAAACCTAGTTACTGTCTGTTGAGGCTCTCTTTTTTTTAAGTATGAAATGAACATTTAGTTTCATGGAAATGGCCTTTATTAACTAAGCCTTTGTTAACAAAGTGCAAAGATGAAGAATATAAATGTGATCTGTTCTGCCAGCTTTTCTGGAGTGACATCAATAAGTTGGCATTGTAGGGAACTACAATGCTTGCTCTTAATAAACTATGCTTTTTCTGTTTCATAAAGAACACGGCCCCTGAAGATGAGCCCCTCCACCACTTCTCCCCACCCGCACCATACATAAAGTCTGAGTTTACTGAGAGAAATACACCAAGCAGAAACATGGGCTGAGAGGTACCATGAAGAGAGTGACCACACTCCTTGCTCTAGGAGCTTTATGTGCCTCACATACTTATGTGATCTGGCATTCAGAGCAGTAGTCAGTCCTTTGACACGTGAAGATGTTAATTAATCCTGACTTCAGTTACAAAGAGAAGGGGGCTGTGGTCTGTGCAGAAATTCTTCATCCATCTTCATTAGTCTCAATGTTTAAGTTTCCAATTTTATCCTGGCACTTGGCTAAGACTGTTGTTCTAAACTGATAACCTCAATAGAACAGCAAAGTGAATATCTTCTGCTTATGCATCACCTAAAAAACAACATACCCATTTTCTTCTTTCTGAAAGATGAGAGTTAAAACCAAGGTCACAGGTAGCCTCCCATCAGTTTCAGTGGCCTTTGAATGATACAGAGTGTTGAGCAGGTTTTTGATGGCATAAAAGCACCACTGTCCCTTAGAAAGGAGTCTGAAGCCTCCCACAGTGGGGAATAAACACCACTCCATCCCCAAAACAGTCCCTAGGCTCCTGTTCTGATGTCTGTGGTTTCATGGGACACACCAGTGACTGGGAACAGCATATAATAATGTTTAAAAAATCCATCTGGCCAAGATTTACATAACATTCGGTAGCTACTGCTGTTTTGCTCAGAAATGCAATGCATTAGGGAGTTATACAGTCAGGAAAAAGAAGTCCCATGTTAAATGCACTCATTATTTAGTATCCATTGACATAGAAAGGCAGAGTATTTACTTTTTTTGGTGTTTGCTTGGTTGGAAAATAGCATCTATTTACATACTTAATCTAGCATTTCATTAATCCTCAATTTTTCCTTTCATTTTTTGTTGTTTTCAGCTTTATCATGCTTCCAGATGTTCCAGATGTACTGAGTGTCATAGACAATTTGCATAAAAATAGTTCAGTCAGTTCACATTATAAATCAAATTAGAGACTAGGGTTACATCAGTGTGTACTAGCAAATTAAACAGAGCCTCTCTCATCCAGAGGCCAGCTAGCTGAGTCTAGTCACATCTCTGCTATGAAATTATTTTAGCTTCCAAACAGGGTGCCTTCATCCAGTTTCCTATTTGGGAATGGTCCCTAGCCTCCCAAGATGTACCTGAGAATTGTTGGGAAGAATTTCAGTCCAAGACAGGAGCATGCCAGGGCCATGCTAACAATTTCAGAGTAAAGATGATGGACTTCCAATGCTCACAGCTGTGTCCTTGTACTGTTTAATTCCTTGGTTAAAAAGTAGCCTGTGAAAGACTCTTTCTTTGGATGGTAATCAACATCATAAAGTCCAACAGCCTTTTCTCCTCTATGGGGAATGAGGGTGATGTTCTCAGCTCTGCCAGGAGAAAGACATACTAACACTGTGGACCAACAACTCCTCTTGGTCCTTCCATTACAGAATGCAGTCTGCCTGATGCTACAGGGATACTCAGCCAGCACTGGAATGGCTAGGCTTTTAGGTGCGTTGCCTTCAAAGGCAAGGACATGAGCTTCTTTCCTCATTTTCCATTCTTTTGAATATGACTCTTACTCCAGCCCAGCTAGAATACCAGACAGAAATGATCAGAAATGATACCCGCATTCCAGTTCCAAAATTTTCTTCGTGTGTAAGCCCAGTAAAGTCAGTCATTCATAAGTTTTAATTCTGGGAAAATGTATTCTGTTAACAGACTATTCAAGTGTAAAAGACATAAACTAGCTTAATGATGAAGATAATAAGGTTGTAAGAGCAGAACAGAAATTTCTTCAGGTCTGAAAGCTGCCAATTTATCAGAAGTGAACAGAAAAATTAATGACCACATTTAAATGACAGGATTTAACAGAGACACTGCTGTGAAGCTTACACAGTCTTACAGTTTACCAAATTTGTTTTATTTGAAGTAAAAAAACCCAGATTGTATGGTAAATTCCAGTAACATGAGGCCATCTAGTGGAAGAGAACTTTTGTCTTCCGGGCTTTGGTTTTTTTGCCTCTGGCCCTAGCTCCTGCTCTATGATTATTTTCTGTAACTTGAGAAGTATCTCATTTGTGAATAATGGATGCAATAAACTTATTCTCTAGAAAGGTCACCATGGACAAAAAGCGTCAACGATTATTTTAATAAACATGCAGACTAAGTAGCTAAACAACATATATGAATCAAAATTGTACAAAGTTAGAAGAAAAATGAGCATTTAAAATTTAGCTACAAAACTGGAAGAGTCAAGGCACTGCCTAGGAAAGCCAAAGCCTTTGAAAAAAACGTATCTGCAAAAGTTTCTGGGTAAATGAAAGAAAACACTTCACCAACAAGGAAAACAGAGGCAATGCCTGCACTAAGATCCACATGATCAGGTGGCATCGTCAGAACATTTGAATTTAACTGTGGAGACAAATATATAATGAAGAGCTCACATGGAAACCAACTTGCTACAAAAACAGGAATGCTCCTGAGAATCCAAAGGAAGTGCTTTGCAGGGAGGACAGCAGTGTCAATCCCAACACTCTGGAGCAGAGAGAAGCAGCAAATGACAGAGCACAGCTGAAAAGCCTACTTTGTGCCTTGTTCACCATCATCAGAACAGGCAGGATGAATGAAATTAAATTAAGATATTGTGATAAGGCAGTGTAAAGCTGTTCTCAGCACTCTTCTCTGTCATGCAGAATTCATTCAGCATGCCCCTACTTGCTTCATATGTAGGGCACCTCTGCTTCTCCTGCAAAGGAAAGGAAGGACATAGACATTGCAGACAGTAAGCTTAACTTTATGCACTAAAATCTCTGAAGTTATCAGCTAACAACTTGCTAACAGAGAAGACACTGTAAATATTTGTAACAGACAAGAAGGCATTGATCTGTAAAGAATTTTCTTTTAAAAATTACATATTTTATCCGTAAAAAACAAGGTATTTCCAGTACCACTTTTGAATTCCTATATGACCTGACTTGGGTCCAAGTGCCTTGTTAGCCCTGTGTTGCTCATTGGACTCTTTACTGTCTGACTTCTACAGTTTCTGCTAGAATAAGAAGTTGCTCACACAAATATGAAGCTCATTTGTTTACTTCAATTGGACCTCATTGGTGGGAGAAGCAATTAGTCTATAAAGATTAAGCAAAGAAGCAGAGGGGTAGCAACCCTGAAAAAAAAATTATAGCACTTAGGTGGAATGTAAATACCAGATAACTCAACTAATCTCAGATTTTGGCTTATTCAGGAGTAATTATGTAGTATTGTACTTACAGGACTGCTTTGCAGAAAGAACATTTGTTGTTATATGTTTTCCCATCAGAGCCGCAAAAAGGTTGATAGAGTCTTTCGCAGTAAATAGGTCTTCCTCTCTCTAACCTTTTGTATTCACTGCAGTCTACCTGCAAATACAGTATCGTTTTTCTTTGAATCTATTTTTCTCACATTCTCCATTCATCTACAGAAATTATGAATATATGAAATTTTTGGACAAGCTTATCAGCTGCTCGAGAGCAGCACAGTTAATGGGGCTCCACCATCTATATTACTTGAGCCTAAGCCTCAAAAAAGAAATGTTCCTTCTGACAGAGATGTGTGTGATGCTACCCATGTCAGGTACTGAGCACCTTTAGGGGCTTCGCTGTCTATCTGAATAACAATACAGTCACTGGAAAAAATATGACCCCTTTTCCATCTACAGAAAAGTTGAGTCTTAATATTTTTTTCTATCTGATTACAATTGTCAGTAAATTCAGGTGAGATTAGTTCTCAAGGATGTGAAGGGTTTCCGTCTCTTTATTGTGCAAGTATCAGCTCTTGATGCTTTTTACACTGGTGAAAGGATCTTCCCAGACAGAATTAAGTCAAGTCCTATTTGAGTATTAGCATGAAAAGAAATTGTTGAAAGGCCCTCATCTGATAGTGGGACTGTATTCATTACAGACTTGTGTATGAAAATGGGAGTATAAACTCATAGAAGAAATGATTGAAAGTGCTCCTGTCCTGGTTTTGGAGCTCAGTCTTCTCCTGTCAAGTGAATGTCATTCCTAGTATTTGACAAGCAAGGAGTTCCTTGTGTAGTGCACATATTCTATTTAATGTGCTATTTGTCGTCCTCAAAAGCCTAGGGTTTGCTTGCCTAGGAAATGACCTGTCCGTATAGGTGGTGTTGTAACTAAAATGGGTTCAGCTCTTTTTGCTGCTAGTCTAGCGACAATTTGAAGTATATTAGTCTTTGGAGGAATGCTATGACTGGTGCTTTTCAGTTCTGAAGATCTAGCCAAAATATGTATTATTAATGTACATATTTAAAATAGAACCCAGTCTTGGTGTTCTCTTGTTATGGCCTGTTTTTTTCCCCTTCATTCCAACTCTTAGAGAAGGACAGGAGTATTACTTCAGCCAAACCCTGGAATTTATTACAGATTATATGGTTAGTTTTATGTTACTCATTGCCCAGGGTCTGCAGGTGGGTGAAGTGAGGAGCTATGTGTGGTCAGCCCCTTCACCATTGCTCAGCACGGACTGAGAGGTCTCCACTGACAACAAGAGTCACTAGCCAATCACTCTTTTGGGTATTATGGGCTTAAATCCAGTGTCCCATTAAAAAAAAAATATATATGGGATGTTAGTTTACCTAGGCTTTTCCTTCATTTGGTCCTTTCTCTCTCCTCCAAAGCCCTGGCTGCTCACACGTTTCACTCTGTGGCTGGAAAGGAGGAGGCAGCACACCTAGCCTCAGTTGCAAAAGCAGGTCAGAGACCTGATATAGCTGACAGGTTTCCACAACATAACCCAGCAGAGGCAGCGGCATGGAAGGGAATCTCTGTAGCTTGTAACTTATCATTTTAAAACTGGTCAACCACCAACTTGTGAGAGGCAAGGGCTAGCTAATAAAAAAGCTAGAAACTAGGTGAATTTTCCCCATATGTGTATGTGTAACACCTGGCAAAACGGGGTTGGGGGGAGACACTTAGTTTGGTGTGGAGAGTGGAACATGCTCTTCCTGGAAAAGTATGTATGTCTTGGTGTAGTTTTAGGCATCAGAGGCTGTATATGTTGTGCTAGTATGGGACTCTGTGTGAATTTCCACTCCCTGCTGCTGTCCATTGGACTCCAAAAGGGCTTGTCTCCGCTCATATGAGTGAGGATTCTTATTGCTTGGTGCCTCATTTCTTTCAGAGGTTGATCCCAGGATGGACACTCCAGCATAGTAAGGGAGAAATTAAAATCTCTAGGTACATGATTTAGGATCTAAAAGTCACCAAGAGAGCCTTATAGTGTCATCACCAGATGAATGTTAAAAAAAAATATCTTGATTTCTCCAACTTAAAATTTGGCCTTGCCCAATTTCTTGTCCAGAATGCATTACAGGTAAAAGCATCTGGAATTTATCAGGGCAACTGTATGGAAACCACATATCTCAAACTCAGGGATTTCTTTCTGAAATCTCAGTACTTTGGCAGCATCTAATTAATGTTTAATATGATTTTTCTGACCTCATGTCATTACAAATGATATATTTTTATCCAGAAATAAAGGAGAAAATTACTCACCTCATTCTCTTTGGCAGCATCTGCAGTAGAAACAGAATCACAAAAGATAAAATAAAAAACACCGCTGATGAACATTCCGTTTGTAACTGGGATGGTTTCATGAGTACCAACCCTTCCAGCAACACCAAGTTTCTTACCTCCTTGAAAGTAAATACTGACATAGTTTTTCAGTGTTTAATAAGGTACAGGTGTCAGAACCTATTTCACAAGTGGACCTTATTGTATTGTTTACCTTAGAAATCTGTGTCAGCAACTAGAGCAGCCTTTGTTGTGGGAAGAAATGGAGACTATTGTTCCCCTTCTCACCAGAAAAAGATTGAAGACCCAGGAGTCAGTATTATATTCGACGGCCCCAGTCTGTTTAAGATGAACTAGCTGTTAAGCATGACTGCGTTTTAATTCCCAAGTTTATAAAAATAAAATTTTATGTGGCTGTAGGCAAAACACATGGTCCTTTTATACTTTGATTTTCTGTCAATCATGAGGATAATATCTTCATTAAAATATAATACTAAATATATATAATAATGATAATGCAATTTGGATCATAATACCACTTTAAAAACTGTTTTCCCTTGCCGGTTGATATGGATTCTAAACTATTTGGCAGAATGATTGGCTCCTATTTTGTATACACATAGCATCTAATATAGGAGCCCTGTTCTCAGGTGGGGCTTCAAAAAGCTCTTTCAAAACAATGATAATTACGCCTCCCAGAAAGTAATCAAGTAACATTGGCATGTCTCCATTATGGTGACACATTTGTTACTTTCTTTAGGAATGTATTTTGTTCTTCTCCTGTTCTGTAATCGTCATTCTGTGGCTTCCAAGGGATAGAAGTTATCAGGCAGAGGCTTCTGTACAGAAGGAGCAGGAAGAAAACGTATTACAATATCAAAGGCAATACAGCTCCAGCAATTGTCTTTCTGCCTCAGTGTAGCTTTTTTTGATCTTTAAAGCCATTAAGCTTTCCACTGAAGCCTCCTTTCATGGAGCTGCTTACATCTTCTCATCAAATAAAGTTGTCTAAGGTAAAGAAAACTAGCATAAATAATGCTCCATGTCAAGTTCCAGTCTATGTCACCAGAAGTTTGATTGAGTTTTCATTATTCTGGAATTGGATCAGATTTAACCCACTTCCACAAAACCATGTTATTTTTTCTCTGGTAACCTTTTAGTAGCCACTATGTATTTGGGAGTGAATGCAAAAAAGATGTAGGTCAAAAAGTATTGATCCATGAAATTTTAATACAGACAAGATAAACTGGAAAGTTCAAGGGAGGGATTTGCTGGAATTCTTATGAAAGCAATATTTATTTATTTTTCTGCAGTTAATGAAACACTCTTTGAAAGAACATTTTCCGTCAAAAGCAGGCCATTTCACTGAAATTGACATTTTTCATAATAATTTTGATTTTGAGACAATTTTCAAAGCAAACTTTTCAGAGCTATTAAAAATGGAAAAAGATTATTTTGTTTCATAATTTTGGTTTTGTTCTCATTTTTTCATTGTTTTGCTTCTTTAACATTCATAATGCTATTGAACTGCTATACTACTAGCAGAGAAGATTTGGACTCTCCTCTTTCAGTTATTCTAAATGTACTTATTTTTCTATATCTTTCCTTTCTTTATTGCAAGTTTTTGTTAAAAAAAAGTCACCAAGTGAAGGCTCAAGAATTTCCTGTCAGCTCCCTATTTTACCATAGAGCGACCTGCACCTCAAAGCTCTCTCCAGCCTGGCAAACTAACGTCATAAAGGGGTTATTCACAGCCATGTTACGTGGCCCATGCATAATCAACTGTCTCCTGCTCGCTCAGTTTGGCAGGAGAAGGACCTCATCAGGTCCAAGCTCCCTGCTCAGATGGCAGGGGCGGGGGGCGGGGGAAGTAGGTAAAAACCTGCTTTAGTCCTGAGGCTTTACAGTTCACTTTTTAGTTACAATGCAGAATGCAGCTCTGATTCACGCCACCACCAAGGAATAGGTTTCCTCTACTCAAGTTGGCAACTGTAAAGCTGGGGCAATATTGTGTGCTAAATAGTACACAAGCATAAAATTTCACTTACTTTCTGCCACCCAAGTCCAGCAACCATTTCTTACTATCCCAGTAGACTGAGAAGCTTGCAGTGTTTGAACATTAGAACTATAATATATCAGGAAGTGAAAAAGGTTACTCACCTGCTAAGCAAAGAACTGCCAGGGTGAAGAGCACAAAGGCACCCATTATCTTCATGGCAGACATGGGTTCTTGATGTGTTTCACAGCCAATCGGTGCTCTAAGTAGTGCAGTACACTTATCTTAAAAGTGTATTCATGTACCTGTGAGAGCAGATACGTATTTATATACACGCATGCATGAAGAGCAGGAACCCTGATGATGAAATCCCCCTTGTAGAGAAGGTAATTAAAAGAAGGTGTTGCCCATGGGTAGTATCAGTCAGAATGTCTTCTGTACAACATGAAGGTCATAAGTACAGGGCAAAGATGAGTGTCACAGCATGGATTGTGTTGATAAAGGAGATGTATTGTACTTTGGCTAATCCCCTTGCCTAATTAACTGTTTCATCTCCATTAGCAATTTCAATGAGTGACTCAGTAAGGTGGTTACTTATTGCTGTTCTGCTATTGCCATATTAACCCTTAGAGCTGAACACAATTACCAGGGGAAAAAAATACTTCTTACTGGGTGCATGCCAAAAGATTCATACTAGTAGAGCTGAAATTCTTAATTCTTATTCTCTTGAAATTTTGGAGACCCTTGTTGCTGGCTGTGGATAGAGGCGATGCTGGTGAGTACAGCCATGCACTGAGCCCTTTCAGACTGCTCTGTGGTAGTAGTTGCTGCATGGAAATGTCTGTTTCACATGAATGCCCTCACCTTCACACCAGCCCAGAAGATACCCCAGTCTTTCAGTGTTCTTCTGCCTTTAAAATTCCACCAGTTTAGAGATCAGCAACAATGCGTTGTGACAGAAGGAGCAAAGATACTGCATTGCAATGCGTAGCAAAGAGAAGTGATGAGTTCACAACCATTGTGCATCCTGCTGAGTTACTACCTAGTTTGCTGTCATGGATATATTGAGAAGTTCCCTCTGCCTGCCAATCTTCTCCTTTGTTGCTATTTCCAACACAATAGATGTCATATCATGTGAGATTCTTTAAACAAATCCAACATACCAGTTTGTTAGTGACTTAATTAATAAGCATAATTTTCTGGCTTTTATAATACAAACTAGGGGTAGAGTCACGATGGGAAACTCATATCTGAGTCTTATTTTTCATAAAGTTCAAAGTAATGTGGAGTTTTGAGCCTATAGTTTTGTTTGAACCCATCCGTCCAGAACTGCGTTCTCTTTAGTGATTTACAATGTAGATGTGCAAATTGTCTCAATATGAAAGATCCCTGCACACCATTACAATTCACAGCATTTCAGTGATCACCTTCCCTACATTGCAAGATAACCTGGGGCTTTCTCCCTGTGCAGGGGTTAGGGACATACATGCTAATTTCACTAAGACAGAGGGACTGAAATTTCTTATAGGTCAAGTAGACCTTGGGCCCCACTAACTCATCCCAAGAGGGATACAGATGATCTTGTCTTTAAAGAACGTAGGTAATGAATAAATGGTTAATTTCTCATCACTTAATGGGATTAAAAAATATAGATGCCATCAAATTCCAGTTCCAGGATAGGTAAAGATCTAGTCTGAGGTGGAGGCCTGTAGATTTTTTTTTTTTTAAATGCCCTTACTTCAGTGATTTCATTTTAAATTTTTCTTTGTTCTTAACTTAGACATCTATGCGTAGTCCCATGAGGTGGAGATCACAAAAGATGTGCTGTGATTTAAATTGGTGTTGGTCTGGATTCTGCTGCTTTGGGATGTCAGTGAAATTTTTGTTCTTGAAAGCCCAAAGCTTTTCTGAAGAGCCTAGCATAGAGCGTGCATAAACTCATAGAGAATATTCAGGACATGTTCATTGGTTGATGGACAATTACCAACATTAGGCAACAAGAGCAAAACCCAAAACAACCCAGAAGGTACTCCTAGTCTGAATAGTTTTGAGCAAACAAGACTGTTGAGGAGATCTTGAAATTATAAAACTGCAGCTTGACAGAACTTGCAGGTTCCTTGACACTGGTATGAGGAAATCTGCCACTTTCATTACACTCTCTTGCCTAATACGGTGCTACAGAGTGTACTGTCTGATGCAACCTCAGTATCCATCCTATGCCTCTAGTGGAAGAATATAAAGAATATAAACATCTGTTTGCAGACTTTTGAGTTGGAGTAAGAAGATTTTCTGAGGACTAATGTAGAAAGGAAGAGAGGACTTTTGAAGGTTGGAGGGGGCTAACGAGGGAGGCAGATTTTGGATCAGATTTTTCTTAGCATTTGAAAATTACCTTGCTATTGAAAGGATTCCTGATGCTTATTCTATGCCCCATAGCACTAAAGCCATGGTGTGAATGTTTTCTTTCACACCATGTAATGTGTTCAACCAGTAATGTTTAGATGTTTTGATTAGGGCTTTTGAATCAAATTAAGACTCATTTTCTGAGCAGTGGACCTTAAGCTTTGTAGGGCTTGCCCAGACCACTCAGATAGAAGGGATACAGTTCTGATGAGAAACTGTGACATACTGTAGGGTGTGCAAATAGCAGCTCACTACAAGCGGAGCACGGCAGAGGGTCAGCCAAAGTTCTGGAGATCTTTGCATTTTGAAATGTCGAAGCTGTCTTGAAGCTTTGAGAAGAAAAATGCCATACGCAGAAAGCAACAATCTGTTTCACTTTCTACTGTGAGGTAATACTCATATACAAAATCTCAAAATGAAATTTGGTAGAAAGCAGTGCCACAAAGCATTTTTTACAACTCCAATTTAAAAGGGTGTCGAAGTACCTCTGTATCTATATGCCTAGCTTTAAGAATGGGCAGAATTCACGTTAGCCAAGTGGAGGAGATAGTCACTCTTTGAAAAAATGCTTCATCTAAGGTGCCTTTCTGTCAAGACTTGCAGAGGCTTGTTGTTTGCCCTGGTAGTCTTCACACGGAGCTGGTCTGACAACCTGAGACCTGTCATCCTCAGGTAGGCCGCAAGTTCGTTTAGGTCAGAGTGCTGTCTTCGAGAACATTCAGGGGCAGATTGAGAGGAGAATAGAGCGGTTCTTCTCTTGGTGGACAAGTTGAACATGAGTCAGTGGTTTGCCCCTATAGTGAACAAGTCCAGCTCTGCATACTGGTCTGGATTAGCAAGAATGTAATTATCAAGTCAAAACCATCATTGCTTCCCTCTGTTCAGCACTTATGAGGCTGCATCTGGAGTTCTGTGTGCAGTTCTGGGCTCCCCAGCACAAGAAAGACACTGAAATACTGGATCAAATCCAGCAAAGGACCACCAAGACGTTTAGAGGGATGAGGTACATGTCATACTAGGAAAGATTGAGAGAAGTGGTTTGTTCAGTTTGAAGAAAGAAGGCAAAGTCTCATTGTTGTCTTCAGCTACTTTATAAGGTCCTACAGAGAAGATGCGCCAGACTCTTCTCAAACATGCACAGTGAAAGGAAGAGAGAGGATAGTGCAAATTGCAGCAAGAGAAATTCCAGTTAGATGTGAGGAAAACAAATTTCACAGTGTAAGTAGTCAAGCATTGGAACAGGTTGCCCAGAAAGATTATTTCAGATGCTAAAAAATGGATCTGTTCTAAACTGGCCACGGTCTGGTGGTGGGGCAGGGGTGTGGGGAGCCAGGTGACCTCCAGTGGTCTGTTCCAACCTGAGCTGATTCTGTGGTTCTCACAGGTGAATGTCAACTGTTGCTGGTAGTCAGTTGCTTAGGGACTTTGTGGCATATTGCATTTGTCCTTATGAGTTAACATTTCTAGATTTGACAAAGCAGACATGGACAATGGAGTAAATAGCACATTGGGTTGATTTTAGCTACTTGAAAAAAAACATTGTTTGCGGCAAAACAAGTGTTAAGATTTGTTTAGTAATAGCTGCTTCCCAGAGTTGGATAACTAAGGCCTCTTTACCGTACCTAAAACCAATTCTGAAATTTATGGTAAATACTCTGTTTGGATTGAAAAATTATGAGTGAAATTTTGGCCTCATCAGCAAAGTCGTACTGGTTTCCATTAAGCTGGGAGGTACTGTTTGAATACATGTGTTAATTGTGGGCCTCTGATAGTTTTCTACTTTTATCATTGTATCTTGTCTTTTCCTAACTTCTTACTTCTCCAAGTTGTTATTTTGAAGAAGAAAAAGCAATTATTTGGTGAACAAATGTTTATTCACTTTAATGGGCCTGTTACATCTGAGAAAATATTGACGCATATTTTTCTGAGAGTGAGAACATTTGTCACAATTATTGATATACTGCTTTTATTTTGGGAGCCCCAAATGGAGCACAAATGTTATGCCAAATATGCTGCTGCAGCACATCATTAGTTAAGTGCCTGCTTTATTCTGCATGGGACTGCATTCCAGAAAGCATTGATGCGCAGTAGCTTCTTCCCATTTATATGATGGGGTGCCTCACATAGAGGACATCAACAGTGCTGAAAAAATGGCACATGGAATAGCTAAAAACCATATTCTTACACCCTATGTATGCCTGGGAAGAAAGTACAAGCCAAGACAGATATTGATACAGTCACGAGTGAGAATTCAGACCTCTTAGTGATTCCAGTGCATGTTTATATGCAACCCAGGACACAGGCTCCTTCAATTGCATTGTGTGGGAGTGGTTAGGGTTGTCCACCCATGTGTAATTAATATATCAGACTTTCAAAGTCTTGCTCAATGGAAGATTTGAGAACCAAGTGATGTATTTCTTAAGGCATCAAGCTGTGCCAAAACATTTGGGTATTTGCCTGAAGGAAGGCGAGTTTCCCATTTTCCACACCTTAAGAAAGATCACAGGAGCCTTTCTTTAAATTTCCAGGTATCAAGCTGGGACAGATCCCAGCTGAAGGTTTCATATGTTATTTTAGAAAGTAAAATAAAAACAAACCAACACCATGACTCTCTGCAAAGGCTGGAGCCGATTTTTACTCTTTTTCTTTGCATCTTCTAATTTCTTTAAGATAAATTACAAGGCTGTGATATCTACTACTGTGCAACTAGCTTGTGAATCCTTTGAGTTACTTAGTGACATACCACTGATGTTTCTGAATGACAATTCTTCGCAGATATACACAAAACAGGCATTAAGAGTTTAACACAGCACTGAAGGAACTGGGCAGTGAGCATTGAATAGGACTTATTTTAAATTGCCTTCTATTTTGTAGTTTAAGGTGTAATTTCCACATGTTTAGCACTTTGAATTTCTGTCACACTGAAGTCAGTTAAACTGAAATATTTGAGGAAATGTTGCTTAGGTTTTTTTAAGTCTCAGAATAAGGTTAGGGGACATAAATTTGTTTTGCCTCTATTAAAAGTATAACTTTTATAGAAGAGAAGCTACAACTTATGAAGAATTGGAAGAAGATTAAGGTCAACTTGGAAGGAGGGGTGGATATGAAGCATTTGGACCTGAAATCTAATACGTGTTCTCTCACAGAACCTCTAGTTAGATATAAGCCTTTTTTTTTTAACTTTTGCTGTTATCAGATGCCTGCTTACCCAGCTCTAAAGGCTGAAGCACTTAGAGGACTGCAACTTATTAGTGCCTCATTAAGTACACCAACTATTTGTAAAGCATTCTTTAAGAGGAGGAGCACCCCACAAAAAGCCCTGGAGGGAATTAGTCAGTCTCTGTTCAGTGCAGATTTAGGGAGGTGTGGTAGCCAAAACCTAAAGCCACATGTTGAATGACGCGTATGAATGCAAAGCTGGAGGAGCTGCCTTACTGCTCACGGAGTAAAACAGGGGTCGGTCCAGTAGAAGATCCATCATGTGTCTATATGATAAATGACTCTCATACCATAGGTGCCTCAGGAGTAAACTTAGTTCTGTCATTATGTTATTTCAGAAGCTTTGATTTTGCAATCTAAAGTTTTGGAGGGGGCAGTTTTGTGCATTGTGTGGCCTGATGGAGTCTATGCATTGTGACATTTATAAGAAGGTTTCCAGATTATTTGCAGTGCAACAAAGAGAGGAATTAAAAAAGAGAGAAGTACAATGATTAACTGATAAATCAAATATTAGTTTCTTGACTGGATGGAGTATGTTAGGAAATTATCTCCAGTGTATGGAGCCACCATAATGAATGTTTGTGCTGTGATATTAACACCTTTTTATACAATCTACAGAGTTCTTCAGACATGGGAGACTGACAATTTCTAGAGCTGATATTCAGAGGCACTTGGATCCATATAAGGCCCAGGAAATGGATAATCAAGGACTGAAGCCAACTTTATGTCTTAAGAGAGCAGCCATCTTACAAATAACTTGATTTCTGCAGAAAAAGGGGCAGTTTCAAGCTGTGCTTTGTTATTTTTTTTGAAGAATCTTAGACAATTACTTTCCTCACTACCAGCTCCTCACCAAAAAAGCCTCCTGTAGGGAGGTTTCACACACCTTATGGGATCATGGCACAGAAAGGCATATTCCTTTAAAGGTAATAGATAATATAGTCTTTGTCAGGATACTTGTAATTTTAGCCTGAGTATTTCTGAGAGTGAAAGCTAGGCTGAATCAAAGTTAAGGAGAGGTTTCAATGATTGGTTCCAGTGGTGCCAGGGTTTCAACCCAGATATCTGAAGAACAGGAAGGTCCTACTAATGCTGAACCCTGTACCATCAGTGTCAGAGAGAAACCTCAAAGACCCCAAGATACATGTCAGCCTGGTTTCAGTTGCAAACCTCCTGACCACGAAGGCCAGTGAACTTCAGTGTACTCCGAGACTGCAAAAGAAACAGTCACTTCTTAGCCTGCAGAAGAGGGTTTAGAAGAGACTGCTGACTAACAGGCGTCACTTTTCTGTGTTGTCCTGTACAGTTTTACAGGCCATGAATTTGGTAGTATTAATCAGTAATACTACTTCTGCCTACAAACATTGCCTCAGAAGTAGCGTATAATGTTCTGGTAGGACATGAAGAGTGACATTAACCATACTTCTTAAAAGATCACAAGTAAACCAAAGTTTCTTGTTTTCAGACATATTTATTATTAGCTCCTTTGTAAAACGAGCACAGTAAATTGCATTTGTAGCAGAAATAAGATGTGTATACTTAATAAATACTAACAGCACTTGTAGCTAGATTATAAACAGTTTTCTGAAATATCAGATACTTCCCATGTTTCAATGTTTAAATATCTTAAATTACCACCCATTGCTAAGACTGGAAAAAAAGGAAGCATGGTCACAATGGAAGTCTTTCTTTCATTTCAGTGGTTCTATATCAGGGATTAAGGCCTAAATCCTCAACGATATTTTAATGTATTTTGCCCTGTTGAAAGTCAGGACTTGGGTAGTTTGACAAAAATGTTCAGGCTTCAACACATGCTTCTGCTTCTTTCCAGACCTGGGGACTTACACTGTAAGCAGTTCAGAACCAGGACCTGAGGTTTTTTTCCTAAGGTTCTGTGAAGACACCTAGCATATGTTGCAGTAGTAGAGAAATACTTTCAAAATGAACTATAAAAACCTGTATTCTAAAAGTCTAACTTTAATTAGATGCTTAACATCCACATATAAAACCAGTTACCAATTGCTCGCTGAAATATCAGATACACTGCAGTTAAAGTTTTAAATAATTTAAGCTGCCTTGGTTTCAGTTCCAGATTCCTGACTACTTGTGCCCTGTGGTTTTGCCTGTGGCACAGCAGGTCTGAATTAATTTTATTGTTAGAAAACTCCACTGCAAGAGATGCACTGGGTACACATGGGTCACAGAATAAAGGGCATCTAATGATCACACGCATGAAAGAAAGAGAGTTTTCTTTAGGAGGTGTTATATTCAGCTTCTGGCTCCCATTTCCTTTCATGCTCATGAGAGGTGGCAACAGGACTCTTTCAAACACAGCACCTCAAAGCTGCCTGGACGCTAGCACTCCCATGGCTTCCACTGCAGCTTGGGTTCAGCTGCAAGTGTAGGGCTTTGAGAGTGGTTGATCTCTCGTGCAACAACCATTTGCAGTGTTCACCAGCTAGGCACCAACATGATGTAAGCACGGAGAGCTGACAAAATGCAGCAGCTAACATTTCTAGGACTCTGAACTTGCAATTCCTTTTTTTACTAAAACATCTGCCATCAGAGTGGATGATGAGGATGGCCCTGATACATGACACATAGCTGCCTCATGCAGCCAAGGCTTTCTATGCTGATACATTTCAACAAAATAAATTAAAATAAATAATTAAATAATCAAATAATTAAACATGTAAATAATGGAATACTAAAACAGTTCTTTTAGTAAGTTACTTTCCAAATAAATTAACACATGAAACAGTTTGAATAACAACTGCCATCATCTAGCATTGCAAGTCATATAAAATAAATAAATAAAAATAAATAAATAAAAAATAAATAAATAAAGGCAATACAATAATATGCAGAACCTACAATAACAGCTGACAGCAATGTATCAAAATACTATACATGTTAATATAACATGACGTATGCTAAAAGTGTTACTCAAATCTGAGGAATTTAAAAGAGCTGCCAAAATCAGGACCATATTAATCTATTACAAAAAAGATATGGTATGGCTTCTTAATAATCTCAAACGCAAATTTTTCTTCTAATTATGCTTATGTTCTTGTGCTAATTCATTCTTTGCTTTCTTTAGGAGCATTGTGCCATTCTCTTAGAATCTTTTACATGTTATCTGTAAAATAAAAGAAAGGAAATGTACATAAGAATTATTTTTATTTTCCTCAGACCTAGATTTTTAGTCCATTTCTTAATAAAGCTTTGCTGGTCTGAGCCATCTAGTGAAATGCCACCACTCAATTTCTGTAAAGGACTCAGGACCACATAACGCAAGGCTCAGAAGTTCCCATGTCTAATGGGGATTAGAGATTCAGCTTCATCTGATGAGAGTTAGACACCTGACCAGCTACAGCCCTTTTGAAAATTTCCTTCAGTTCCCATTGGTATCTATCACCACCCTGTACTAATGAAGACTGAATCCATGGAACAGTGTGATCTCATTTCAACTGTTTCAATAGGGCTACAAGTATACAACTTTTCAATAGCGTGAATCAGGAAACTTGGAGGTCAGAGAGGTTTCCATCTACATCTAATTGAAAAAAAACCACCCCAAAAATTACAAAACAGATGAGAAGAAGAAGATTAAAAAATCTGAATAATTCTTTTTGGAGTTGATCTGAAGGAGGCTATTTCCATTTTTAAAAATATGTCCTGACCTGGAAAGCTAGGCTGAGAGTAATTTTGAGCTGTCAGAGACTGCTAATCAATTCACAGAATAAGACAACAGCCATTCCTAGGACTAGCAGAAGCTGCTAATAGCTTTTCTTTCTAATAGCAAATATCTCCTCTCTCTCACTCCCTTCTCATTTTATTGGTAAAACTTGGCCGTATGTGGATTGTCTGCTGTGTTTGGACGCTCAACATTGATTCATAAACTGTCAATGAACAGAAGGGATAAAAATCAGCATGGGTTACACTAGCAATGGCCAAATGCTCATATATTTCTTAAAGAATATTTTATATTTGCCTAGTTAGGTAGAACCATGTCCATGAACCTACGTCCATTGTTTCCTCTCTGATTTAAATGGATTCGAATTGTTTCCTCCATTTTTTTTTAAAAGAATCATTGTTTAGACAGCCCAATACATTTACATGTTTATTCTCTTATTTAATGAAAAAATGTTCAGGAGACAAAAACAGTTATGAGGAAATGTGAAATAAATGAGTATTTAAAAAGTTCATGGACTCCTTACTCTCCTAGATAAGGAATCATCCCTGCTCCTCCAGTTCTTTAAGCCTTACCTGCAAAGTGAAGACCACTCACTCCAGGATGAATTGTAATAGCGATCCCTGGCCTGCACAGAGATCTTGTCTTTTCGCCCAGTCGTTGCAATCTGAATAGACTGCTCATCAGCATCATAGACCTATGAACAAGGCACAGCTCCATCAGCGGATTGTAAAGCTCAAGCAGAACATACAATAAAGTGCCAGACAGATTGCCACAAGCACGTGTAACTCAACCCACTGGTAGGCTGTTGTTTCAAAGGCACCAATCTTCAGCTTCAGATACCAACGTCATGAGGACTTGTGAGAACTTGAGCCTCAGTAGAAATAAACTAAAAAGCTGACTTTCCACTGAAGTTAGTGTTGTAAAGTGATCCAAACCCCAAACTGAAACAGTCATTAAAACAAAGGCTTGGTTTGTTTTTCTGGGTTTTTCTCTTTTTGCTTCTTCTCCCAGAGTGGGAACTCTAAAAGGCAGGCGTTGCTGCTTTTCAGTCTCGTTGAAATTTCCACTGAGGACTTGTGGCTGATACAAGAAGCACTCACCAGTTTCTCTACCTAAGGGATTGTACAAGACAACGCTACGAAAATCAGGGAGCCAGCACTAAGGGAATGGCCCCATCTGCTGGTACAGGCTTGCTTATATTTTGCACACAGAAAAAGACATCTAGTGTCTTTGATTTAATCAGTTGACAACTGGAATGATCATTACATTTGTTTACTTTCCTGATTGCTGGACCAAGGAAGAGGAGCACTGCAGTTAAGGACCTGCACTGTGGTCAACTGGTTTGTGTGTTTCTTTCCAGTTCTGCTGTTGATTTCTTCGCCAACCTAGGCAAATCACCATACTGCTGTCATGTACACTTTAGTGTATCCATGAGCATTAGCAAAGGAAGCAGAACTATTTTGTGATTTAAACCTAATACCGAGTAGCAATGTTTAGTTAACAATTAACTAATAATTGGAAAGTGAGTGGCAAAGACTGTAGTCTTTGTCAGTCTCCACAGAAATGCTACCAAATGAGTCACTGATTCCTTGTTTTCAATTCACCTATAAAGAAAGTCTGAGCTACCCAGGTACAAACAACATACAAGGAAATCAGTGCAACAGATCCTAGACTTCTTGATTTGGAAACTGGGATTTTCCCACATTAGGACCCACACGGCCTGCTAATGAATTAGTAAATACTTCTTTCATGCTACTATAGCTATGCAATGCTGGGCATGATTTTATCTCCCCAGTTACATCAGGGTTGCATCCACCCCACCGTGTGCTGTTTGGAGCTTACTGCTCATAGAACTGGGAAGGAGGTCTTCTTCTGCCAAGACAGAACCTTGCCACATTTGGGTCTCAGCACTCCTTTTTTTATTATTTTTAATTTTTATTTTAGTCCGTGATTCTTCCATACTAAGCTTATATTATTTATACTGACTGTTCAAGCAAGAAAATTGTGTTTCAAATGTTGTATCTCTACCTGGCTTTTGTGTTTCTTTGTACTTTCAACTTTGACTCTAAAAGTCAAAGGGAAGTAGGACTTTGGTGTGCTCCATGTTCTGGGATATGTCCAGGACACTGTTCCATTTGTGGCCGCATACTGACATTGGGGTGGGTCGGGTTTTACTGCAAGAGAAAACATAGAAGGAATTAATTCACATTAGCAGCATAATATCAGATGTTGGTGTATTACTGTTGGTAGTTTTATAGGAATCAGCTTTGGGAGCTTCCATGAGATTAAGAGAGGAGTAGGCATGATGTGCAAGAACTGTGTATGCTTCTTATGGAAAATTAAGCACACTCCCAGAATCTTTTCTTTGCCTGGATGGTTGCAGAGGGCTCTGTTGGACACAGAGGAATATCTTCAACCCCTGCTGGCCGTTAGGACATTTAATAAAACATCTGTTTCTTTAGGATGCTGCTTAATTTTCCTGTTCCGTGTGGCATCAGGGTCACAACTGGTCCTCTGATTTCCTGTCAGTTTCTGTTAACCTGCCCTGGATGCCCACCTGTAAGAATGGATCAGGAGGGAACTATACATAGCATTAACCATTATCTAAGTAAATCTGCAGTTCTCAGGGAAGAGCCTGCTGGGTTATCGGTTCTTCTCTGACTTTTCCCACATACCCCTTCCAAAACATGTCCATCTAATAGAGAAGGCTACAGAAACTTCTGGGAGATGTGGGGGTGAGAGGGTTGGAGGTCACAAGCTAGGGAGATGTTGCTTCTTCACTTCCTCATCCTCTTCCAGACTGCTGCTATGATTTGTTTTCCCCTGTTCCTGTAACTGGAGACTTGATACAGATTTACAGTAGAATAGGGCAGGGATTCCCAAGCTTGGTTTGATCAGCTACCGATGTTAGTTCCACTATCAGCAGCAAGAATAAAGCTAAGAATTAATCATGATTCCTGGTCTACTCACTGATATCTCTGATGAAGAAGCTGCTAGTGTAGTTCTCGTATTCCACCTCATCGATGACCTCCAGGAACATCTCAGTTGGGTGGTGCTCTTCAGCAAATGGACAGTAGTTTTCTTTCTGGCACTGGGCTGTGTATTCGGTCACTGATTTATCAGTGTGAGCTACAGGACTGCTGCAGGTTACATCTCCTTGAGACCTGAATACAGAACAGAGAAAAGTACTGGAAATGCTAGTTTGTTCTGAAAATTTGTTGCCACAACAATAACATGTAGTTGGTAAGGTAATGTTTTGATGTTGCCTGTATCATTTTATGGCTGCGCTTCAACAGCTGCAGAAACAGTTCAGTGGGAGTTCTCACATTTTCAGTGCTGTAGTACATATTAATGTAAAATCACAAAAGCCTCCCTGCCTTAGCAGAAGGAATTAGTGTTTAAACCTAAAACAGGATATCTCATTTCTTATTACCACTGTCCCATGAAAAGCTCTAGTATCTTACTTTGTTCCTTAGCCCTTTCCAGAACCTTGCTGGAAGAAATAAAGGAAGGTTAAAATGTATCCATTGGGAAACAAATAACAAAAGCCATCTATAAAGTACTACCTGAATCTGGTTCTCTTTTTGCATTCAGCAAAATAAAACACTTTGCAGTTTTTTCTTCTTTTACAAACTGAAGTGACCTTTGCTCAAGCACTCCATGTTTTGGAGAAACCCCCAAGAGTAGTGGGAGGTAGGAAATCCCCACAAGGTTCCCCTCACATATTTCCCTCGCAGGTTTCTGCAGTGTTCCTCAACAGAGACTTGTCAGTGGACATGTGGCTTTTGCAGTGGGTGCAGCCTCCCACTCCCTTAATTCCACTGGATCTGCTGCGAAGGGACTCAGTGCTATGATTGTTTCTGCTTTTGGCTCAACTTCCTCTCTCTCCGCTGCATGAACAGTTTTTGCTATTGCTTAAGGTTTTCTGTGGCTGCACTGTAGCAGCTGTAACAGTCCAGTGGGGGTTGTTCCATTTTCAAGTCTTTATTAATTTCTGAGCAACTTCCATGCCCTTATTAGTTAAGTTATTTCCAGTGATGGGTCAAAACATTTTGCAGATGTTCAGACTCTGGAAGTGGGATTCCTCACCTTCTACACGTCCTCAATAGCATAAAATCCAAATTTCCTACACAGAGTAACACAAAGGGCTGTTCCAGCCTTACTATGAGGTTGTTAAGGAAAGTACAAGCTTTTACCCTTTTAGACTTCTGATCGTGAACTTCACATTTGGACTCTCATTTTCTGTCATCCATGAACACATGAAAATTCCAGAGTAGTTCTTTGCCTCACATTTTAAAAATGTCCTGTTTGGCTCTAGATGGAAAAAGAAAGAAAACATGATTTACTCTTTTTGCCAAAACAGTCAAAGCAGAGAGAAAATAGTAATTCAATAGGCTCCCATCTACTTTGTCAGGTGATGGGTACATAAGCAGACAGTCTCATACTGCCCATTGGGCAGTCACCTGTAGTTAAAAAGCCATATAACCACACTGAGTGGCTGAAGGCTGGTTTACATGGCACCAGTGGCTATTGACAGGAGCTAAAGCATACACAAGCTGTTGCAGATAGCTGTCAGTAAGAGATTTATATAGACAAATCCATTGTTCCTTTCACAAAGAAGCATTGCAGCTATTCAGTTGGCAAACCTCTGTATTTGTTACCCCATGCGTGAGAGCGCACGCAGTGGATAATGTCACGTCTTCACACACTGGGGCACTGGATGGGGAATGTTTCCAGTGTGAGAAGTGAATGAGGCCCCGGTATAGGTGTGTGTTTCTTTTCTGCTGCCCAGCACTGCAGACTCGCAACAACTCTTTATTGTACCCGGGATGCAGCTGACTGGCAGACCAACATACTGCATCTGGTATGTGGGTCCAGGAGCCAGGGAAGAAGCCTTGGAAATTCATAAGTTCCTGGAACTGCAGTGAGGGACTGCAATATGAGACATAGATGAGTAAGCTTCATGCAGAAAATGCAAAACATCACAGGCTTGTCCCAGTGGGCTAATCGTGAATGGAGAAGCCCAAATGACAGCACTTAAAATCTAGGTCAGTCCCTGGTTCTGTCAAATCATGTAGCCCTGGTTTTGCAAACCCTCTCCTGAGTGCTGGGTCTCTGAGATGGAGGCAAAGCAAGTCAATTGCTCCCCCACTAGAAAAGCAATGGTGTGGTATTGATGTTATCCTGTATCTAATCATTCCTACCGTCACTCCATCCTATAGGTCTAAATTAATCCCATGGCAACTGATTCCTATGTTGCTCATCAGCTGCACCATGTACAGACCCACAAAAGTAATCATTTGCCTTTCACTGTCAGTAAAGCATTTGAAGAGGACCCATTTTAAAGTGGGTATTTCTCATGCATTTCTCCAGAGAGGTCCCGCTGGTCCTCACAAAGCTCCAATGCACAAAGCTGAGCAAGATACATCACATCATCTTATGACTGTACCTTCAAAGCTTTTCAAAATTGACCTTATCATTTGCCCATTGGAGTCTATTTTAGTTATGAGGAAGAAATCATAGCTGACGATTTCATGGGTATTAGCAGTCAGACAGGTGTAGTTGCCAGCATCTGGGAACTCTTTCACTTCGGCAATCAGAGTCTTTCCAGTTCCTTTCAGTTGATTGCCCTTTTTCCAGTAAACTGGCAGTGCTTCATCAGATGTGTTGCAGGTGAGCTCCACTCTTTTAGCCGGTGTCTCATCATTCCACTCTGATTCTATGACATACACTGGACATTGCAGAGAAAGACATGTTAGCAGCTACTCATACCTAACAGCGTGAAGACTGAAGTGAGCCCTTTTTTTCAGCTCTGCTCTCCAGGAAAACTGCTAACAGATCTCTGGCTTTCTTGCCCAAGGCCTCACCATCACCTGCAAATCTTCACTACAAGAAGAAGTTTGACTTAGAAATTTACAGTGTATCTAGAACCTGCTGATCAATAGGGATGACATTTTAATGGAAGAAGTGATTTTTTTTCCATGTTCCCAGAAAATCTCACAGGGGTTCATAACCGTGGGAGGCAGGCAGGTACCTTTGTTTGAAAGGTGCAGATGCCAGGACACACTGAGCCCAGGTATCCTCCTGCACGTGGCCTGTGGCCTTTCCTCACAGAATGGCATGTAAAACCACATTATACTATGGTGCTTTAATATGGTGGAAAGCTATGATGCTCTGCCCTCTTCAGCGTCAAAGGTCTGTGAGTGAGCAATGGGAGGGAGGGGAGCTCTGGGTAAGTGCTTTGTATTTGCCTGTAGCTGATGCTGTTTTCCATCTTCTGCGGGGAATAATCTGTACTCCTGTCACCCTGGCCCCAGTGGAGCAATTACTAAGAGACGGGCAATCACTGAGCTACAGCAGAGCTAAATGGACTGCAACAGGGAGATGTGGTCTTCTGAACGCCATTGTGTAACTCTGCAGTGCCCTGCTGGTCTTTCCAAATTAGAAGACACACTACATAACAAAATAACTTGGAACAATTCCATTAAAGAAACATTTTCTTCTGTCTCTTTGCTGTGGTTGGCTGAAGAATTTCACCTACACTTCTGTGTGGCAACAGTTCTCAAATTTAACTGTCATTGCTCAGATATACTACTGCTGTCACAGGCTCCCCAACCACGTTCAGTGCCCTCAGAGACTCTTCTATGTGCAAGAAGTGGCAAAAATCTGTTTCTTAGTGTGTCAACACCACAGCAAGTGCTCAACTCAGGAAATCAGAGTTCCAGTGAGCTCTGAAGACCTTTTCACCAGAGCATTTCACTACCAGAATGAGAGCTTTTAGGCTTTACCACAAAGAAGAAACACTAAGAAATACATGTCAAACGCTGAATCTAAAATGGCAGAAAACATGCAACTCTAGGAAGCTTGCCAAACTGCTTATGGATATTTGAAGCACAGGCAAGATAAATCTTACAGAGTTCAAACACAAAGATTATTCTCAGTACTGGCAAACATATTTGCAGTTTTAAGCACAAACACAATCAGACTGAGAATGCTTTTCTCACGTTGATTAATGTCCTTCTTTTTGGGTAATCGCATTGAAGACAGCCTGGATTATGGAACTACACTGTGTGAATAACAGCAGCAAATTTGATTATCTGAATTTAGCCCAATTATCTGGTAAGTTATTCAAAAGATTTGTTTGTTTATTACTGACCCTGTATTTTTACAAATGTATTTACATTTAAGTTATTTACCAGAAAAGTTTGATATATGATATACTATTTCCACATTTTAAGTTTTACTGTGATACATTCTTTTTGACAATTAATTCTTCAGTTGTTTTGTTTGTGGGCTGCTACCTAAGTCACAAGATACTGTTTCTGCTTCCAGACTGCATGACTGACATTTCTGAAACAAGAGCACAGGGAATAGGAAATAAGACAGTTTCTAATGCTAATATTCAGAATGGCTGTTGTATGACTTTTTAGGACTTCTAAATATTTCTTCCATTAATACCAATTAGTTGGCTAGTTATTCACAAACAAATAGGAAGAACCTTGGCCTAAGATACTGCAGTTAAAAAATTCTGTGCTCGTGGACACGAGTATAATTCTGAAATACCCTTGTGTCCTACAGTCAGCTGTAGGTCCCAGTAAGTGAAGACTGCTTACCATTTTCCCTCAGTTTCCACTGCGCTTCCAGAAGGGCAGCAAAGGAAAGTAATGAAAGTAAGGCAAATAGTAGGTGAGACATCTGTAGGGAAAAAAAAAATTACTAAACTTCATTGAGGATTGCTGAGTGTGTACTGAAATCAAGCTCCATGATGGACAGGATAATAAGAAGACAGTTCCAGTGAACTAAGAAACATTCTCCCATTCTAAGAACTCTTAGACTACATAAAAATTGAATATCAGGTTTGTACTGGAGCTGAAGCCAAGATTTTGATCTGCTTGTTATTCATACCGCAAACCAGTTTAAAGAAGAAATCATGGAACTTAGAGGAAATTATTGTGTGCGTAGGTCTCACACAGTCAGGAGCTCAAAAGCATTCCCAGGTCCCTCAGTTAAATATTTTTCACACAAGAAAAGTCCTGCTGATGCCAGTGAGGCTACTTGCATGAACAAGGTGTTGGACTAAAGGACCAATGGACATTAAATTCCAGTCATACAAAGCTTATAGGTATATTCCTTGGTTTAAGCATGTCAGTAGTCCTACTAAAACAAAGGATTGTGAATAAAATGGAGGGCCTGCTGAAGTGTTTTGCTGGACTGTAGTCTTCACCACCTCTGTGAGAACAAGTGACAGCAGTCTCAATAATGCAGTGTAGAGCTGGCTAACACTTGCCTGTTACTAGTTCTAGCATCCACCTGAGGTTGCATAGTCTAATTAATTTTGCAAGCAATTTCAGGCAAAGTTGCTACTGGTTTCAGTGCCACAGCTATATTTGCAGAAACGGCTGGATATGTATATCATTGTTGCTGTGTTCATTTGAGACATATACATCTATCTCACTTGAGATAGCTGTATATGCAATACATAAATGTGTATGTCCTAAATTCAAAATACAGCTAGAGCTCTTCATGAAACATAAATCATGTTTGCCAAAATTGTAGTAACCACTGGGTGCATAAAAAACTTTAATGACAGTTATTTAAATACACTTTCAGACCTTTTTCCACGGGAGATTAAGCCAAATGAATAGGAGCATGACTTAGAAAAAGAGATTGGTGAATATATCTTTCAAAGTCTATTCTGACTACAGTGGGAGTTTGAACGCACATGAAAAACACAAAATTAAGTGGTTTGGGTTTTTCTCCCTCCCAAACCAGTCTTTTTCAGTGAAAGGAGAGTAGTCGTGATTTCTTCTCATGTGCTATGCAACATTTTCATTTTGGTTTATGGAGGAAGAGTATGTGTGTATTTCTATGTGCACCAAATCTGTTACTCACTGGCAGCTCCTTCTATTACTAGCAGTCCTTAATCTTGGTCAGAAATCAGCCGTCTCTGGACCAATGCCAAGAAAGCGTGCCATCTGATTTTGTACACCGCACAGCACAGCTATTAATGGGACCAGAAGCTACAAGTGTAGTATCTGGAGAGAGTATCTAGGAGAGGAACCAGCTCGCATTGCATCTGTACTCAGAGAGAGGCACGAGCCTCAGTGAAAAGCCAGATACTATCAGGCAGCCTACCAGCAGTATACTGCTTCATTAAAAGGCAAACATGCTTAGCTCTTGATGATTTTCTACTGCAGGCAGGATTATCTGTAATTTGTGAAAGAAAAATACATTTTGCAGCTTCCTGAAAGATGCTCATTTCTTTCATTGTAACATGGCATTCATCACCATGCTTCATAAAACCAATATCTGAAATATCAACTAAAACATGGAGAAGGGTGTAAAACATGCCTTCTTTTCCATATCAACCTTTCATCAAAATTGAAACCTTTGAAACGGGAAAATTGCTCCTGGTTTTAGGGAGCAGCTTCACGATTCAGGTTTTTGATGGAAAAAAGTTAATGATTTTTGTGGAAAATTATTCAATTTTTGAGATGGAGGGAGAACACCCCCTCCCTCCATCTCAAAATTTTATTGAAAAATTAATCAGAAATAAACTCAGTTTCTGAACAGCACAAATCAGTGCAGTTGCCCAAGCACTTCATAGATGAGGAGAGTGTACCAACATCAGATGTTCCCTGAGATCTGCTGTAAATCAGCACAGATTCCTTCACTGAGAATCACAGAATAATTTATGACAGAAAGGACCTCTGTACATCATCTGGACCAGTCCCACCTCAAGGCAGGGCCAAGTCAATGGTGTGTGTTGCATGTTTTTTAAAATAGAGAACAGTCTGACCATAAATACATATTTGTTGATGCACATACACCAGCAACGTGAATATTGGTAAGATACAAAAGGTTTTTACCTTAGAACATTAGCTGTTCTGTTAGTTAGATAACAATTCTATGAGCTATATACATATATACATTATGTGCTAAACTTCAGGCACATAAGCATATAAATACTGTCCTGAGAAAAATGTCACGACAACTATTTAAATGCACTTTTAAATAAATAATTTAAGTTTTCATTAGTTTTGTCTGAAGCAGCTGGTACCAGACTTGTGTTCCCCCAGTGTTAGAGAAGAAAGGAATTCTCACCTTCTCCTGTGATGCCTGTTTGCTGAAGTTGCCAGGCAGGTTGGTTTTGTGATCTGAAGGAAGCAAAGTGCTGGCTCCCTTATAAATACTTCTAAACTCCGAAAGGAAAGGGATGCTCCGTTTCACCGCAATACCACAGAATTGCAACACGTGGCTCGAGTTCCTTTTTTACATAGTGGCAGAGCTACAGCAAAAAAAAAAAAAGTTTGGGACTCCCAGGTAAACTTTAAAGAGGAAATGAGATTATGAGATTGTTACAATGACCTTTATGGTATGCCAGAGGCATTTCCTTTCCTGCCTGATTTTCTGTCACTCTCATACTGCCTGTTCATCATCTGAGGAAGAGTAAATACAGGCTAAATAAACTTCCAAAACAGTCTGATGGGAAATATATTATGAAGACAAAAAGAGAAAGTTAAATAAAATAAGTCTATTTCTACCTGGTAAGCACAAAAGAGATAATTATATGAAATAAAATCTCAGCTACCACATCAATGAGAAGTAAAGCTAATGGAAAATTAATTTTCAATTGCTGTTTTAGGATAGTGTTTATTCTAAAAACTGAGACTTAGATCAACCAAAAAATAAACAATTAGTTCTGGCTCAGAGATAAAAACCTGAGACCATCACATTATTTTATGTTGCAATTTTTAAATATAACCTATTGTTTTTTCTTTATAAACTGATGTTCCTTTTAGACCTGTACTCAAGCATAAGAAAAGCCCCATACATAACATATACTTTGAAAATCAGGAAAAAATTCTATTAATTTTTTTATTATTTGTGAAATAATAGAAAACAATTCCCTTTATTTGTCAGGCAAACCAAACCTGAGTTGTTCTTCTAGCCCTGTTCCAAACCTGAATGACTGAAGAGTTACAGGCAAGAAGAAACATGTTGCTTATAAAAGCAAAAAAAATGGTTTGAAATTGAACATGACATGCTTTAGGAATTCATAAAGAGACATGACTCTATCTTGTGCACTTTCTAGTGACAGGAGTATTCCCACAGCCCAGAGATCAAAGCTATAATGTAGTAATCCAGCAATGAAAAGATGGTACCTGTCCTTTCTGCTATAGTCAATGGTCATTCAGAAGTCTTTCACACAGACAAAAAAACACAAGCATCTGCACTATGTTGCATATTTGGTGCCCCCAAATAGGGCAAGAGCATAAAAGGAGGAACAGCCCAAATTAGCAGTGAGATAATCTTATTGTGAACCCCAGCAGTTCCCAGTGCATGGGTTTCCTGTTTATTATCACACATCTGGGAGGCAAACAGCAGAGAGGGTGGCATGCTCTAATTTGAAAGAGGGTAGTTTCAAGATTCTGGATTAACCATGCTGAAAGCTTTACACAAATGTACAGTATTGCCAGTGGAATCCTTTTCTTTCCTTAGCCATCCTCTTCAGAAAAACATGGCTTGAGTGGGATCACATACACCTTTGGCAGCTGAGCTTTAGCTCCCTCCCATCTTACAAAACACAAAACTAGAGCATTGCAATCTTAGATGGGCCTAATGACTTCCCTGCTGAGTCCAGCGTACCCAACCTGTTACTCAAACATCAGCCCCAGACTTCCCTTTGCTAGAGCTCACAGCCAGGGCTGGGCAAGAGCAGAGGGAGATGGCTGCAGGCTCTGAGTGCAGCTTTCTGAAGCAGGTTTGAAATGGCGGCTGTCACAGAGAAAAACTGCTCCTTTCACATACTGTATACTGAATCTGGAACAAAGTGGTTTATTGATTTATTCTTGACACAGAACTGACCAGCAACCAGTGAACTATTCATTTGAGATCCATATCAACAATATAACAGATAAGCCAGAGTACAAGACACTTCCAAAATGTTAATTAATACCTATGCATCTCCACCCTCCACTTATCCCCAAAAGCTCAAATCTCCTGCTCCCACACATATACACACAGTTACACACACACATCCAGAGGACGTGTGGGTTACAAGCACATATACTGTCTTTGCATCTGGCTGATGCTTGTCTTCCTCTCCTACATGATCATTTGGGACAAATGTCTTCTCAGGCAGTTTTGGGTCCTCCATTCACATACACTGTTTATATTTCCACTCCTATCTTAAAAGCTGTTGTTATCCAGGCTATTTTGCCAAAGGTGGGCCATGCAGACACTGATGCTTCTTCTGCTGTTGTTGTTTCACGGTTCAGAAAGAGACAATGGCAGTCTGAGAAACATGTGGCAGAAGCAGCTGGGGCACAGGCGAGTGAGAAGTATTCAAACTGTTCCAGGTGACAAAATTGTCTCCTTCTGATCCTGGTCCCTGACTACCTTTGAAATGCCTGTCAGAAGGAGGCTGGGCTGTGCACCACATTCCCATTCATCTGCTGCTTTTCCAAGGGGAAACCTTGTTAACAGGGGCAGGGAGGAAGCCGCAGTGAACAGTGACATCCCCTTTCCCCTGTAGTCTCAGCCTGTTCTAATTGCAGCCTCCGGGAAGCACTTAGGGCAGCTCTTCTTTCACAAATGAGAAAGAGCCCAGGCTGAATCAAGGTTAGGCAACAATTTGTTCCCATTTAAGACAATTTCCAATTTCCAAAATTCACTTCTGTGATAACACACAAGGTTTTCTTTTTTGACTGTAATGTCACTAATGCATAGCTTAAACATCTGCCCAACCTGATAGTAGTCTTTAAATGCCTGCTCAGTTCTGAAACATGAATAGTTAATGATTAATATAAACAAATACTCATCTTCAGAGCGTATGCTTGCACACACAGGCATAAAGCCTACATAACTGCCTTAGCTCAGTTACTGTTACAGGACAAATGGAGTAATACGGTGTCCAAGCTTTATGTCAAGAATCCTAGATACCAGTTACGGAGCATAGACACATCTGTGTGGAACTTCCATGATGGGATAGTTTGCTATGATCCATCAGAGGAATTTTTAAATATTAAAACATAGAGATTGTGAAAATATCTTTTGATGACAGTCTGGTTTTCCATTATGAGCTCATATATTCTTAAGGGGAAATTTGGAGGAGAGCAGCTTCTCTCCCATCGTTTTATCCTACTTCCCCTATGACACTGAAAGAGAATGGTGGAAACTCTATATCCATGTTTTGCTTTCCTCTAATGCAATGGAAACACTCCTTTCTGGCAGAAATGGCCCGTTTGAAAATGGTTTTCCTTTCTTTTGAAGGACAGATGATTTTTGCTTTGTGGAATGACACAGTTATTTCACCACAATCCAGGAAAAAACCTGCATAACATTAGTAAGTGGAAGATTTATATTAGCTGCATAATCAGTATGATTCCTCTACATGGAATTTCCTTCAGTGCTTGACTAGTTTTGCATGGATGTTGATTTGGAGATTAATGCCAAAGATCAAATCTTATTACCGTTATTATTAATGTAGTAGCGGTGAGAAGGGAACTCTGTTCTTTGTATATAATTCCCTAAACAGTGATTTGTGACTTCATCAGGAAATACTGTGTAATATTAGCATATCAATGAACTACCCTAAAAAATTCCAGTTGCAAGCTACTATGTGGAATCACTGAACCAAGATCAAACCTTGAGAGAAATGCAAAACAACAGAGGGGAAAAATACATCCCACTTCTATTAAAAATCAAAAAATCTAAGCTTTATACAACAGTGATTCATTTGGATTATGATACAACTAGAGCAGCCACCCAAGATGGGGACTTTGGGTATCTGTCCTTAGATGGAGAGGAAAATAAGATGTTCTTTACCTCATTTGCACTCCAAGCTGGTAGGCCAGCCACTGCCTCCAGAGCAGAAATTGCACAATAGTATTACTGGGGCCTGATCTAATTAATTCGCCAGTATCACGCTAACGTAGCTACTCAGCTTTCAGATTACAGCTAACTGTTGTTCAGTGTAGAGCTGAATGTGGATATAAAATACATGTAGACACAGAGCACTAGCTGGTACTAAATAAGAGAAGTGGAAAGAAGGGTTTTTCATCTCTTAGTCTTACGGGGGGGGGGGGGGGGGGGGGGGGGGGGGGGGGGGGGGGGGGGGGGGGGG
>JAVKLA010000042.1:8928132-8942725 GCA_034782735.1 Sagittarius serpentarius | reverse complement strand
AGGGCGCGTGAACAGCAGCATTTAACCAATAAGATGTAACCTTTGGGAGTGTGATAGGGCATGAAAAGTATATAAACTGCTGGAGTCAGATTAATAAACGGCTTCGCTTAATAACTCTCATAGAGTTGTGGAAGTCCATTATTCTCCCGCAGAGTACTGCGTTCAGCTCTGGGGCCCCCAACATAAGAGAGACATGGACCTGCCCGAGCGAGTCCAGAGGAGGGCCACGAAGGTGATCGGGGGCTGGAGAACCTCCCCTGTGAGGACAGGCTGAGAGAGTTGGGGTTGTTCAGCCTGGAGAAGAGAAGGCTCCGAGGAGACCTTATAGCAGCCTTCCAGTACTTAAAGGGGGCCTACAGGAAAGATGGGGAGGGACTCATTATCAGGGAGTGCAGTGACAGGACAAGGGGCAATGGTTTTAAACTGAAAGAGGGTAGATTTAGATGAGATGTAAGGAAGAAATTCTTGACTGTGAGGGTGGTGAGGCACTGGAACAGGTTTGCCCAGGGAAGCTGTGGATGCCCCGTCCCTGGCAGTGTTCAAGGCCAGGCTGGATGGGGCTTTGAGCAACCTGGGCTGGTGGAGGGTGTCCCTGCCCACGGCGGGGGGGTTGGGACTAGATGGTCTTTCAGGTCCCTTCCAACCCAAACCATTCTGTGATTCTATGAATACAGAAGCAGAGTAGAAAAGAATTGCAAAGGTTAAGCATGCCTCAGAGAGAGAGGTGTTATAACAACACCTTTTGCAGATCTTTTCTATTTCAGGAGTCATTATGTAGTAATTTTTGTGGAATTATATGGAATATTCTATTTTTAAGCACTCACCTACCACTTAGTAACAGAGTATTTGAAGGACAGTTTACTTTTTTTTAATTATTCTGTTTCAGCAACTGTAAGAATTCATTTTGGCACTTGGATTTGCACTCTCAGAGGTGCCTTTGATGTCTCAGAAGTGAAACAAAAAATAAGCTATTGGCAACATGAGACATTGTTCTCCTTTAATGCAGTATGATCTTGTTACATCCGTGTGGCCATATGCAATATCAAAGGGCCTTATGAGGAAGAGGCTGCTCATGAACCACAGATGAAGGACTGATGCTTTTGCACTGGCTAGCGTAGCCCATGCTAAGTGATCTGCAGCTTTGGTGAAGTGAAGAGCTGGGGAAAAAAAGTGCTCTTCATTTCCTTCCCTTCCATTTTTGGGGGAAAGGGAAAACGGTCAAAGGCCCTGAAAGACATTGTGAACCACTCTAGCCTTTTGGTAGTATATTGCAAAAACTCACATAAGTTTCCAGCATTATCTGGGACCCTCATGGCCATTCTTTTCCAGCTGCACCAGAGCTGGGCTCAGGAAATCTAAAACAATACCTAGCGTGTTAAAGAGGATGATAGTGGTTAAAAATTCTCACCTTTTTTTAACAGTAACAAATCTGGACATAAAGGTAATGCTTCTTTAGGGGGGAAGGGAGGGAAATAGGTCTTTCTCCAGAAATGGCCCAAGACTTCTGAATGACATGTTCCAGACAGTCAGAAAACATAATTGCCTCTGCTCCAAATGCACATTTTTTTTTTCAACCCTGCCTGCATTGTAGCTATAAAGAACAAACAAAACCTCCTTTTTGCCCCTCTAATCTGCACACACTTCCTCCTCTGGCGAAAACAATCTGTGCTGTATACATGCACATTGCTCAGGTACTGGCCTGTTATCATGAAAGGAGAGCAAAGCAGAGCAGAGCAGAGCAGAGCAGAGCAGAGCAGAGGGGTTATTCTTGCTAGTAGCTCCATTGACTAAGTCTGCGTTTACGTGGTATTCCACAAGCAGATCTGAACCTTTCTTAAGAGGGCATGTAGTTCAGGCTTGGGACTGTGCTACCCACTGCCATGCAACTTCAGATCAAGCTCAAGATCCCAGCAGAGCAAGCTGACGTCTGTGTATGAAATACTGTATTGACAGAATTTCAATTGTACTCTTAGTGCATGTATGTCAGTATAAAGTGTAATCATTACAAAAAATGCTTCTCTTACCTCCTTTTACTGCTATTTTGAAGGGCAAGATGGACATAAATTAAAGTACTCAGGGATATACCTAGAAGAAAAAGGAAGTAATGACAACTTCCTATTTTGCTATGTAATTTTTAATGTGTATATAATTATTTTAGGCTAAAGCCTAGAGACTCAAACTGAGAATGGAACCCCAACTTATAAGGGATACCAGGAGCTCATAGTAAGATTCAGTGCCCAGTCATGATCTAGGCGTCTTGTTACGTCATTTTTTATCTGTCAGAAAATTCCAGGTTCCTGGAGCTGGTGAAAAGATATTTTAAATTACGTAGTAAGAGCTTTAACACCTCCTATGACTGTTAATGAATGAGGTCATACAAGGCCTATTTGGAAAGCAAAGATGTTTCACAAATGAACCACTGAAGCACCCCTCAACTTCTGAAAGTCAAAGGAAATTTCTGAAATGACTTCAGTGGTTGCTTTGTGATATGATATTTGCTTCTGTAACTTCTGTGAACGTTAGCTTTGCTGAAGTCATGTTGTAATAAGTGAGACTACAGCATTAACAACCTTGCGTGCCAAAAATTGAGGAGCTTTGACATGTGATGCAACCACAGTAGAATGGGGAAAAGAGAGGGACTGTGGCCTGGCAAATCCTCCCTGCTGTTATGTACCAGTTAACATTTGGAATAAATGGGCCCAGGAGGGCCTACAGCTCTGCTGGCCTTCCATAGTCCCCAGATATTATCTGCTCCAAGGAGTTATTTTTTAAACAGTGTTTTCTGTCTTCTACTTTTATTGTATGTAGGATTCAGGGTAGAGCCAAGTTATACTCATAAGCTGTTCTTTGCAACCACAATAGCTAGAAGCTGATTTAGTAAAAAATGTAAGCTGGGAATTCAATCTCGTGTGTTACCATGTAAATCTAAGCCTTAAGATTAACTGTCATGTTAAGAAAAGATGAGTCCCTGTAAAATTGTGAGAGTTATTATTATTATAATTAGAGAAATAATAAGGTTGCTTGGTACTAGTCTAGGACTAATTAAAACTACATAATTCAAAACTTTACATAGCTTTTATGTTAATAAACTGCAACAGGTAAGGTAATCTGTGAACGGCTTCTGGAACTTTGCAGCACGCTCTTAAAAGAAAGCTGAAAGAAAAGCCTTTTTTTGGCTTTTATTTTCTATTCCTGATGGAAGACAAAACTGGATTAATCAGAATTTATACAGAGTTTGTACAGTGGAAAAAGGAATGTTCCCAGTTTAAAGGGAAAACAGTACAGGCTTAATCATTCTCCCTCTAATATGATGGGTGTTTCAGTGTAGATGTCAGTGAAAACAGCTTTTGCGCCAGTCAGTGTTCGCAAAAAACCCTCTTGGGTACTAAAGTTACAATGCTTAGACAAACTTATTTCAGACTTCTCTGAATCTGACTAAGGTGCCTGCAGAAAAGTTGCCCCATGTGAGCAGGCTTTGGCTGAAACAACCTGGAGCTGCTGGACTCAAGGACAGGAAGAACTTCCACTGTTTTTAAATGGATCATGATCAGACCTGAAGTGCGCTGCCCGCCTTCTCAAAGAGTGGATCAGGAGACCTAGGTCTATCCTCTGGCTTATTTAGGGAATGAATGCAAATGTTAGGCTTTTTTAATATATTCTGTGCAACAGAGGTTTGCAAACTGGCCCACAGCCTGTTTTAAGATGCTTATAAATGAGCTTTTAAAAGAGTAAGGTCACCACAGCAGTCTGAAATTCTCAACAGACATTTGAAATTCCACTGGAAAATTTGGAGAAATATGAAACCCAGGTTTTCAATATCCACTTGAGTCATATATCATGGAATTTCAAGGACAGAAAACACATATATTCTCTTCTCTCTGTGTAGTTAATTTCATATAGTTAATCCCGCAGCAAACCACTAGGGAGACCAGCAACACAGTGGTTTAATTTGGAAGTGTGCAATAGAATTCATGTTCCTTAACTTTGTCCATTAAAAAGGTGTTCAGAGCAGATCTGAACTCTAAGAAGGAGCATACAAATATTTCAATAATTTCTCAATGTATTTCTTTGTAAATTAGAAAAATGGAAGCCCAAAAAGTTATTTTTCAGTGTCACTTCTTTCAGTGCAAAACCACAATTTCTGTAGTACTGTGTTGTGCTGTAATTTTGTATTATATTTTTCTACCTTTTAAAATTATAATCCCTGAAAAATTGTCCTTTATTACAGAGTTATTAATCGTAGCCATGAAACAGGAGATCCATATTTATTTTTTCTCTTCTCAACAGTACCAGCTTTGTCAATTTTTAAACTGCTGAACAGCCCTTGTTGTTACAGTGTTTACGAATCAGCTAACTGAATTTATCTTGTTTTTATTTGAAAGGGGGAAGTTTTTTAAAAATCTCTTTTACCACTAATATGATGTCTCTGCAGCCAAAAGTAATTAGGCAGAGGAAATAGACATAAGAAAGAGTCCTTGGCTTTTAACTATATTTTTTCTGCCTCATTCCCAGCTGCATTGCTATACAGACTGTTACAAGATAAATGGGAATTACATGGTTTCATACTTAACCACCGCAACTGTGTTTCTCGCCACCACACATTTCCTAATGAAACCTTTGCAGGAGGCTTCTCGTTCAAGGTGTGGGTGCCCATATGGCAGCTGTAAGAATGGAATAATAATGACAATCTGAAGTTGCATCTCTGTATGGTCCCTGTCCTGAGGTTTCTCAGTGTTTGCCACCTCCATTCCTGACCAGGAATATGCCGTTTCTGTTCGTGCCAACGGCACGGCAGTTTTGTACTGGGTGCAAGTGACTCAGCTGCTGGTTGTAGCCCACTGCTCTGTTTCTTTTCCCTGTTGCGTGATGTATGGCCTGTGGTTTTCATTTCATTTTGTGCCCAAAAAATTCACTACCTCATTTGCACGTAGGTTGTACAAACTACAGAGGAGAGGCACATGGACAGTCTTTGTGGTCACGAGAAGGCAGCAATGGCAGGTTTTTGAGTCCATATGGACACGCAGGATCCTGTAGAAGTTACTCTTGCTGGTAGATTTTGCTGTATCATGCAACATTTTTATAACTAGTTCATGGTTTAACAGTTCTGATCTCCCTTAGGTTTCTAATTAAGGAAAAAAAAAAGTAAAATAGGAAGTAAAGAATAACAATGTATGGCCCAGATCAGGCCAAAGGCCAGTTGAGCTCAATATCCCATCTCAAACAGCAGCAGAGAACACAGGAAAGACTTTTAGGTTAGTCAAGACCAAGCACACCCTGGTACCTCAAGAGTTTTTTTCATATTCCGCTGCTGACTGATCCATATGTTGGCCAGAATCATACTCAACAGTGTTACATATACAGATGCTAGAATGACAGAAATGTAAAGAACCAAAAGAATGTAATTTGTTTTTAAAGTATTGCTTTTAAAAATTCTGAGAAATGGGGTTTATTTCCGATGTTAACCTTGAAAGATCTGAACATCTACCTGACCCCAAACACTGCAGCAGGGGAAAAAACTTCCACTGTAGTGTCCTGTGTCTTTGTGCCTGTGTGTGGCACAAGACACATCCAAGTACATTGCAATGCCTTGTCTCAAGACTTAGCAGCAATGGGACTAGCAGACATTGTCACATACTCCAGTGTTGGTTTTGCTGCTATTGTTCTGCAGTTTCTTAAAAAAAGCTGCTTTCAGGGGATACAACATCAACCAGCCAGCTAAGAAGGTGAACACTGAGCCAGCTGGCACGGCCCCTGTGTTCCGATGCAAGGAAGGGAGCAGCAGGGTGAAGATATTAAGATCAAGCTGCTTCATCCAAGGAGCAGGTCTCTATTGCCTGAGCTGCACAGATGCAGAGAGGTGAGGAGCAGAGGGAGTGATCACTGTCCTTCAGCTCTTACTGCCTGTGAGCAACATAATTGGACTGGGGCAAAGAGGAAGCAAAAGAGGAAAGGAGGTGATTGCTTACATTTCTTTTTGAGCAAGGCAAAAGCAGACACGTAGCTTTGTATGTCATGGGGTATCTTTTGAGATTTTGGGTGTGAACCTACCTACTGTTCCTTATTCAGGGGAAGATTACTGGTTGGTCAATAACTGTCATTCAGCAAACAACTTAGGTGTCGAAGTGAGGAGAAAGCCTTGCATGAGGGAACTTCCACAAAGTACTTTCCCAAAAGAATGATGAAACTGTTTGCATGGAGTGAACACATTTGTTTCTGCTTACCATCATCCCGTGGAGTACGAGGATGTCCCTGGGGTTGCTCATATTGGGAATTGTGCTCTCTCGCTCCTCCCTTGGCTCTGACATCATCCTGAGTAAATGCACCACAACAGGTCTGACACAGATGAAATTGTTGACCAATGTCAGTAAATTCCTGGACTTGAAGAGGAATGAGATCGCTTTTAAATTTGTCTGAGGAGACATAGAAAAAAAAGAAAAGGAAATGCTTCACATTTAAAATGTTCATGGATTTGTACTTAGGGTTGTTTTTTGCCAAAAATGTAACCCAGTGCCTTTTTTTCTGGTGATCCTATACACAGGGCTCTTCAGAGTTGCAAGCAGACTATCGATACTCAATTCAAGTTAAAATTGACTGCTTTTTGCACGTATGAGAGCCTGTTCGATCCTGTGCCAGAAGGAGTCTTTACTAGGTTAGGCTCTTGTTATAGGCAGAAAGTATGAAGGTAATGAAACCAGGACCTTCTACATTACGGGGAGAAGCGGTTGCTATCCTGTTAAGTAAATAAATAACCCCTGCAGCCATCACAGAGTGATTGTTGGCTCTCCTGTGCCACTTCCTAACTCTCCTCTTCCCTGAAGCTTAACTGTGGTTTTGGGGGGGCAGTCCTCACTCTATCTAGCTGGAGAATGAATGAACAGGATGGAAACTAAACTTAGTCTCCACCCCACACTGCAGAGCAGCAGAGCATAAAGATTCATTGGCCCCCAAATTCCACTTGACTTTATAAGCTGTTTGAGCCAAAAGTGCGTCACTCCATTTTTAACTTTACATCTGTAATTGGCTTTTGCTGTTGCTTCTCTCTATAGGCAAAATCCCCTAGGACACTCCTCAGAGTACTCAGAACAAAAATTCAACTGTGCAAAGCTAAATGAAGTTACACAGTAGGTACTGACGTAACGAACGCTCCATGGAGTTTCTTCCTACCTCCACCAAACCTTTCCCCGGCACTAGAAAGTCAATCAAATGTGGGTTCCAGCCACAAATGACATTACTTCCTTTCCGTGGTAATAGCTACTGCAAGGAACACCATATGAAAACAGTACACCTAATATTCACTGTTTATTTCGCTGACTTCTGTTGACTGAGCAAAGAGTTCCCTTGCATTTATGACTTTCCACAATGTAAATTCCTCTAACATTGTAAGGCAAAGCTGTACTAACTTCCAATTAGTTATGGAATTTCTAAGGCAAGTGAGAAACAACAGGAGAAAGCCCTGCATTGCAGAGTCCCTTCCATAAGCGCATGCCTGACTACCTCAGAAGTTAAACATTAATATTCCTATGCAACGCTTGTTTGTATATGTAATAATATCAGTTTTAGATGTTCTGTTTCAATTCACTCCACCTATACTTAACATTTGAGAGTAAGAAGCACTTCAGAGAGCTTTAGTCTGACAATCATAACAATAAATCCTTTTGTCAAAGGAACTGTTGTTCGCCCAAAGCAAACAATATGTCAGTCATATTTAGAGAGTTCAGCAGAAAAGCACTTTTTTCACAGAGTGCAGTTCACTAGAGGTAGCTTAATGCTGTAGATAAATTGGATGGAATAGGAATTTTGCAGTCGAACAATACATATCAAATAGTATCCTTCACATGTTAACTGCTACCTCCTGCTTTTTTTTTTTTTTCCAACCAGCTGAATTTAATGAACATACTACTTAATTACTGTGAGCATCCTCATGGAAGGACACTTCCATCTGGATCTGCAGGGAACTTCATGCTGGCTGAAAGGGCCAGTCACGTTGCAGGTTGTGGTCAGCATCATGAGCCTGGCACTGCTCCATGAGCCAGCTGGCAGAAACACCACAGACAGAGGATGTGGTATGAAGACAGCCATATTCCTGGAGTCACCACACCACTTTCCACAGAAGTCAACTCTGCAACAAAGTGTGTTGTTTGAAGAAAACAGGAACCTTCCAATCTGCACTAGAGTTATAAATAACCGAGGGCAAAGTTTATTCACAGCTGCTAGATGGGAGGTGACTGGGCACAGCCATGAGTTTGAGAACAGAAACATCAGAGCTAAAATCCCTAGCAGTCATGAATTTCCATTGTGACAATACTGTAATTAACATTTCATTATAGGGGACTACATTTGCATTGCCCTTTCCTTACAGTTAATTGTTCATGAAAATGAAGAAATAGAAATGAGGAGAAAAGAACCCCAGGAATATTATACTGTCTTACACAGAAATGCCTCTTGAATGGCTGTGACTGAGCAGGTGAGACAGAACGTCACTTGCACTGCAGCTTTATTTACGTATAACAAATCTATGGAAAATGAAAGATGGGGAGAGAGACACAGATTCTACTAAATAGTGTTGATTTTTGTCAAGACTATGAAGGTTACATTATCTCACACTGCACTGCTGTTGTACGTTGTGTCTGCATTCATAGGTGAGCCAGAGATATCTTTGTTGAGAAAGGTCCCATTTGACATACTCAGTAGCGCTCAGGTTTTTGCTATGACTTGAATCAGAATTCCTAGCAAGCAAGGCAGAAATGTGGTAGAAAAGACATAGGTACATTTCTGTTAACAGCACATATAAAACCATATGATGTGGACAAGGCATCAGTAGATAACATTGTGTGTAGTTGTATATAAGTTATGTCTGTTATCACTATTTATTGTTCAAATACTTAGCCATGAGGGTTTGTCCTAGAGGCTCTTTACCTCCATTTCTCATTTTATATATAAAAAATAGCATTACTAGTGTTGAAATCCAGCCGTATGCAAATAAGTTTAATATTTCTCACAAATGACTTCAGCATATCTGCATTTGGGCAGGAAAATTTAAAATCATTCCTCTTAACCAATTTTTTCAGTTGGAAGGGGAATCCTGGTCAAAGTTAAAACAAAAAAAACATTCCCTTTGCTTAACTTAGGAAATTGTGATAAAAGATCCTCTCTATAGGAGAAGACACTGTCCATCACTCAGTGTGAAGTTAGAACATCTGGCAGCTCCCCTTCCCTGTCACTGTCTTCTGTTTGGAGGCTTAGACCTGCCCCACAACCATGTGGGAGGGTTCCCGCATCTGAGAGGCAACAGGAACCCCAGGATGGTGCAAGGCACTGCAAGTAACATCTGGTAGCCTTTGACCTTTACTACCAGCTTCGGCCCAGAGACTACCTGCTGCCCAGTCCTGGCACAAAAGTTCAAGTTCCTGTTGACGTCAATCACGACAAAAGCCATCCCAGCTGGTGCCTCTCTTTCATGTAGCTACTTGGTTGTCATGAATCAGAGACTCTTGCTTTCATGTCAGCTCAGCTGGCAGAAACCGCCACTTGCAGAAAAGGAAATAAAGACCAGAATCTTACATGAGATGAACAGGCACAGTGGTAATGCAGAGCTGTGCCAGCAGGACTCCCACAGGCTGCGAATCCGACCTGAAATCCTTGTAGGATTTCACTGGTATTGCACACTGGCTGGAGCACATTGACAGGGCAGAAGAATAGGTAATATCCTGTTAAATAGTTTAAACCTCCTAGTGATGCTCAGGCTGTTGTGTTTTGCAAGTTTCTAGCAACCATCAGTATCAGCAGGGTGGATGTACTAGCATCTGTGAGAAAGCTGTTCTTTATAAATGTTTGTGCTATGCAAAAAGGGAAAAGGTACTAAAATTTGTTCAAATCAGTTTAGGTTTGGGCAGCTTGTGGGAGCTGAAATGGCCATACAGAGATAAGAAGGTCTTTAGATTTCTTTGGAATCAGTTTAAAGTCTTACTATAATTATCAGGAAAACATTAGGCACCTGGCAAGTTGTCTTGATAGATTTGAGCAGGGAGGGGGACAAGGGTAAGAGAGAAAGAAACAAAGAAAATCAGACAAACAAAGAAGAAAACAGAAGGAAAGAAAAGTAGAAGCATTTAAAGTAAAATTTCAAAATCTAGTTTTTGGAATCTTAGTGTTAGGGACTTTTAAAAAACCATACTAATAAGAAGAACTCTAAGTCCATTTTGCCTGTGGTTCCGGCACAAACAAAAAAACAACAGAGAGAACAAGTCTAAGGAGGTGCTCACTGCGAAGCAACGCTGGCTGGATGTGGATGTCTCGTGCATTCATCGCAGGGTGCAGGACAACCCCACTACTCCACTGGTATTCTTCGTATGCTCCAGCTAGTATGTGGGGGCCACAGCCTCCCCCTTCACAGCACGAGAAAAAACTCACTATTTTGAAATAACATTCAGTACGTTGCATCTCTGTCCACTGAGACTACTGTGAGTATCCACTGCAAATTCCCCCAGGAGCATGGTATAGGTTTGTGCTGCTCATGTCCACCTTCTCACTCACCACAAGATAAAAGTGCTTCAAATTAAAACCGCCCATTTAGGACTATCTGTGTGTTATTTGAAGTCACTGCAATGTACTTAACGTTATTTCAAAATAGTGACTTTTTCCTCACACATTTACAATTTCTCCCCCTCAACAGTTCTAATTTTCAGTTTTGAAATACCAAGACAGTTTTGTTATGTTAAAAACTTTGCTGTTTCCTTCTGAGAGCAGCCAGACGTAGAGTACGCAGTCACTAATTTGCATCGCCTCCTCGGCTTTAGCAAAGCTTCCAGTTGCTGACTGGTTATTTAAGGATGTAATAACCAGCTCCAGCCAAAACAACTCTGTGGTTTCATTTACATATTAGGGGAAATAAAACAATACGATGAGTCAGAAGTGGAGCTCTCTTTATTATGTAATAAAATAGTAAGCCTTTCAAAGAAGACGTAAGTCTCTATTCACTGTAGTACTTCCCCCAGAACTGTCTGTAAGACCTAACTTGACCTCAAAACCCAGAAGCCTGAAACTGGCTCCTTATTGTCACAGGGAAGTGAGCTGTCGCAGCAGTCATATGAGTATCAAGAGCGGCACAGTCGTTACACTTATCAGCAAAGTGGTGGGTTCATACATACGCACACAGACACACACGCGCATGTGCACGCACAAGGTTTCCACTCCCCTCCAATATCTTTGATGAAGTTCATGTGATGCAAACTCCCAAACTAAAGGAAGAGTTCAAAGAAACTTGGAAATTCTCACCCTGAACTGTTCCTCCTCTGATATACCTGCCACGTCTCTCTCACAGACAGAAATTTTTGTTGTATGGGAAAAAGTACGAGACATTTGCCAGATTTTCTTACTTGAGTCAATGGTGTTTCTGCTTCCAAATCATCTCCAGAGCCAGAAGTAACAGGTCTGTAGAAGATCATATCCCAAGAGCGTGAAAACTGAGCTATGGATACTGCTGTCACTGTGGGCCAGCCAATGGAGCGAAGGGTATCTCCATGTAGCTAGCACCTGAAGGACAGAGAGAAAGAAAGACATTTCAAGACCTTTAGATCCAGTGAATAAAAGAAAGAAAACACATTTGCTGGGGGTAGGAGGGTAATTTGATCCAGTGAAATATAATGACTAGAAAACCTGTGATTTCAGTGATTAGTATCTTTAAAAGTCATCTGGCAGGGGAAGTGTGCCTGCCTGCAAGTTGGTGGAGATGGGTTTCACCTGTCTCTGTAAGCGCAGCTCTGCAAACTTCATTTCGCTGTATATCAGGGAAAGAACCTGTAAGCTCTGATGCAAACATGTGCTGGAACTCAACAGTGCTACCATCTTGTCATTACCTCCCGCTAGTGGTATAGGGTTGTGTGGTGTCTGATTTGTACCTATTTAGTGGGTCTGACGGCCGAACTCAAAATTCACTGGAAAAACGAAACATTGCATAAGAAACAACCCTTATGTATTATTTAAAAACAACTCTGAAACCTAAGCACCTCCTGACAATGTAAATAGACTTAAAGAGATAGCATCCTTAAATCACAGAACGTGCTAATTCTCTTTAACTATACAAGTATTTTCTATGTATCTTGTCCTGCTGACCAGCTGGTCAGTTGCTCTTGAGTTTTAATTACCGTATTATACATACAAAAATCTCTCATGCTGTGAAAAATCAGTGTCATTAAAAATAATGATAAAGAAGCTGATTTTCTTCATTTTCTGAGGAAAACTTTTCAAATATCAATTTCTAATGCCTTTTTTTTTGACATAAAATCCTACCACATTATATTGGACATCAATTCGTGTCACACATTTTTCATGTCAACACACAGTCCTGTAACTATGAATAGTGACTTTACACTGACTTTTTTGGAGTCAGGATTTGGCTGATGGTTTCTAGGTGCTTAAGAACTGAAGTTATATATCTGCTCCATTTAAATAACAGAATGTTTAACTCAGAATGAAAAAAACTTGTGTTCATTTCACTGGGTCAGGATTTCACTCCCGGTATTTACAGATGTGACTTGTGAAATAGCAGCAGGAATGAAAGAATTTCTGATTGCTCAGTGGAGATTAAATACAAACAAGGAGGATTTTAATTTCATACTCCAGATGCTGCCAAATAAGAAGAAAAGCTAAATGGACACATCTCAAAAATACTAATCATTGCTTAGCTGTTGGCAAAATAAAACAATGGAATAAACTATGAATATTATTTTTTCAACAGAATTTCTGATTTAAAAGAAGAGTACAGATGCTCTGATACAAGCTTCTTATGCAGCACTTAGATCAGCTGTAGAGGTGTTTGATTTTCATCCTCTCCCTTATCCACACCACCACCCTTCTAATGAAGTTACTCTTTTGGGCTTTTGCACGTAGCTTAGTAATTGACTTGTGATTTCAGTAATTTTTTTGTGGCTAATCTGTCAGTACTTTTCAGTACTTACAAAAAACAAAACCACACTGGAAATACAGAAGTCCCGCTGTGTCCTATCATGTTGCCACTGTATAGGTCATCAGGAGCCTTTGGACACCCACAAATGAGGCAAAGACAGACATGGTGGGAGCTAGGGAGGGCCACCATCTGTGCAAGTAGGATAAGAAGTAACACATAATTTGAGTAATAGGTTTTGTCCTTGTTTGCTGGCGGTGGAGACACGTTGACCTCCAGAAGGCCCAAGTCCCTTGTTTATTTCTGCCAAGAACCTGCTCTAACAACTGCGGACCACGGTTGGTATCATTCCCTCTCAGCCTTCTCCCCCACACTCTCCACGCTGTCCCCATCCTCTCTTCTCTGCAGCGTCCCAGCTAGCTGCCTTCCTTACCTGCTGGTTCCTATTACTCACTCTCCTCCACATCCTTCTCATCACAGACAAGCTGAGTTTCTTTCTCCAGACTTGCTGCTGAATTTCTGAAATTCCCAACCACACCAAGCCTCTTAACCCTTTTCATTCCCTTCAAGCTCAATTCCCTCAAGTGCATTTCAGCAGAATCTCTTCTGCTTTGAAGGTAATAAAGTTGCGTGAAATGCCTGACTTGAATCGTGTATGTTGACTAGAGTTTATATGTTCCAGTTTGCATTTTGTACCCAACTTTAACCTTTCCTTGTGTTTAATTCTAGGCTTTGGTTCATGTCCTTTTTTATCAAGGAGTCATCTGCAGTGTTTAAACCAGATCCTGAATTCTCAAAGCTCGGTGATTTTCAAAAAAGCCCAACAGAAACTGCAGTTTATTTGAACTTCATGAACATTTTCACTAAACCCAGACCTCATTAACATTTTTGAGACTGCTGCTGGCATCATACTGGAATCAGAAACTTCAAATGTATTTGTGACATTCAAATTGGGCAACTAATGTATTTTCCAATGTGACTACAAGTCTCACTTCTGGTGTGCCAACAAAGTCCATATGACCAATGCAAATATGCAATGACATAAGATGATATCAAAACCAAATCTTGCCAATGGTTTTTACAAACAGATCTGGTTATGGGAAATGAAGAATTGTTCAAGCTGAAAGCTTGGCCAGCTTCAGAACAAGAGAACTAATGCGAATTTAACTGGTATAACAAAAATCAGGAACCTGTCCTGAAGAAGTGAATTCGCTTTGGACAACCCTGAGAAGGGCTCACAGTGGTCTACACTAAGTGTTATAGTGGTCTCTGCATCACCCTGCTTTTTCTCCTACTCCTCAGCGACATAATGCTACCTGTTAGTGTATGGGGTTTGCGTGGCCAGGTTTTGGTAGCGGGGGGCTACAGGGGTGGCTTCTGTGAGAAGCTGCCAGACGCTTCCCCTATGTCCGGTACAGCCAATGCCAGCCGGCTCCGGGACAGACCCGCCGCTGGCCAAGGCCGAGACCATCAGCGATGGTGGCTGCGCCTCTGAGATAACAGATTTAAGAAGGGGAAAAAGCCCTGCGCAACGGCAACTGCAGCCAGAAAGAGGAGTGAGAACATGAGAGAGAAACAACTCTGCAGACACCCAGGTCCGTGCAGAAGGAGGAGGAGGAGGTGCTCCAGGCGCTGGAGCAGAGATTCCCCTGCAGCCCGTGGGGAAGACCCCGGTGAGGCAGGCTGTGCCCC
>JAVKLA010000042.1:8897296-8926837 GCA_034782735.1 Sagittarius serpentarius | reverse complement strand
TTTGCCTGTGACGGTAATTGGTGAGTGATCTCTCCCTGTCCTTATCTTGACCCATGAGCCTTTCGTTATATTTTCTCCCCTGTCCAGCTGAGGAGGGGAGTGATAGGGTGGCTTTGGTGGGCACCTGGCATCCAGCCAGGGTCAAACCACCACAGTCAGGCAAATTAAATGTGAAGAACAGAGTCTACTATTAGTGAATGTTATTTTCCTGGAAATAACCACCACATTCTAAAAACAGAATTAGATTTTATCTCACTGTTGCATATGTGTTTTTTGCAAGAAAAGGCAAAAGTGATGAGAGGAATGGAGAGAAGGGAAAGGAGATATGGAAAAGAAAAGGAAAAGTTAAGGAAAAGGATGATCTTATACAAGAACCATGTGGCAGGTACTTTAAGTAGAAAAAAATACAAGGTAAGTAATTTTGAGCTCTATTAGGTAATGTGAAAGCAAATGACAGTATGAAAGTAATTTTTTGAAGTGAAATATAGTGCTGTAATCCACATCCTTTAAAAATGGAGTATGACATTCAGGTATGCCCAAAGCAACTGGACTGATGAAGTTCAATCCACCAAGAAATAGTTCATGGCAGAAAATGTTACCTGATGGAACTTCCCCTTTCAACTTAGTATTTTGCAACTGCCTTCATTATTTTAATATTATTATTATTTAAGCATTTGTACCCTCCCTCCATATTGATTTCATATTGATAGTTTTGACTGTTCCTAGGGAATGCACATGGTCTCAGTGTGGATTATCATGGCGTTTGATATTAAGAAATTAATATACTGAAAGATTAAGTTACCTGACTAAAGTAACACAAACACATGATTTGCTTCTGCCACGTGCTTTAATTACAGGGTCAGTCCTCTTCTCTGTTTAGGCAAATGACTTAAAAATGGGAAAGAAATTGTATAAAGAATTTCCAACATAGAGGATGACAATGAGTCTTTTACCTATGAATCACTTCCAACCTTAATCTACAGTGACTGAAAGCCACTGATCTTTAATGGGTAGCTTCATAGAAAGTTTGAGTAGTTTCAGTCCACTTTCTAATAGATAAATTCCCGTTAAAGACTCATATCAAGGGTGATCTCACTTGCAAGACTAATGCTCACAATTCATCTCAGAATTAACAAACTCCAAAAAGATTCCTAAAAAAATGTACAGTCAATTCTTTTCTTCAGTCTACTTCCCTTTTGTTTTTTCTTCCTATACCCAGTTCATGTTTTTGGCTGAATCAGGCACCTCTGGTCAGCTGTTGCCATTCCCAAGACACATGTCCCCAGGGCTGTGCTGCTTTACCACCCTGGGGCTCCTCCACAGCCCAGGCAATTGCCCAGAGTCAAAGGGCTTCCAGGACCCCGAGCCAAAACATAAGAAAGACTTTGCTCCAGGGAGACCTCACTGCAGCCTTCCAGTACTTAAAGGGAGCCTATAAACAGGAGGGAAAGCAACTTTTTACACGGTCAGATAGTGATAGGATGAGGGGGAATGGTTTTAAAATAAAAGAGGAGAGATTTAGGTTAGATGTTAGGAGGAAATTCTTTACTCAGAGGGTGGTGAGGCACTGGAACAGGTTGCCCAGAGAAGCTGTGGATGCCCCATCCCTGGAGGTGTTCAAGGCCAGGCTGGATGAGGCCCTGGGCAGCCTGATCTAGTGGGGTGGCCCACAGCATGAGGGTTGGACTAGATGATCTTTAAGGTCCCTTCCAACCCAAGCCATTCTATGATTCTATGATTCTTTTCTCCAGGTGTACTTACAAGTCCTGGCTGCTGGAAATATTGCTCCTCCTTGCTCAGCAGACAGCTCCTTTACTTTCAGCAGAGGCCGATGAGCTCCACAGCTCAGCACCAAGACCCTGTGGTTAGGAACCAGTGGCAAACATGGAGAGAACCAAGACTGCTCTGTTTTGCAGCAGTGTGCTGCTAAATGAGCTGAAGCAATCTCACAAATTTACCCTAAGATTGTAGGAGGAGGCAATAAGGCTCTCCAGCAGAGCCTGGATTGGAAACAGCTTGCAGACATCCAAATTCTTCACAGCCATTCTGCTATAGAGGTGGCGCTCGCTCCATGGTGGAGGAGACCCTCTGCTCCACATCTTAGGGCCCTTCTGCTCCTCTTCAGCCTATTACTGTGTCTCAGCAAACAGAATTTGCGGGGATGAAGCCGATGCCAGAATAACTATGGACGTGAGCTCCCCTCCTCAGTCACAGGGAAAGCACAGTGTTTGGGGGCACACAGTGATGTGAAATGCCATAGCTTCTTCAGCGGCTGTGACCATTTATTCTGTGTTGGTTGTCTGTCTTCATAAGAATTCAAACTTCTTGCTTCAATAAGAACAAAATCATAAAGTAATTAAAGAATGGAATATCTAAGAAAACAATGTAATCCTTATACACTCGACTTCCTATCTCATGGGTGGGTGGAAAATCTCCCCAGTAGCTTCATTCCCATGACATCAAGAGACCTCTTACAAGACTAATAGGGGTTTGAAATGGGGAAACTCACCGGGGCAAATTTCTTTTCTTCCTCTTTCATTTTCCATGTGTTAATATAATGCCCTTAATTGGTAGATTCAAGTTTAAAAGAAAGTAGCTGACACTGAAAAGACAGACCATGTCTTTCAGTAATGGTCAAAGGTTCATATGTCCGTATTTTTTGCCCTGAGGAAGAATGATAAAAATCTCAAAGAAATTTATCCCCTTTGAGATACCTCTTTAAGAGACATCTTTTCGTTAAAAAGAAATGCCTATTAAAAAAAGAAATTGGAAGAGACACCTGGACCACCAAGATCAATTCCCCATCATCACAACTACACAAGAGATGTTTACTCCAAAGCATCCCCTGAACAGCCCCTTCCCAAATCATGAAATGCCCCTCTAAATACCTTTAAAATTGAAGGTTGAAAAAACAGTGTCTCACAGTAACACAGCAGGAAAGACCAAGGACATTATATTGAGTGTAATGAGTCCCTCCAATTCCAGGGCATTTCTGAGATGAAACACCTGAAAAAAGGACCACATCTCTTGCTGCCAGAAAAAGGCAAAAGAAACTCCCAAAGTCCTTTACTGATTCTCACGGAAAACTCCTCTCTGATCCTCATCCCATTAATCGGCTTAACACCAAATATGCAAACAAAATATATTCTTAACTGTTTCTCTAAGCTGTGCTTTATAGGGAACAAATCAAATGGTTAGGCAAAATCAGGGAGAAACCAAAAGGTTAGGCAAAATCAGCATCTCCTCATTCTTCCAGAGACTTTCCTCATTAAGTGGGATAGTACGTGGACAGAACAAATACTACATTCTCTCCCCAAAACAAAGGCTTTGGCGGGAAGGGGTGGTTGAAAGCAGGACAGCCATTCTGAGGTCAGAAGTAAACTGGCTGGGGCACTCTGCATGCTGGTTGCTGCGTGTGGCTGCCCCCATTGAGGCTATAAGCAGCTGGGTGGTTTGGCTGGAAGACTGCTCCTACAGCAGGTCAGACATGCCCCCATGCAGCTCAGGTCCTGGGTAAAAAAATTGCAGCCTCAGACCTTTGAGTTACATGTCAGTGGTGGTAGTCCTGACATTAAACTGTGTCCCATGTATACTAAGTCTTCCCATAATTTTTGATTTTTAAGTTTTTCATCTGCAAGGGCTTGCTCAGAAAATGCTCAAGTACTACATAGCAGGGGCGTGTGTCCCTACATCTCTGCTACCAGTTCACAGACAATTTATCCCTTTGGTTAAAAAAATCCAAAAAGAAAAATCTGCCCTTGTTTGCTTTCCAAACCACTGTGTTGCACTGTGTTAGAAGTCGTTTGATTTTTTAAATCACCCAAGCAACAATAGCAGTGTATCACAAACAAACATACCACAAGCATATTACAAACTCTACAGTCTTCTTACCATGAATCTCAGCCTTTATCTCTCATCTTGGCAAACGCATAGCCACAAGTTTCCCTAGAGGTTTCACTGCTGCTAGAAAAGAGCTGTTTTGTGGATCCCCTTGTTAAAACACTGTCAGAACACTACTGACATAGTATTCCCAAATCAGATTCTCAGTTCTGCAATATTTTCTCTGTAGTCTTTGAGAGTTAGACAGTTTTGACAACAGCATTGTGATTTGAGAAAAAAATAAAACACAAACACACACATGCAAACCCATATTTAGAATTGACGAATGATATCATCTTCTTGAGTTGAACAAAAATTCCATATTTTCTTTTAAGTATTATGAGAAAGGTGCCCTTTTCATTGAAAAAGGCTTCTTCATTTTTGTGGAGACTTGTTTCAAATAGAGATAATTAAATAAGCTCCCAGCTTCTTAGTCCTCAGAAGTCAGACTTTGTGCCATAAAATTTCCCACCTTAGAGGTGATTCTCCAATGCACAGTGTGTCCTGAACCACAGTCTTCAGTCTGTTGTACTTTCTTTACGGGTTCCACAGGGTTCAGACATTGGCATTATGCATCTTCTCTGCCCCTAGCATCCTTTGATTAGTAGGTGTAATGACCCAAAACAGCTTTAAAATATCAGAATTGTTTATTTATCAGGGTGTTTTGTTAAAGTGTAATTTACTTCACATTATTGACATGACTGTCTTGCCATGAAGTGGATAAGGGAGGCAAGAGAGCATTGCCAATGTGTAAACCTGCTCCCTTAAATCTTCTCTTGCTTCTTACTGTGTTTAAATCCAGCCAGGCTTACCCATTTACACATACCCGGTTTGGAAGTACAGCCTAAAAATCAACCTGGTACACTTTCCAAGGGCTGAACAAAACCATGAAAGAAACAAGCCCTACTATTGCCTCTGTTTCTTAAGGATTTCTCAAAGGGTTAAGGGAAATTCCCATCTCTAAGCAATACCTAGCTTTCCTGTATTTTTCACAGTAGCTCTAACAATTTAGCCCAAGATTGTCTTAAGCAGAAGTCAGAGTATCATGTTCAACATTATTATAAGTGATTCCAAATCTGCCCAACCACCGACTGAGCTATAAGGTTTGAATTTTTTCTAACTTACTAAAATGTTGTTAAGGACTCAACTCTAGAAGGATTTGTACCTTGTTTATATTTCATTAGCCACTCAGACACAGCAGCTAGCACAGGAGAATCTCTCTGCAGCTTGTACAAGCACTGGATTTTGATCAAGGTGTCAGACAGGCATGGATGCTTGAACCTGACTTTCTGATTCTCTTCAGACACTGTTGTTCCTGAAGCTACTAAGCAGCAAGAAAATCATCCACATTCTGTCAAGTAAATGCCTTTGTGCCCAAAAAGAAAAAAAAATAATTACTCATACAGTGGCTGCCTTTCTGAAATTAAGGCTCTGGCTCTCCTATGTGAGAAATGATATCTTGTTCCACCATTCCATGGCTATATTTTAATGAGTTTTAGGTTTCATATGAATACATGAGAGTCAGAAAGCCCAGACTTTCCATTCCTGATCCATGTTCCAGTTTATCTTTCTCGGCTGGCTTAACATCTACCAACAATTTCTATGTCATATTTAGCAAAGCAGAAGACCTGCAAAACCAACATCACATTTTGCGATTAGAGTATGTTGTGAATAGCTACCCATAGAAATAAGGTCTAAGCAAGATGGTATCAGAATGAGGCCCTTGTGAACAGAAGAAGCTCTAGGGCTGGCACAATCACAGCCTCTCTAGTATGGATACAGTTATACCAATATAAGTATGCTGCACCACTATAAACTCCTTTCCGTCTGGAAACAGCTGAGCTATCAGCTAGCGCAGGGGTTCCCTTGATTATTTTCTTAATATATTTTGTGGCTAAGCAATTCCTTAAGAAACATGCATTTCAGCAATATAGCCCAATTTTTTAGAGAAATCCAAAGTTTCACTTTTTTACCGTATAGGTAGATTCTAAGAAATGTGGGGTGGTGGTCAAATAGGGAGCTTTCTTTGGGAAAGTAAGCAAGATTAGGTCCAACAGGAAGACTTAGTTATACTCACAGTTGTGGATAGACCCACTCTTTTTTGGTGCTGTCTTACTGGATATGAACAACCAGTCCACACAGCCAGGTAAGAAGGACACAGGAGCCTAGAAGCAGTGTTTCCAAAACAGCCTGCCTCTTGCTCCTTACCAGCTCAGACCTAATGGAATAAATAAAATAAACTGAATTCTATTTGATAAGAGAGATTTAAGAGTATTATCATTTTGATTGTGAAAGAAAAGCTGCAGTTTTACCTTGCTTTCTGATACTCTCCCTATGAGCCCCAAACCCAAATCCTTCTTAATTTCTGCTTTTCCTCTCAACTATCTGCTTTTTTTCATTTTCAAGGATGGACATCACTCCAATGTGGTTAATCTTGCTGCATCCACATTAAAAAGGGAAAAGAGCAGAGCTGCTGTGATGGGTCTCCCTCACTCAGCATGACAGTGCTTCAGCTGCCCAGCACCTCACCGCTACCTGACACATGGGATGCTGGAGTGTGATACTGTTCCAGGCTGGAAGAACATGCCACTTGAAGAAATATTCACCCACATATCTTCCCCTTGAAGTGACTCCATGGGCTGGACCCTCAGCCTGTCACAGTTGAGGCTTCCAGCAACATGAAATTAGGCCATTGTATCCATTTAAACAAGCCTAGGTCAACCTCATACGAACACACAGACACAAGATGAGTACCAGCTGACAAATCCTGCTTCCAGCTCCACCACTGTATAACTTAAGAAAACTCTGCTGAAGTCAAAGCAGTTTACATCAACACAGTCCAGTTCTTTGCCTCTACAAAGGCAGCTCAACACAGATGGGAGCAACCTCTTCTGCTTTTCTCTGGGATAGTGGTGCTCAGAAGTGACCAAAAGTCATCATCAAGAGTCCGTCACAAGCTGTCATGCAAAAAGTGACTTGCAACAGCAGGGCTCCTGGTCACCCCACATACATAGGCAAGTGTGGAGGTATAAAAAAAAGAGGTAACAGTGGCAGACCATGTTACCCTGTCTGGAATGCCTGAGATAGTGCCTTTCATAAATGAAGCACTCAAATTTAGAAAGAAAAACATTGCTTCTGTTAATACGCCCAAATCTGGCTGCAGTGTACAGGCCATTAAAGCAGAAACCTAAGTGCATTTTAAGAGTTTTGATTAAAGATATCTGGGAGACATCACTAGCTTTGCTCCATGTTTGGCTAATCAAGGTGGTCAAAAGGCCACAGGTGCACAAAGCACCATTCAAATGTTTCTGAAATCTCATCTGAAACACATTTTGCAGCACTCAGTCGAGTGCTGGGACCCAAAAGTATGAATTTAGGTCTTAATGACACAGTAACACCTCAGGAAACAGACTAGAACATTCACATGACTCTCCTTAGGTTCCCAAAGGATTCCCCTCTCCTTACCTTCAACTAAATTCTGCAGTTTCTAATGACTGAAATTTTGCCTTTGAAATCCATGGGAGTTTGTAATTAAAGATTACAGAATTTGGGACCTTGCAGGAGGATTTTCAAGCAAACAGAAACTGTTTGTTCAGAAACTTCCTAACTAATTATTTCTAGGCTCAAGTAGCAATCTTTTACTTCTGAATTTTTAATTTGGTAGAGTGATGAACTTAGGTATATATGAATATACACACTAGAGGCTGCAAAAGAAGGTAGGCTGCCAAGAAACAAACATCTATTCCTTTAATTAGCTTAGAAAATTAAAGGGAAGTATCATAACTTCATGTTATAAAAATGTGGTGTGTTGAGGAATAATACTCTGTGAAAACAAGGAAATTGTCTATAAAGATGTAGGAACTACTACCACTACCTCAGCCAGAACCAAATTCAGGTGGACCTAACTGAGGCTTATAAAATACTTGTTAAATTTACTTTAAATAATTAGTCCCCCACTTCCCTCACCTCCTAATCTGCGAGCCACTTGCAAAAGCAAGGCAGCAACATACTGAAAGAAAAGTAATTATGTCTGTATGTCAAATGTGAGTTTAGCTTCAGAGCTGAAAGAACCATGAGAAAGCACTTCCTCCAAGGATTTCTATCCCAAGAAACTACAGATTTTTAAATCAGTTCAAAGATAATTCAGGTTATTTAATTGCTGTATTTTTGGAGGTTCCTACTGCAGAAGCATTCACAGAGTACAAAGAGAACCAAGCAGAAAGTTCTGGCTAAAAAGAGGTAGCTTTAAGTATGAATCTAAGGAATTCCTCATGTTCTTGTCTTCCCAGAGACCATCAAAGCAACAACATACATGGGTCTGTGCACATCTGAGAGTCCCAGCAGAGCCCTACAACAAAAAAATCCAACCTGTTTTCACACCCGCTCAAGTTTTCCTTTGCCGTACAAAGCTGGACACCACAGTAATTTATACCTTCCAAAAAACCCGGTGTGTTTAGGAAGGTGTTTCAACTGGAAATTAGCTGTGAGCACCTGTGCCCTGCTACCTCTGAACCTTAGAAGGAGGCTAGCAAAGCAGAGTCTTCATAGAAGACAAACCAAGGCAAGATAGGATACAATGAGATTAAAAGAGATTTTACTAAAAAAATAATTCAGTTTCTAAGAAATATTAGTCTTCACTGAAGTTGCACCAAGGGGACGAAAATGATCTCATAATCAGAATCTAAACTCAGTGGTCCTTAGGGCACCAGACTATATAGCTTTAGAGGATTAGTGGTAATTCCCTTACTGTCTCTATGGTCGAAATCAAAAGGGATAGTAGAAACAGAGTTCAAGCCTTTTCTCTACTGGCACTGTCTGGCCTTATTGTGGGTGGAAAAGTTTGAACCTTATGGTGACGTTCTCAGCAGTTTCATATTCTCAACTGCCCTGGAAGTTTGCTGCCTTAACATATAAAAAGACTTCAGGTATTCCCGTATTCAAAATGTGAAGTGATCATTGTTTGCCATGAGAAATTGAGACAATTTGTTTTCATACAAGCTATCAGCTTGAGCTAAACACCACAGAAAACCTCATCTTAAGATCCTAGGGAAGATGTGACTTTATCTTTATTCTTAACTCTGGCAAATTTATTAATGTCTCATGACATACCAGGAAAGCTAAGATGTGAGATAGAGAGATATGTGAGAAGCTCTATCATTTACTAGAATTCTATACTTAATTTGGTCAGGAACCTGGTTAGGCATAAGGAAGGAGAGGAGGATATAGACATGGAGCGTTTCATGACTATGTAAAAAACATTTGCCTGGGAAGGCTCAAATAAAGCCAGAGACCTCTTTGTTCTCTTGCTTTGGTTCTTTACACAAGCAACAAAATAGAACTACCTAAAATGTAAGAAAGTTTAAGAACTTGCAGTTCATAGAGGTAAGTACAAGCTATGGCATACAGACATCTTGGAAGATTTGAATCCTTGACATGCAGTGTGTCTCAGGAACTTTGAACTATGAATCTTGTCTTCTATGGCTAGACTTAGAGTGCGCATTTCAGTTTTGGAAGATTAATCCTTGAGTATGTGCACAGCATAGGATGTGCCATCCCACAGGTGTTGTAAGAGACAGCCTGTTTCATCCCAGACCAAGCATGGCACACCTAGGCTCACCCAGAACTGTAACTTGAACCTAGGAGGTTTTTTTCCAGTCCCAAGTGACCTTGGGCCTCTCTCTCTAAGAGTAAGAAGTATAAACTGAGGCTGGGATGATGCCTCACTTGCTTTCCTCATGTTCGGGTCTTTTCAGCCTGATATTAAAACCAGCCTTGTTTTGCCTACACTAACACTTCTACTGTTAGCATCATGTCCTGGTGACAAAGGACTTAAAAAGTGCTAACAATAACAGGACACTTGAAAACAGAAGTAGAAGAACTGCTGTTTTATAACAGAGGTTACTGGAAATCCCTCTTCTGGTTCCAGACCACTGCACTCTTTGCAATAAACTGTCATCCAGGGCAGGTTGCACTTGTTCCCTACAGTAGCTCCAGAAACACCTTAGCAAAAGCACCGTCTTTTGGGGAGGGGGCAACGACACAACAACCTCCCACAGACTAGTCTCTGCCAAGGAGGAGATGAACAAGAGAAGTTCCTCCTTAATAGTTACATGGCCCTGAATATCATGACGGTTAGTGCAAGTGATGCTAGAAGCATTACTGTCAGATTCAACTCATCTAGAAGTGCTGTACTGCTACCTAGGATAGGTCAGACAGAAAAAATAAGTACACAGTGTAGCACGCACTTATTCTTTGAATCTGAATTCTGATGTTTGACTAGAAAAATGTGTAGGTAGGTAAAGATAATATCTCTGGGGAAACCCAAAGTGTGCATTACCACTACATGAATGCATTTGCAAGTGTGAAGAAACAACAGAGCTTAGTTATTGCCTGAGGAACATGTCTTGCACCTGGTTCTCTTTGGGCATGGGGCCATGTGGAGGTCTGCAGTGTGGAGCCCTGACACATCTGCACCAGGTGACATGCAGCAGCACAGTGCAGAGGGAAGAGGGGAGGCAGCGCTGCAGTGTGAATGCAGGGGAGCCCCATGTCTCCATAGTGGAGGCAGCCTGTGGCACAGAATAAACACACACTTTCCATGCTCAGGGCACAGGATGCAACTGGTCTGGTGTTTGCAGAATGCAAACCCACTGGAGCAAAAAGCCACAAGAAATTGTGCACATTACATTTGTGCTGTGTGGATATTTGGGCGTGATTTCTTTTCTCTGAAGTTTTGCAGTATCCAGGTGTTTGGGACTGCAAGACATAAAGCATCCCCAACAATACTTGAGTTTTACTACAGTGAAGTTCCATGGATAGAGAGGATGCTCTTTTGGGTAGCTGCCCTCATTTTGAGAGCGACAAAAAAAAAATACAGCAACTTGGTCTTTAGGACTGTTGCATATACTAGGCCTGAGTGGTGGGGGAAAACATTCTGTACATTTTGTTCCAGTTACAAACAAATGTTGATCTGATCATATTTTGGGGACTGTTCCGTGATTCATAAATATTTACATGCTTGGAGTTCCAAGCTCCAATATGTCCTGAATTAATTCCTAACAATATAAGTTCATTTGAAAAGTCTTCATAAAGAATGCCTGCTGAGTTTGCTTTGCTGTATAATTCTTATGGAAAGATTTGCTAGCAGAAAATAGTGGCCGTTAAATATATCGCATGAAATGTCTATTGGGCAGTTATGCAAATTTGATTGAATTGTTTTAGTTACAATAAACAACAGAATCACACTGAAACAGTGTCATTTCAAATTGAATGTTCTGTTCTTATAACTAGAATCCCATTGGTTATTTACATAAGTCATCCTGCCAGAACAGAGCTAGTATCACATAACTCATTACCATGACAGTGCAAACAGCACATCATGAGTACTCGCTGAACATTTCTAATGTAACCAAAGTCAGAGAAATATGAAATTTAATGTAATTGTTCTGAAGGAAATATGCATCTGAATCTCTCTATTCCTTTGTAAATAACAGAAGTGTGAAAAGTTACCCGATTGCCCTGAGATTTATTTTATTGCTTTAACTGGAATTAAGCTAATGAGTCTCTTAATTTGTTAATAGTAATAGACACACTGATCTGACTTTTTGATAAATTTAGAATGATAATTGAGAATGAACAAACTGAAAAATGCATTTTAGTGATTACATTGGCTAATACCTTGAGATAAAGATATTGATCAATTTATGTTATATGAATCCCTCCAAACCCTTAAAAGCATTTGAAATTAGAAATAGAAGCTGAAATTTAAAACAGTTTTATTCCCTAGGAACCTTGAATGATTGTTCCTCCCTGACAACCACAAGTAAAAATGAAAGTTTTTAATATACTCCTTTCCTAAGTATTTAATATTTAAATTCATTGCCTTTTTGCCTTTCCCATTCCTTACCTAGTCCAGAAAGATGTCATGGAAGATAAAAATAGACCTTTATCCATTTTTAGTGTCTATTTTTATCTTCCTGCTGTGGTTCTCTATTGTTCAGCGTTGAAAACCATTTTTTCTGCTTTGGCAAGAAGATACTGTTTCTCACATTCATTTCCTTCAAAGATAAACTAATCTGAATTGGTTTTGCAAGTTTTCTATTATTTTGAAGAAAGTTTTTTAAAAAAAGGTAAAACGTAGTGGAAATTTAGAGGTCACGTATGGTCAGCTAAAGGACAATGCATGAAAACCTTTAGTTACTGTCACTTTAGATGCTGACGCTCAAGGACTCAGCCACTAGAGGGTAATATAAGATAAGAAAAAAGGGAACTTAATGTCCTCCAACTTGAGCTATGGCTTGTTTCCACGACTTAGAAGTTCAGATCACAACTTAGAAGTTCTGATTTTAGTGACAAATTTTATTCAGTTTTTTTCTAAGACTACTTGGTCACAGTAAAGATCTGTTGCTGCCTACACTAGGGTGACACAGCGGAGCCACAGCTAAGGACAAAGACACACCTGTATAAAGGGAGGTGTACTTGGGAGAAGGAGTATGACCTGACAGTTTCTCTATTTAGAAAGCTATATGGACAAAGGAAATGCTTTGTAAACTCTAATGAATGTGGAAGCCTTGAAGACAACTGGTGAAAATTAATTTCAATGTTGCTCTCAGGCAGGTGAGCCCAAATCCCCCTGAAGCTGCTGGTTTTCCAAAGTGAAAGTGAAATTTGGCCTAATGGAAATTTGGCCTTACAAATGAGAAATGAGATTTTCTAATGGAATCACAAAAAGCAAAGTTAGAAAAGATCTTCCTATTTGGGCAAGCAAATGCAACCAAAAGCCCTGGGCACTTTTCAGTGACTTTTACAGGCTGGATGGGAGGGCCACTGAATGCTTCCCAGACACCAAAGACTAGGTCAGGGCTACAGACCACACTGCAAAGCTAACTTACAGAGTTTATAATTTGAAGTGTGTCATCCTCTCTGCTTTCAAGTGATTTAAGAACGAAGGTTTCTGGAATTTCCTTGGTGACAAATACTTCTGTGGTGACTTACACAGGAAATTGCGGAATGACATGCAATAGCTGTTGCATTCTCAAATCTTTATGCACAAGGCCAATACAAAATGTTCTAGGCACTATACTATGCAAGCTGTTTGATTTTGCTGGGATTTAATTTCCCCAACTTTTCCTTCTTTTCATTTATTCAGTGCAAATGTATTTACAGATATTGCTTATGTCAGTAGAGTCAGGACGGAAATCTATGAGCTGATCAAAAATGTCTATGATATCACATTTGACTGACCTGTATTGGATTCAGATCAAAGGCAGTGGCAAGAAAAGAAATCCATGTATTGTAGCAGTACTTTAAGACATGAAAATAAATGCTGTGATCACAGATAAGTTACCTTTATTTTTTTTCCAAAAGAAAATAATTGAAATAGCATATACAGTGAACTTTGCTGCATTTATAGGTAGGCTTGGGTCTGGAGTAAGCAGACCCGCAGACCTATTAACAAATCTAAGCTTATCATCAATAGATTTACTTTTTGTCCTTGGGAGTCCATGAACTACTTCTCATGCCCAAGAAGGGCCTGTTGCCTATTGGGTGATGGCTTTGTGGTGAGGGTGGGAAGAAGTGTGAACACGGGGAGAGGAAGAAGACATTTTGTATTGCCTGTCTCTAGGACCCTAACAGCTTAATCTCTGTTTGGGGTGTACACAGGCAGTGAGTGTAGTGAGAGTGGGAGAGAGAGCCTGCTCCAGGTGCAGCCAAATCTGATGCTTGCTTTGAACCTTCCCTTATATTCTATCTCCATTTGTACTCTGAAATTTGGCACACAGTTTTTTATTCCAGACTGGAAGGCGCCCACCAGATCCCACTAATGGCCTCCACACCTGGAGCTGTGCACATGCTGCCTTACCTTGTCATGCCCTGAGATCTGAGGAAAATTCAACAGTTTGGGCCTCTGGAGTCTGGTATGTGAAAGGTGTCCAAGATTTTGCAGTAAAGCTGCTATATACAGCCAGCGTTATTTTGTCTAACAGCTCCTGACACTTTACTCCATTGATCATATGGCTCCTTCCGCAGTAAAATCCTGAAAGATTTCCTGTGAGGAAATAGACACAAATTAATAATAAACTGTTCCTCTTTTGGGAGAATTATGAGCTGATAGACCATATGTAGGAGATACTCTGAAAAAGTGTGGAATCACAGTTTCTTAAGAAATACATGCTCAAAGCATGTAGATTCTGATTTGCTACACTTGTTTTAAAAAGTTTGGTCAAGTCAAATCACTCCCAAATGTAGACTTTAGCATGTAAGACCAAGAGATGCCTTCATCATGTTAAAATATGCCTAGAAGTGTACCCAGAGCTTGCAAGTTTAACAAGTATGCATTCTCCTGCAGTAGTCACAGCTCACACACTGCAGCATTATTCCACCACATACAAACACTTCAATAAAACTAATTAATAAAAAAAAATGAGAATTTGAAATATACCAGAAGATCAATATCTAGTGAGATTTCAAAGGCACTTAATTGTAAAACTCCCCTTGTCCACTTTACTTGTCTCTATACCACTCTAATTACTACTGAAAATCTCTTTGTAACTGGACAGGAAATTTTTTTTTATTATTCAAGCTAAGAAAATATAGTCAGCACAAGCAGCAGGGTAAAGTCTTTTTAAGCCTTTGATCAAGTACTATTTGGAATTATTTTATTACAGTATAGTCTATGGCTTATATCAATAATTATATTTTTCAATTTATCCTTTTATTTCATCCCATTTGGTGGCATTTCAAGTAAAAGGAGAATGGTTTTGTTTTTAACTGAGTTGTTTTGGAGGACAAATTTCTGTTGTTGGGTTTTTCAGTGTTGGCTGTTCATTATTACAGAGCCACACAAGATAAATGCTGCTCACTGAACTGCCGACTAAAGCTGTCAAAGTCAAGAATGACAAGTGGCAAGCCATGAATAAGGACCACCTGGTGCAGATATTTCTATATTTATGCTTGTATTTTAATAGGCCTTAGGATATGTGAATGTGTTCACATAGGAAGCAGGCATGTCCTGACTATTCAAACAGTTTTTCTCCATAAATAACAGCAGAACAGGTTTGTTATGTCCTCTTGTGGGAACTGTGAACCCTTTTAGTGTTAGATGGACAAGGAACTTTGCACCCCGCCTTTGGGAATGCAAAATCTTAAAATCCTGATAAACTAGTCAGGGACAGGGTGAGGGCTGTAAAGATCTGAAAACACTGCAGAGCCATAAGGCCTGTAGTCTTTGTAGGGAATGGAGGGGGAGAAGAAGCAACAAGCCGACTACTGTATCAAGCTCTTGTAAATAATCATTTTAACTCATCTCAACCTTCTCATCCACAAACTCTTCAAAAAACCCAAGATATTTCTAAATCAAAAACCTCAAAACTGAAAACCAGGCAACAAAAGCCTCTTTCCCCACAGTTTTCAAAGATTAAGGAAAAAAATTCTTGTGCTTGAGTCATGTGAATTATGAAACTGGTGTTTTCTGTTCCAGAGAGCCATCAAACCCAGAGACAGGCAAAGAAGTAAATCTGTCAATGCCTTATCTAACTCCCATTAAAGTCTCTCTTAGATATCATGTCTATTGAGTGGGCAGCACTGGAGCAACTCCCTGCCATGATTTCTTAGCAGAAGTGTAGAACCCAGTGGCAGCTTTGCTTCACAAGGAGAGCCAGCATGTCTCCTTTATGGTAGTATGCTGCCAAAAATTATGTTGCTACAGAAAATGAGTTTCTGTAGAATATCTCAAAAATACTCTGTACTCAAACCATTACTCCTCAGAAACAATGACCTGGAACAACATCAAAGAAAATTGCAACTTATCAGCTAAACCTTAATAAAATAAAATAAAATAAAATAAAATAAAATAAAATAAAATAAAATAATCTTAAAGCTTTGGAGTATTATTTTTTTAACCAGAAAATGATGACAACAACAGGGCAAAACAAAAAGGCCCTTCCTTGTCAGCAAGTCAACTCTATATCCTCTCATGTTACTTAGTGAGAAAGTAGACAGTCATTGGGTCAGTGGAGGGGAAGAGAAATTTATTCTACATTATGGGTCTGTTTTGGGATAGGCTGAATATCCTGCCTCTTGCCACTTGCCACAGGGAAGCTGAGATAACTTTGTACTTCGGACTCAGGTTAGATTGGATGGATCTTCCCAACATACCTGTTAAAGAAATAAGCTACATTTTATCATAGCAGGGTCAGGCATCACAGGTCAAATGGATACTTTTAAATTTTTTTCTCCTGATTCCACTCTACTTTGTCCAGTAAACATCAAAGTCATTGTGGAGTAAACATCCTCAAAGGTAACAGAGTTGAAGTAGGAGTTAATTTGTCCTCAGGCAGCCAGCTAGAAAACTTCTTGCAAAAGGTTGTTGCTGTCTGTCTGGGATGATTTAGGGAATGTAATAAACTTACTGCTGATCTAGTTTTCAGTGCAAGTAAGAAGCAAAATAGATGCATTAACTCTTCAGGGCCTAGTTATTTCTTTTTCATAAACACTGAAAGTAAATGATTTTCTGCTGCTGTGGACCCTAGAATCCAAATTTACTTACATAGTTGACATAAATGTGTCCTTAAACATCAAGTTAATATTGTTGATATTAATCATAGAACAACTTAGAAAGGCTCTGCTGAGGTCATCTACTAAATTATTGAGTCAGTTTACACACCTAAATTTAAGGACATACTTAAGTACCTTGTTAAACCGAGACCCAGGCAACTACAGTACTTGTCCCTTTTGATTAATTCCTAAGTTGAAAGCCAGACCTGTCACTGAACAGATTCTTCCCCCTTCTCTGTTGTGATTGTCTGTCTCCACTGATTCTCTTCAGCTGACAATTTCCTAATTCTGCCAAGAAAATTGACTGACTAGATCCTCCAAAGGGTTTTGCTTTTACCAGTATAACCATCTCTGCAACTATTCTAAGTCTTATTAGGATTTGGCAAGATTAACATAATACAAGTCCTTTCTCTTTCTCCACTAAAAAAAGCAAAATTTAGAGACAAATTGCTCTGACTATACTACCTCTTTCCCTCTAGCTTTTCCTTTCTTCCCTATTTCCAGTTTTGAACTGGCTTTCCTAAGTCTGTCTTGTCTTGATTTTGCTAGTATCTGCAAATGGAAGGAATCGTCTTTCCGTTTATTTCACAAAGTTAGTGGGGTCTTGTTATAACTGTACTGGGTTTTTTTAGGGGAAACCATGATAAGAATGAAATCAAACACGCAACGTGCTCTTGAGAGCCAGATCTGCAGACTCTTGTGAATGGTTAAAAATTAAAAAAAGGACCAGGATCTTTAGTCATAGGAGAGCTGACATACCAAAACAATTCTGCTGTATTTGAAAATCAAAGAACTCTTATTTCTTACTAGACTCAGCAAGATGAAGGTCATATTGGGGAATGGAGCCAGGGCATACAAGGCTGGAAAACCAGAAGGACCAGACCAAGCCCTATGCTTAGCAGGGTCAGCACAGCTGGGCTTAGAGGCATGGGGCAACCCCATTCCATGACACCAGCACATGGAACTCCACTTATGCTTTTATGACTACAGGGTCCTTTGCCTGGACAGAATTACTTACTAGTAACAAGACTCCTGGGAAACTGCAATATACATCCTGTACCTCCTTTCTGTGTCAGGCATGTTCCAGATTCCCACCTCCTCCTGCCTCTAGACTTAGCAAAGTGGCCTCCTAGCTGGCCACTTCACTGCCTTAGTCTCACCATCTTTGTGGGGCAGAGGAAGCAACTGGACAAGTTTAGGCCCAGACTGCCCTACTGGTTTGGCTCCCTGAAGATGGCAATGAAATGTAATACCTGTTCTGTATGGCTTTATAATAAAAATAACAAATAGGATGGCCTTTCCCCAGCTATTCACATGGGAGGGACAATACTAAATCAAGCTCTAAGGGAATTTTTTCCTCTCTGTGGTATGATTCAATAAATATAATATGTAGCTTTTAATAACTTTTTTTTAACGTCACTAGTGATACTAATCTGGGAGCTTCACATCACTGGTGTTTATTTGCATAACAGCCTTCCAGCTGAATTTGGCACAATTCCTACTGCTCAGACAAAAACCCCCAAAACAAAACACCAACTTGTGCACTGATCAGGATGCACATTTCTGGGATGCCTTCAGCACAATTTTCTCCCGTACTTCCCACTGTATCAATAACATTTCATTTTTTTCACGGCATAACACTAATCAACATTCATCACAGTTGTACTTTGCCAGTACTGCTACAAAACATGTCCTGGTGCTGTACATTAGAATATCACAGCTACCACAAAATTAGTGACACAATTAGCAACCACCTCTGGAGAGTTTCATTTCAGGTGACTTGCTCAGCAACTATCCCTTCTGTCCCTTCAGGCAGATCACTGGCTGACTCAGTCCATGACTTTCTGAGCCTCCAACAAGAAGGCAGAGTCTTGCACACAACAGCTGATTTACCCCACAAAGTTCACCCTGGGTAGTGGGTGAGACAGGTCCTCCATCAACATAATCAAGTAATTAAGGATTGTACTGTAATGCATAAACATAAGATGGCTGATTTAAAGTTCATCAGACAAGAGTAGCTGTAGTATTGCCTTGCTTCTGACACCTTTGTGAATGATCTGGGAACATTATTTCCAGTAGTTTCATATAAAATACACGCACCTGCCACAAATATTTGTGATCCAGGGTTCCTGCAAGACCATCTCCAGAAGCTGTCTTCCATCACAGTTCTCTCTCTGAAGGTGCCCCATGACACCAGTTTCAGCCCTGAGATGGTTTCTAATGGATCGCTGGTGACTACTCCTCCATCTGTTGCACTTCCACAAACGACAGCATGACATAATGATTCACCAATCCTGTTAGGAGACTGCAAAAGATGTGTTTTAAAAGCCACAAAACTTATTTTTACATTTATTCAGGATGATATCTCCTGTATATGCTTATTACAGCTGCCTGGGGGAGGCTATTAACTATTCTTCGAGCTTCCCTTATCAGAGAACCGGCTTGGGTCTAATCTGGATTCCAATATGTATCAGCCACACACAGAGGAACATCAGTTTTATGCTGGCCACTATAGTGCCTAAATGCCATCATGCCAGGACCTTTGAAGTTCATTGTGTTTTCTCTGTTCTCTCCTAGACCTGTCAAGTTCATATGCTGGAGCTAATAATATAAAGTGAGCATATGGGAAGCCCCTCCTTTCTGTGTCAGCAACTGCAGTGATTCAGTCTCTTACCATAGCAAGCTGCTTTTGGCAGTGAAGGGTTTGTAAGCAAATGCAGTTTACAGGTTTTCTCATTCAATGATGAGAAGTGAAGTTTTACTGCCTGATTTTGCCCATAGTCACATTTTCCCCAAACCATGTCTCCTCTCCTGTGCTCTCATTTCTCCTCCACTTCTCCCTCCCACTTCTGCCACTTAACTATGTTCATCTTCTTCCTGGGACAGGAGCAACTCCAGCATCTCCTTCTTGACTTGACATGGCATAACTGCTTAGAGCAAGGGAAGAAATTCCCTGATGAGTCTGCAATGTCCATTCATTTTACCTGGAACAGCTGCTCCCAAAGGCCTCTGCCTAGCAGATGGATCATCAGTTTCGTTCCCTGTAGTTCCTACTAAGATATTTTTTTCACAGCAATTAGCAAAGTGGTATCACTACCTACAGACTAAGAAAGGAAGCAGGTATGTTCATTAAATGGTACCATGTATCTATTTGCAGAATTGGGTATATTCTCCTGCCAGGTGCCCATATTGCCAATCCAACTGCTTCAATTATAAGCAGTGACTATATTCAGCCTAGATTTCTGCCTGTTCCCTACTATCCTTCATCTTTTCCAGCATATTAGTTCCCTCACCATACCTCAGAAGACAGCCTGGCAGTGTTCCTTGAACCTGCACAGCCTGGATAAGTAGGCATCAAGAATTATTCTTGTAGGCTTTCATAAGCAATAATAATCTTGCCATCAAACGGTGACCTGAAACATTGCTGTTTCAGTGCTCTGTTTGAATCCTCTCAGCTGCTGCTTGTGGTGGGTCTGGCCTGACATCAACCAACACAGTATCTCCATGGCTTTACTTTGTGGTGGTCTCTCTGAATATTTGGGCTTGTAAGAAATGATATCAAACAGAAATTGCTTAGCTCATTCCAGGGGCATCTTCAGCTCCTGAAATTCTTTCCCGCTTGTACCTCTGTTCAATGAATCTTAATAGAAAAGAGGAGAGAGGAGCCTGTTGTGAGTGGTGGGGCTAGTCCCCCTAGAAAGTTTAGTGGCAATTATTCAGGCGTCTTGCACTTGTTTTGCTTCAATTTCCTGCTGATAAATGCATTTGCCAGCCATTTAGTTAAGGAGGAGATAATGCCACCTTACTTAGGTAACACCTCTAACTGTGATTAACAAAGATATAATTGAAACACAGGATGTCCACCCAGTCAACACATGCTTCCTTTGGTCTACAACTTTCATTTACACTTCATATCATTTAGAAAAAGCAATATACTGCTACGTTAACACTAATATCATGCAATTGAATGTTTTGACTGGGAGGTGTTCTTTGTTGCAGCAGATCAGCTTGCTTTTGCTTTGACATTTATTTTGCTGTAGAAGACAGTAAACCAGTGATTGTTCAATTGTGCTGAATTAGATATGTGACATTTTCCATTGTCTTGAATATATGCAGCTTTCTCAAATCTCCTTTTTTCATGATGCCAATCTTTGTGCCATTTCTGCATGATTAAGCCTTTTTGAGATGTAATTCCCACTATATTGCCCTTGGGTTGTGAAAATTTGAGGTTGGTAGCTTACTGTAATTACCAGTAATACTCACTTCTGAAGTGCCTGCTTCCTACATTGCTATCTTTCCAAGCCTTGTTAGAAAAATGATCCCTGAAATTGTGAGTGGTTCCACACTGAGCGAGGGAGGGCAGAACTGGTGTCCCCAGTTGCTGCAGGAGTTGCAGGGACTGAGGAGCACTTTGGGCTCAGTGGGAGCTCTGAGGTAGCTTTTTCCCCCACAGCACCCTCAGGGCTGCTCTCCCTCAGCAATGGATAAGCCAACAGAAATGGTGGGTGTAAGAAATGGAGAACAAGAGGCCAGCTCAGGCTCTCCAAGTTGTCTTTCAGAGGACCTTTCTTTTAGCACAGCCTGTGGAGGGAAACATGGAAGCTAGTCACCATCGCTCAGCCATTTAAAGCATTTAACTCCCCAAAGTACCTTCCATATAAAATCAATAGAGCGAAGTCCCTACTGAATGGCATAAATTTTCCAGCTGTTCTTCTTTTTAGGATAACATTTCTCCTCAGAACTGCATTGTATTGTTGATCAAATTTAGCTTATCCCCGGTGGGTTGCAAAAGAAAATCTGGGGGCAAGCTCTACCGCATAGAGTGTTTGCAATGATCGCTGAAGAAAGTGTGACGCCAGGATTCCCCAGATGTCAGTATGCGAGCTCGCAGGATCTCCTCAGGAAGATTGCTCTGAATGTACTATCCCTAAAACTAGCACAAGAAAAATCCCTATCGCAAATTGCAGAATTTCTATTTACCTAATCAGTGTGTGCAACCAAAACACAATGAAAACTCATCTTCAATACCGTATTAATTAAAACCCTAGATAGGCACACTCTTGCTGAGCTGGCTCAGCCCTCAGCCTTGCTATGTAAGTATTCCAGAATGGGAAACCCACAGTTTCAGCTCTCCCCTAGTCTCAGCAATGATGAAAGTCCTGATGGAAACTCTGATCCTGGTGCTGTGAATCATGCTTAGTACCATACTGAGCCATACCAGAACTTCAGACCCTGTCAGATCTGATCTCAGCCTGCCCTGAAGCCAGCTCGTGCAACTCACACCATCACTAATACAATCAGAAGAGGAAGGAAGCTGGTATTTTCAGACTTTTAAACTGACATAAGCAATTGCCACTTGCTTGGAACAACTAGAAAGTTTTAAAGACATTCAAAAGATCCAAGGATTCAAAATGTGCCAGGAAATGCTCACACACTGCCCTTTCACAAATGTTAGTCTCTCACAGGTAGTGAATACATAGTATGATATTTTGGAGAGTGCTTCTCTCTGGACAGCATTTATCTGTCTGGATAAGAACATACTGCTACTAAGGTAGTAAGGAAGTGACTTCTTTAAAGTTCTGAACATCCCTGTAGACAGTGCTTAAGGTCAGTGTTTCCCCAAATGTCTGCTTTCCAGTCAGTAATTTTCAGTGTTCCCACCAATGTAGTTTCATCCCATGTCACATTCTGCATAGTTTAGTCCTCAGCAGGTAAAACTAAGTTGCGAGTTCCTTGCACATATTCACACTTAATAAAATTTATCCCACTGCCTGCAGATGCTCTGTGCTGTATTCCTGCTCTTAAAAAATCCCTACTAGTCAGGTTTCCTGGCAGACAGATGCTGTTTATTAAAAAAAAAATAATAGCCTACAGCATAGAAGTCTGGATAAATTAAATGCTCAGAAATGGCTTCAAACAGTAATCTATTTCTAGGATCACTTACTTATTTTAGAAGAAACACAAGAGAAATGCTGATGGCGCTAAAGCTGTGAAGGGGTCACAAAGCTTCACCCCATAGATATGGCTTCTCTGCTAGCACAGGGCAGGTATAGCCACCGCTACCCCCATGGCCTTGCTGCAGATGGCTTCAGCAGCCCCAGATGGTTGTACCCACCAGGGCCAGAGGCTAAAGCCATGCAAGGGGGGCTGATGCATAAATAACAGTGGTCCATGCAAGTCTGGGAAGCAGGAACTCCTTTGATTAGCTCCAGCCACTTAAATTAGAGCCTGAGTTTTACACAAAATGCTTCATTCTCTCCCTGAGGTATGCAGTCCTGGGCAGGGGGAAGCATCTTGGGTAGCAGCGGCTGTTGGAGCAAGAAGAGCAGTGTGCTGGAGATTAGGTGCTTTTCCAGGAGTCTCTTTTCGCTACCACATCCTTACAGTTGGGGGAAAAGGCTTCGGACCTATGCAGAAAAAGGATACCTCTAATTTGTATAAAATACAGCCTTTCCCTGCCATAGCCTCCTTCCTGCTTGGAACAGCAGTGAGGTGGGAAGGAAGGCAGGTGGGACTTCAGACACTGATATATCAAGGAAATTATCCTCCTGTGGACCCAGGCTAGGGCTGATATGTGTTTGTTGGGACCAGCATTGCACCTATCTTCTCTAGACATACCACACACATTTAACAAATAGAACTTTAAGCAGCTATGAAGAAAATTGTCCAGACACCAGCACTGCCTCCATTAGGTCCTTCAGAGCTAACTCCATCGGGAGTGTGTTGGGACAGATAAGAACTCATTTCCATATGTGTGCAATCCAGTCATATAGTGCTGCTGGCAGAAAATTCAACTTAATAAGCCTAAAAGTATGATTTCCTTCCTCAAACAAGTTCAATCAGAAGATGAAATTGGGGACTATAACTGATGACTTTGTTTACTTTAAAAGAGCAGTTTTGATCTTGTTGCTTCTCTCTACAACACCAGGCGTCAAAGTGCTGCGAGGGGTTTGCAATGAGTGAGATCCCCCAGAACTTCTGCCCCAAAAGCCTCTTTGCCAGCACATAGTTGGAAGTGCTGTTTAATGTATAATCCTGCTTGCCAGTGTCAATTAGGAATGTCTTGACCTCTGGGACAACCTTCATTAAAAGAATTAAAAATATAAATATTCAGCAAGAAATTGAAGGTTTGGGGAAATGGTCCATATTGGATTGCTATTAAGACTCTCTTCTGCTCAGTTGTTTCTCAGTAATCTCAGAGGAGACCTGCAATAAGACATGCTACCTCAGTTTCATATCCCAGCAATTAACTTCCTGACTAACAGCAAAGACTGTTCCACATCAAATGGCTGCAACTGGCAAAGCACAAAACAAGCCCCTCAAACTCCACAGACTGTTCCTCATCCCACAGCTTCATGAGCCAAACTATTAATAATTCATGCTTTATACAGTAAATTTCTGAAAGGTAATAACCACTAGAAGGCAACCAGTCAGCTGGGGCAAAATTTGGATCATCTGTTTTGAAAACATGATCTCACTAGCCATTTTTTTCCCCAAATCTTCAAAATGATCTGTTGGAAATCTGGGAGTTGGGATAGGATGTTAAATAATTCTCACAAGAAGAAAGATAAGCTTGTCGGTGAATGCAGGCATGCTGGGTGCAGAAAGGGAGAAATCACAAAGCTCTGTTCATAAGGTTTGGGCCGCGCCACCAAGCAGCAAGGGTTGTCACATTATTGAAGGGCCGGGTACACTTCCACACTGAAGTTTGTACCTTCATCCCCTCTCCATAGGAGGTACCTTGCTACTGTGTTTTCACTGGACTTTCCCTGCACTACCAATTGCTTAAGCTGAAGCTCACATTCTTGTGGACCTGTTCGCCCTCTGAAGAGACAGGTTCTTCCTTTTAACTATGACTACGACAGCTATGTACCATTTTTATTACAGGTATGGCACCTTTAGCCGATACTCAAAAACTCTTTTTGGCTGAAGAAGTTTTTAAGCCTTTGCACCTGTTTCTTCTTAGAAGGCCAGAATAACATGTGAAACTCTGGAAGAATTTCTCTCCATTGGTTAAAAGGGAGTAGGGTGTAAATCCTGAGTGTATTTCCCCGACTGAGGTCAGAAGAAAGGAAAAGTTTCTGCACCAAGCTCAAGATCCTTCAAGCCCATCCTCAGCACTTTATATCACAGGGCTGTAGCTCTATAGGGTAGAAATGTTTGGCTAAGTATGTTCTGGAGAGAAACCTGGCCTTGTTTCTCAATATGCAAAAGAGCTACAACTTCAGCAGAGACACACCATGCCTGCCCCCTACACTGCTTTTCTTTGTGCTCTGCAGAGCCCATGTTAGGAGGGACTCTTGGGGTGTGATGAGAGTTGCTGCCAGAAGTACACTTTCTAAAAGAGAAGTGATGTCCAAGAGCAGAGGGACCAGAAGGACTAGGCAGTAGAAGGAAGGCAAAAGAGTACCCAAAATAATGCTACTTGTTCCATGACTGTTTGCTCTTTGAAGGAAACCTCTCTTTGGCCAAATTTTGAGGGATCCATGACTTGGCATAGTGGAATGAATGCCTTGTTTCCTCATGCTCCCCAGAGATGCTGTGTTCAAACCAATTTCTGCCAAAATCTCATAGCCATCTGTTTTGTCCGTACATCTATTGCTGTATTTTTTGAAGTCCCCAGGAGTGGGGTGGAGTGTTACGATTTGAGTTATCTTCAGTGCTGCAACTGGGAATGTCAAGGAATCCTATGGTGCTCCACCTGCTTGATTTTCAGAGGGAACAAATATAAAATTCCCTTGGATACAATTAAAACCTCAGGCTTCAATAATGCACAACTGGTTCTCTCACTTAATGACAGTTTATATGTTGGCATTGCCCCACAAAGTTTTTCAGAGGTAGCTTGTCTCATTTTCCTTTCCATTCTTCTCTAGAAAGGCAGAAATGAAAGCATGACTGTGTTTCTCTGTGTCCTTGTTGCTCTGCTTAATGCAAGAAAGAGATAGGTGCAAGGATGTTTCTTCAGGTGGCTCCTTGTGTAAGACAGAGCAGCCTTAAAGCTGTTCTAGTTAGCACAAAGCTGGCCAAGAACAAGCAAAACATGGCCTCAGCCTCTGCACTGAAACACCCTGGGGTAGCAAAATGTTGCAGGGAAGATTTTCTGGCATTACTGTGATGAGCAGAAAGCTATCTTGTGCTGGGGCATTCCCTGGGAGTAATTTCCACCAGGTTAGATGTCTTTTTCATGCAAATTAAGTGGTGTAAAGGAATCAGATTTCTATACTATTTCCTTATTAGTCTTTTGATAAATGCAGAAAGCTAGGAAGATGACATCTGAAAGTATGTGTGTTTTCTCACTTGCTAATAACACTTAGTGATTAATTCCTCTGTCAGAAAGAAGCAATGTTCCGTTTCCCTAGGAAGCATTACAAGCCTCAGAGAAAGTCCTTATCTGGTTAAATAGCTCCCCTTGAGTCGGGTACTCTCTTCTCTTTTCTTGAAAATAAAGAGAGAACTAGTTCAGAATTGGTAGATAGTTCTGTAGGAAAGGGAGGGACCTACAGTAGCAAAGAAGTAGTTTCCATTATCTGAACTAGAGCAATAATCTCAGACGGATTAGCAAAATCCAGCAGTTGCTATCCCCACAGGACAGAACTGCTGAAATGTCTCTTGCCTGCTGGTCCCATGCCAAAGAAGAAAAATACTTTCCAAGCAGTGCAGTTCAACAAAACTGACAGTGTGGAGTGAGGGAAGGCCAAGGACGAATGATAAGGTCACAAGATCTAAAACCCACTTGGAGCTCTGAAATCCACCCCCAAGGAAACAGTGAAAAGTTGTTTCTGCTTATTCCAGTTGATTTGGTTCTGTTCTTCATCTTTTTTCCTCAAAAGCTGCATTTTACTTTAAGGCAAATTGCAGGAATTGGAGGTGGTGATAAGCAATTCCTCTGCACTCCTTCTTCTTGGGCTCATTTCACTTCCTTATTTTTATCTCCCTTAGCTTGTGTCAGCCTCAAAAGGAGCAAATGTATTGTCATTTTTTAATTTCCTCACATGTATACACAGGCATACAGGCTCACACTCCCCTTCAAAAACAACAAAAAGCAGCTTGGATTTTAGTGACAGAAATTGTAATGAACTTAAAATGGCAGAAACTGGCTTTCTGCTTGCATAGAGTTAGGGTGGCTTGGCAGAGCCCTAACACATTGTGAGGTTCTGCTTTTGTACCTTCTCTACGGTGACCTCTTTCTGGTTAGGAGTGGTTATTACATGCCGTAACATTCTCCCTAATAGTTCTCTTACTCTTCACCAGCTTCTGCAGACTATTTTTCCTCATCCTATTTTATTGGAAAGTCTTTATACTATTCCTAGTCACTTGAGAAAATAGTTGTCTGAGTATTTTGGGCATTGGAGTAAAAAGTGATCTACATTTTCCATCTCTTCATTAACTCATACCCTCATCCTAGGGTCATACAAGGATTGCTGGCTCTGTCCTTTCTTCCTCTGCTGTTTATGGGGTAGTCTGAAACTGCTATTTCAGTGAAGGCTGGTGATACCACTTGGAAAGCATAACTAATTCATGATGCTTCCCTAGTTGCAGGTCTTGAGCTGGTCTGCCACAGCCTCCGTTGATGCTTGTCCAGATCCGCCCCCTTAAAGCCTTTGTACAGTCATGGCTTGGTAAGTGTAGACTCTATACTCAGAAAGCTTTACACACGTTTGCATGAGGAGAGTCATGAAACTGAAGCCTATTGGGCTTTTGTGTATTGTACAGGAGAGAAGCACGTCTTGTCATGGCCAAGAAATGGCCCAGATAAGGGCTTGGCGTGATAAATGGGATTTTATCTATCTTTGTGACTTTAACCTAGAAAGACTACTTCCATATTAGATCCCAGTGAAACAGTTCTACCAGAGATCTTGTCAACACATGCAGATTGTTACATCTTTCTATGCAGCCTCATTGCCTCTTTGTTTCATTTCCTCAACATAAACTCCTTACTAACTACAAATGTCTAGAAATATCACTGTGCAAGGGAAGAAAGTTTCATCAAAGCAGCAGATATGAAGTTTTAAAAAATGTAAACTCCCAGGATCCAGGGCAGTGCTTGGTGCAGCTGGACAGAAGCACCAATGGAAGGCAGAGATGAAAATTAAAACTCTGATCAATGCCCGAAGGTGGAGAAGGAACTGGCAGCGGTTGGCTACGCCAGTGTGAACAGATGGGAAGGGTATGCGAGGAGGATAGTGATAGGAGATGGTGTCCATTGAGCATATTTGCCAGCAACAATCGTTACTGGAAGCATTCACATACCTAGCATCAGTTGCCATCCTTTGCAGCAGGGGCAGGGCATACAGCTAGATATCTTCTGAACAGACATATATATAGGTAGATGTAGCCACGGTTTTGAAGGATGCCTTTCTTCATAGCTTCAACAAGATTTTGCACTCACATTGCTTAAGTCCATTAATAACTCTTCCTCTTTCCCAGAACCTCTCCTCTCCTGCTCTTAGCTAACATTTTGCTATGAAGTTTTATGAAGCAGATGCCACTTTGCTCTGACAATATGATTTATTTGCTCTGTTCATTCACAGCAAACATGCAGTGCTTCTTTCTCTACAATAGATGCTTTTTCAAGGTATCTGTTGACGCTCTCACTGATCAACCACAGGTTGCTAAATACTTCATATTCGGGGAACTTTCTGCTTGGTGGAATCCCAGTTCCACATAGCTTTCTTGTGTCGTCACCTCCACGCACGAAGGACCACAGTTTGGTAAAACCTAGGAAGTGATTTTCTCTCAAGAAAAGAGACAGAACTGTAGTTTTTTCAGGCTTACTCAGAAGTAAAACATTTTTTTTTCTACCAAATAAAATTGTGTACAAATGATGTTAGAATAATTTATGTTCATCATTAATGTGCTATAAATAAAAAGAGCTGTACGCAGGGCTCTGGCCCAAGTAACATGGCTCTGCTAGTGTTATTACAGTTCCTCCTGCCATCAGACTGGAATGGCTGGGATTGCATCCACTGGGACAGAGACCATGGTTCAGTATAAATACAGACCCTCTATCTACATCGAAGAGTTGTGATTAGGCCTGCTTAGCAGTTTCTCTTTATTGAACAGTTCCTGTGGGCTATGAGTCATATTCAGAGCCACACAGAAAATGAGGGGTAATCATCACACTCAAAGTTTTTACAAAACAGTAAAGAAAGAAAAAGGTTTTGCCTAAGATTTTTCTCACCAAAAAGATTGATTTCTCTTTCTACAGGAACTAAAAAATACTGGAATATTTTGATAAAATCCACAGTGTTTGTTCTTGCTGCGAGAAATGTTGCTGGGTACCCCCTCAATGTAACACACTCCTACACAGCTGCAGAAATCAGCTTGCAGAGAAGTGGATCACCCACGTTGGCTCAGCACAGCCACCCTCAGGAAGAGGAGGGACAGCCATACCTCAGAGCATCTGATCACACTCTAACCTAACCTTCCACACCAGAAGTAACTCCTCATCACTTCAGCACAGGGAATGTCATCCTTCACCCCTAAAACCTGCTTTTGTTTTCCTCCAACCAGAAGTAAAAGAAACAATCAAACAAATATGCATTTAAATAAATATAGATGCACTTAAAACAGCAGGAATTAAAATTCTGCTCAGACTGCCTGAATGCTGTTACTGTGACCTCCATGAAAGCACCACTCAGATCTGGTAAAACACACTGAGGTCAGAAGCCAGCGTCAATATTATGTGTTGTTTTACTCATGTGTAAAAGTTGTCCATGCTGAAGCACAAGTCAGAGCTCTGCTGTCACTGCCTTCCGCTGATCTGAAGGTTCAAGGCAGTGAATAATGTCCTGCCGCTGTCAACTGGCATTATTGTGTGGGGAATAATCTCACACTTCATTACTCCGTCCTGCATGGGTGCAGTATTGGCAAAGGCTGAAGGACGTGATCAAAAGTGGTGGCTGAGCAATCTGGTGCAGTCTGGCAAATCCTGTATTCCTCGTTCAGCAGCTAACTGAACTGGCATCTTCACTGGGATCTGGCAAGACTGCCTTTTACAGTTCTGATAAAGTCAGCTACAGTTATTGAAAGAAAGACAGAAAGACAGAAAGACAGAAAGACAGAAAGACAGAAAGACAGAAAGACAGAAAGAAAGAAAGAAAGAAA
>JAVKLA010000042.1:8865658-8897196 GCA_034782735.1 Sagittarius serpentarius | reverse complement strand
AGAAAGAAAGAAAGAAAGAAAGAAAGAAAGAAAGAAAGAAAGAAAGAAAGAAAGAAAGAAAGAAAGAAAGAAAAGGATTTTAAAACCAGTGTGTTTTCTTTGCACCCTTAGATGGAAGCCACATAGTTTGGAACAGAATGCTCTGCTAATATCTGTGTTTCTGTAGCTCCAAATACTGTAGTACTTCTTTCTCAATGACAGTTAGCAAGGTAAGAAAAGTGAAATTGAACATTTCTGCTACAAATTCACCAACAAATTCTTTTCAGTGGATGCTGTACTCTTTCTGTCTGCCTAATTGTGGATATTCAGTCTCCACTCTTCGTGGAATTTATGCAAGTGTTCCACTACGGGATCTGAGTTTCAAAGTAAAATGTAGGGAAAGCATCTTCATTTTTTCCACTGTGAAGTATCTTGTCAAATCCAATGTTATTTTTATGGGATGCATCTTCCTAGAATGAAAGTGGCACTTCCCCCTTTCTTTAAATTTTCTTCTTCTGTTTTCCCATCTCTCGTGAAATATTCACTTATTCACAAAGTGTGAAGATGAAAAATTCTTTAAAAACTGAAAGATGCTAAGCATTTTTAACCTTTTCTTAAAATTGCTGAATGCTGAGGTCTCATAGTCCCAACTGAATTAATAGAAAATGAAGCTACTTTGAAAATTAAGCCCACTTATCTTCCATTTGTTTCTTGTAGCCTGTCTTTCAATTCAGAAACAAAAAAAGGTTCAAAACGCATAATCACCAGTGGAACGGAAATTTCCCATTTTGACCAATTTTAATCATGCTTAACCACATAAGCAACAGTACCAAAATTCTGTGTGTTCATATATCAAGCTCAGCGACATTTACTTAAGACTGTGCTTAAATGCTTTGCTAGATCAAGGTGTATCTCAGGAGAGTATTTAGCTTTGTGGTTAAACTAGTTGAATCAGTTGCACTCACAGGAACTCATATTCATAATCCCTCCAAAAGCTTACATCATCCACTGAAACTTCAGTGTTCAGCTGCTGTTCCTTCTCATTTTACAAAGGCTTCAATTTTGTGAATTAGCCTTTAAGTATAATTAAATAATTTACCATTTCAGGACATTATTTTGGAAAAGCAGAATATCAAAATCAGAGACTCTGACAAACAAACTTTCAAAGAATATGTGACTCAGTGTGTGTTAAATCAGGATGGTATTCCCTCATCTCTACCCACTGTACTGTCTCTAAGGGCTGTTTACTAATTGCTAGTGGGACTTTGAAATGAAGAGCACTTGGAGACTGCATAGGATACAGCAGTTCACACAGTGCATGTAGCCCTAGGAAATCAAATTAATGCCTGCTGGTGGGAAAGCTGGTTTTCCCTCCATCTTTTCTCATTGTCAACTTGGAAAACCACTTTCTTAGTCCTGTATATGATCTGAATCATACCTCCAGAATCCAGAGTAACCAAGATAAGAGAGGCTAACTACTTTCTAGTCTCATAAGTGGTTGGCTGGTGCCTGAGGCTCACTGTAAAATGACACTGTCAGAGAAGGCTCAAGAGCAAAATATTTTCTCTTACAAAATCAAGAAGTCACTTGGCCTCTACGACAGATTCCTGTTCTCACAATTTGGCAATAGTTCACTATAGCTAAAAATAACAGTCAACAAAAGAAAGAAAAATCAATAAGTAAATGCACATGGCTTCTGTAGCAATGATCTATAGCCCTTAAATACAGATAAGAACTGCATTGCAGCTAGGAGTGTTGCAACTTTTTTCTACTAAAATGAGAAGTGCAAAATGCTAACTTAGGAGGAAAAGCTGTATTGCTTTGCCTATGTTGGGGCATTCATCCAATCATCTACAGCTTACTTTTCACAAAAAGGGAAATTTTTGGAGGAGTGAGAGTGTTGATGGTTGACAGACCTGGGGATTTCAGTACCACCATAACTACAAAATGGACACGACAAGCTTGCAGATCTTGCCATGCTCACTTGGAGCAGTCTTGCATGTAGGCAGAGGCTGTCCTTCACTGTCCATTCCCATTCACCTGGTAACTGTGACTGTCCACCTCAATGCACGTAGTTCATTTAGAATCATATAATCACAAAACAACCTAGGTTGAAGGGACTTTCATGGAGGTCATATGGTCCAGCCTTTGCTGAGAGCAGGCCAACTTCCAAGCTAGATCAGGATGATTATGGATTTGTCGAGTTTCGAATACGTTCAAGGACAGAGATTACACAGTCTCTCCAGGGAACTTGTTCTAGTGTTTAACCATCCTGTAAACAATATTGTCCTTATATCTATCTGGACTACACCTTGCTGCAACTTGAGTCTGTTGGCTCTTGTTCTTTCACTGTGTACCTTTCATGAGAGTCTTGCTCCGTCTTCTCTAACACCCTCCCCTATGTTAGCATGGGTATGGGGATGGCTGACTAAATAGTTGCTAGAACTATAAACATCTGAAGACTGAGATGAAAGCATACTCATTAGAGGCATTTTGAATTCTGGAATCCATCCTCTTAAACAGCCCAAGAGTTGCAACACAAAACTTGGTCTTCTCAAGGATTTTGCCAGACAGTGAAGAGTGTGCAGTGACGATTTGCCGGCAAGCTGCCTTTTATGCCAGCATGAGGTATATGCCTGACTGCTGTGATGGAGATCACTTCTGTGAGGGACTTACCATTTCAGTAGTGTTTCTGAAAAATACCACCTCTCCTTTCCCCAGGAGTTTGTTCTCAGCATACTTTTGATAACAAAAAATGAATTATGAAAATAACGAGAAAGCATCAGACTTATCTTTACAGATTTGTCTTGAGTAAAAACCAAGACATTGAGACTTGGAAGATCTGGGTCCACCCACTAGACATTTTGGTTAACCTATGGCAGGACTGACCCTCCCACGCAGTGCAACACCAACTCAGAGACACCTTTTATGTCCGCACAGCACACCATCCATGTACAGATACCAGCTTGTGTCCCCACACCAGTGTTTCCACATGATGTTATAGCTGGGATAATATTCTGAGAGCACAGCCAAATGCTCTATCTGGAAAGCTGATCTGCCACAGCTCTGCCACTTCCACTTCTGGACCTAATTAATACTGCTATTGAACAAATGCCAGTAAACGGCAAGTGAAGCTTTGTCATGTCAAATCAACTCACTCATTAAAGAAACCCAAAAATAAAAAAAAAAATGACATGTAAAATCACAAGGCAACCTTTTCATTACAGGCGTAACATATTTTCACATATACAAAAATCAGATTAGTTTCTGCTTCGCCTCTTTTTTTGACTTGATTGACAACATTCATAATTTCTGCAAAGAAAACACTTATTGTTTCTCATTTTTAAATAGATGGTAATTTCACAGAGGTCTGGCTACAAATAAGATTACATCTGAAGACCCTCGAAATGGCTTATGCACTAGACTGGAAATTAGAAGTAGCTCTGTTTGTAATATAAAGTAGGGAACACTGGATCATTAGAAACAGTGGGACTTGAGAAAATGCTAGAGGAATTCTACTCTGCCTTCTCTTTCTGCTGTAAGTTAAAGATTTATTTGGTGGCATTGCCCCTTCCATTAGCTTTGCCTGTTTGCAGGCAGCAATTTTGTCAAAGGGGGTCTCCAGAGAATACTTCAATCACGTTGTTTTAGCAAAGAAAAAATGTGCTTTAGAGGGAGAGAACATTGGAAAAGAACTTGCGTCTAATCGAAAGCTATGGGAAGTGCAAGAATATCTTTGCCAGCTTTTGAGAAGTCACCAGGAGATAGTGTTAATACCAAACTTCTTAATTCTTCACTAATACAGGACAATGGATGAGGTACTGAAAAATCTGAGCACCTGAATTTAGAGGTTACTGAGTAGCTGACCTGCAATGGCACTACAAGAAACTGAACCAGAGGCATCTCAAAAAGAAAAGAAAAAAAAAACATTAAAGAGAAAAACCATCATTAGTTATAAGAAAAATGTTGTGATGCTATTCAGTCCTCCTGTGGTGTCCTCCCAAGTCTATCACATAGGCTCCCAGCTACTTGCCCTCAGCCTGTGTCACTGACACACATCCAGTGGAGGAAGGCACATTGCAATGCAGCAGCATCGTGATAATCTTACAGGAGCAAAAGAACAACTGTATCAATCCACCAGCGCAGTGTCTTGCCTCAGCAATGGACAACACCAAATAACTAGAGAAGAGAATACAAGCAATCTGCAAGCTCATCTTTACACCTTGCCATCTGCTTAGATGTTGCAGATCACTCTTTGAAAGTAGGGAACTTCATCTGGAGCTGTGAGGTGCTTAATCACTCCTCTTTACCTTAGGAACTGTCTGTATTTGTAATACATTGACCATTAGCCCTGTTTGAAGGTTACTTCCTGACTCCCTGCTGTGAAGTACAAAACAGGGCTATAATGACCATTCTCAATGATATGTTTGAAATATAATATTAAGGCATCCTGACTCTTTACTCTCACGGTTGTCTTTTGCTCACTGTAATAAAAATGCTGTTAGTCCTTTTCTCTAGGGAGAAGAGACGCCAAAGAGAAGGTGATTTATAGAAGACAAATGAGAAAGGTTGACTAAATATCTAATTTAGGGCCTGATTGTGCTATTGTTATTCAAGAAGAATAGTTGCTTACTCCCATCAGGATCTACTCTTGAATTGGCCTTGACTTAGTTCTTGGCCTTAGCAAAGGCTGCAAAAAAAGGCCTTAAAAAGTCATGGATTTTTGGCAACATATGTGTTAAGCAAAACAGCAAAACAGCTGACCTTAGCACAATGGCCCAATCTGCAGTGCGGCAGAGAGAGCTTCCCTTGGCATGGCCAGCAGCTGTTGTACCGGGCGCAGGACAAGTCTTAGATGTCAGTCTTAGTTCAACTACCTGCTAGGCTAATAGTTCTCAAGAAGCAATGTAAAAACTAAAAAAGTCAAAAGGAAAATGAGATTAATTGATCAACCTAACATTTTTTGTAATGTAGCCTGTCATCATTGCAGTTAGTAAGCCATATCTTACTGCTTTAGTCAAATGATTACTACCATCATATATTATCTTAAAATCTATCACTATTAGAGGATAAATGCTGGAAATTCAAGGTCCTCATTATCCTCAAATGCCTCTGCATTAAGTCAAAGGAGAAACATTTCTTTTTTTTTTTATCTGAGCCATGAAACTGGGAAAGTTTGTCAAATAGCAAAGGCTTTTGCAGCAGCTCTCATACAGCTCAGCCAGACATCCATTCCACGGTTTTCCTGAAGGCAATGAGGCTGTGAAACACACAGGGAAATGCAAAGCCCACTTTGAAAGCTGAGGCTAGCACATCAACCCCAGTGTTAACAGAGCTCATGCACTTCTGCAGAGATGGAGAGGAGTCTATATCAAGCAAAAGACCCTGGGTATGTGGCCTGGAAAATGTCTGGGTACGTCATACCATGTCGTACCACTGCACCGTGGGCATATACTCATCACTGGTTCATTGCTAGTAACATTTTGCCAGTACATTCTGGTTTTGCTGTAAGACATATTAGCTGTGGACAGCCTTTGATTGCTGTGAAATTTTGGTGAGGAATTTGGAAGGGATGCTCCCAGGACTTTACACCACTTTTATAGAATTTAATCAGCTGTATAAACCTCACTTAGGGAATCCCCAGTGATCTCGTGTCTTATCACTGTGTTTCTTAAAACCTTAATCTAGTTTTCTTATTGAAAGAAACTATCTTTAAACTACCTTCCCCATTATTTAGGACTGCACTTCTTTTTTTCCATTTCTGAGGCTTCCTACCATTCTTTACAGGTCCACTTAGAGAATTTTTACTTCTCCCAAAAGTCCAGTAATTCACCTCCCTGCCCACCACAACACAGACAAAACAATTTACTATGAATGAAGCAGGCTAAGACATGAACATACATCTGCCAATGGTGGGATGCTTATTGTGGGATAGCACAGGACATGATCCTGAATCTGGGCAATTACAGCTCTGCTCTGTGAGCATACTTTTGCTTATGCACAAGGAATCATTGGCATGTCCATACCCATAGTTCTTCTATCTATGCTATGGGAATAATAGCACTGACCCTCCTAGCACAGTGCTGCAGAGCAAAAACTCAAAACTACTGACTTCAAAACATCATGCTAATCTACACCGTGAATTTCCCAGCCTTGGTGGTTACTTAATGCTATTTATGAATGTTTATGCCTGTATTTAATTTCCTGTGGTGCTTGAAGTCCTTCTCTGAGACTTGCAAAACTGACATCATATATTTCCCAGAGAACCTTTTATTCAGCATAAATAAAACATTATGCAGCAGCTTCAATTTCCTGATAATTAAACGTAAAACTTTTCTAAAATGCTGGATCCAGGGCAGTTATAGGAACAAAACACTGTAACACTGTGTTGCTGAGGGGACTTCAGAGTCCAATTTGTGCACTGAGTTCACTTAAACACCTTGATGCTCACGTGTTTCTTAAAGCTGCACATTTAAGCACAGTGTTAGGAAGCTGGGAAGGTATATAAAGCAAAAGTTAGGAAGGAAAACAATCAGATCAGTGGAATTTCATATGGATGGGGGGAAGCAGGCAATGTAAGTATTGGAAAGGAGAGACAGGAGGAAGAAGCTGTCAGAAGTGTTTTGTCTGCCTGGCTAGAGAGAAACATACGGATCTCCAAAATGTTTTGGAGAAGATTTGAGCAAGTAGATCTCAAAAGAGACAGGGACCAAAGACTGAGTCAACAAGTTGTTGAAAGGATTGTCAGTTTACCATAGACTTAAAAAAAAAAACAACAGTTTTTAATAGTGTGATTTCTTTGTTTCCTCTGCTGCTGCTGTGCAGAGACTAAAGAAGTTTTTAATCTCATCTTCTCAGTCTTCTCAGAGCCACAGCTGTGGCCTACGACAAAACCAGTCTGTTCTCATGAAAATACCTGTGACTGGAATGAGGAGGTTCAATCCCAGCAGGAGCAAGGAAGCACTCACAAAGACTGTGAGAGAAAGCCCTGGTTAATGCATTTGCTAACCCATTGCACTTTCATTTGCTAATTAGCAAGCTCAATAGAAAGAAGAAAATCCAACAATACAGGCCACATCCTTGGCTACTGTAAACACCAATTTGTACCAGCTAGGATTCTGGCCCCTTGATACTCCAAGGGCAAAGATACTGCTTTGCTGTTTGGTTTGATATAAGTAGCAACTACTCCATGGTTGCTGAGCTGAATTTTAGAGTAATGGGCCAAATTATTTGAGCAGGCACATTTTGAGTTATCCATCACGCAAAATCCTTTGTGCAGAGCTGCACAGTTATCACTAACTGTGCATTAAAATAATCTCTTTTCATTTTAGTCATACTGTAGAGACTACATACACACTTTCCCTCTCATGAAGCAATTCTGCTTTCCTGTAAGACGGGCTGCTTAAGAAACTAGTCACCTAAATAGCACCAGCCCTGGATAGGCCAAAGAGCACCATGAATCATTCCTCAAGGAGAAAAAATATGCTAATTTGCAGATCAAAAAGACAGCACTGGTCACAACTAATAACCTCTGTATATTAATACGGAAATTTTACTCCTGTTGGCATTCAGAGCTGAGGTAACTGGCTCCAAATGAACTCAGTTCCTCCCAAGCAGAACATTTGCTAAGTTGGACAAAATAAGCAGGATACTAGTGCTTTTTTTTCCCCATAACTGTTCAGTGCTTCATGCAGTAGCTGTGAATATCCACTGTATGACTGAGCCTTTTGGACGTGTTTCAAAACTATCACTTCAGAGAAACATTCATGCAGGTTTTGTTTTTCCAAATCTATCTAGAGCTTGTCCAAATGGACAAACTTTGTGCAAGGGAGGAGGCTGGACTGCACATCAGAGCACCCTGGTAAATCCCACACAAGCACCAGTGCAGGAACATGTCTTTGAAGGATAAATGTATTAACCTTTCTCAGTACTCCTTGCCAATAAAATTAGGTATAAGTTACTTATTGACATAGTCACTAAGTAGACTGACTGCTTGAAATGCTTTCCTATTCTTAGATGGAAGCTGCCTTATAAACTCAAAATATTTTTTACTTAGGTGACAAAATATATTTTCGTAATTATTAGTCCAGTAGAAACACCCTTATGCTATCACTCAGTGAAAAATTATAAAGACCAGTGGCTTGAACTTTTGTTAAAAATTACTATGTCTAGAAAAGGAGAACATTTAAAGAGTTAGAAACTGCATGTGATGAACCACATAATCGTGATCATTTTAATCTTAAGGAAAAAAAATACAGGGACACATCTAGACATTGATGGAACTATGCTGATGATGCCATGGCAGAATGTGATTCATGGTTGCATTTTTTATCCTTTCATTCCCACTGTGCTTGTTTATTCACATTAGAACGTGGACTAGCTTAGATAAAAATGCAGCTGAAACACATAATGGAGGCAACAGCCATTTTCTTAAATCCACCAGAAGAGCTATTCCTGAATGAGCTCTGTGGAGCCAAAAGTCCTGCCTGGCACTCAAGGTATGACACAAGTCATCAGAAAAGCAATTTTGTCCTTTGGATATGGCTGTAAATTTAAACACAGGGTATTGTGACTGAATGTAAGGATGGGGGGGAAATTATTAGAACAATTAAGCACTGGATCATATTACCCAGAGAGGCTCTAGAGTCTCTGTCCTTGGAGGCTGCTTTGTCTTGTCTGAACAAAACCCTGAGCAGCCTGATCTGAAGTCAATGTTGACCCCACTGTGAGCAGGGGGCTGGACCTGAGACCTTGTGTGGTCCCTCCCCACCACAGTGATTCTTTAATGCTGTCAGGCATGAACAACCTTTGCTGTTTATACTTGTGTTTAAAAATAAAGCCAGAGAAAATGGGTAACTCCTCCACTGAGAATTTAGAGTATCTTAATATAGTTCTTAAAATTTGTATTCAACAGTTTCGACATTTTACCTAGATGAAAGCAAACACAGTAAGGATATCCTATCATGAACCCATTTAGTTCCCCCGCCGCCTAGGCTCTTGCCTTGAGGAAGGAAAAGGAACATCTGTTCTTTTGGCTCCAGCTGAGGGTTTAAGACTTCCCAGTCTTGAGGAGTGCTTCATAAACAAAGTCTGAGATCACTGGATGTTCCCACAAAACTGTGTAGTCAGGCTAAGATGGCTGCAAAAGCAGCAGCACTGAGGCTGCCATGCGGTAGTGAGAAAACCTGCAGCAGCGTGCAGTCAATCGCTTCAGAGATCTGCCTTTTAGATAACGAGGGGTCTGAGGACATTCAGGACTATAAATCAGCCCTAGCTTAATTTTTTGTTCTAAAAGCAGATTCCAGATTTCAGACACACTCACAAATACACAAGAATTGTCACTCTCCAGTCAGCAATTAGCTGGGTAAGAAAAGGGAGTACAGACTGGTTGGCATTGGTATCTCATCCATCTTCTGAGTCTTCCAGGACTGTCTTGGTTACTCTGATGATGAGTGACAGCAAAGCTGGATAAAATCCCCTGTCTCCCACCCTGTGACATACAACACAGTGGTTGATTTTACACAGGAGCAAGAGGCCATGGCCCCATCCATCCCCTCTCCATCTTCTGCTGAATGTCTGGCAGAGCTGCCCCAGCCCGTGACTCCCGTTGACAGGCTGCATCTGCTGACCCTTTCTGGAGTGGGCCAGTGGGATTTAAAGTGGCAGAGGCAGCTTCAACAAATGTACGTGTTTCCTTCAAATACTGGACACAGAAAATTCCAGAAATGTTTCCTGGATTCCCAATTCTGAAAATGGGGCTTGAAACAAAATGAAGTTAATGCCCGTTGTGCCAGAAGAGTTGCATTTTCTCATCTTCTCTGGGTTCAGGCAAAGGATATGACTACTTTTTCAGTGTGGTTTAGAAAGACAGCAGGGTAATGCGAAAGGAACAAATTGTCTCTGGAGCTTTGGAGGCTGTGCCCTCACTCAGGAGGCAGCCTGAGTCCCCTCCACAAGCAACTCAGGAGAAGAATACTCAGAACTCTCTGTAGCAAAGTTTCCTGGGTTTCAGTGAATGATTATTTAATGTCTCCAGGTTCCTGACAGGATCGCTGTTTTTTTCTGCACAATTAAACACTTTAGGCCTCAGTACGTCTGGCAGAGAATATCTGAGGAGTCTAGGGCCAATGGCTCAGGACCAGATGTCTCAGACCTGGGGACACCATTTCTGTTCCCTGAGATTTTAGATATCTTGAGTATGTTTACAGAAACAAAACCACATTTGACCACAGAGATACTACCCACAAAACAGTACCAAATTTTCCTGCTTTGTTTTACGACCACAAGGAGCTGTCCCATGAAATGACTGTAAAATCAACGGGCGCCCACCTCCCAGGCAGGTTAAATTGCCATCATCCTCTTTTTCCATTTTCTGCTGCCTGCCATGCTGTCATTGTCACCAGACACCTCTCTTGCATCACTGTCCCAAATGTACCCTTTCTTTTAATACTGTTTCTATCACTAATTGCTTAACATCATCTATTTTAACAGCTAACTGAGGATTCTTTGGAAACTCAGAGCTAGGAGGACTGTTAAAGACAGGGTAGACGAGATCCAGCCTCCATCTATGCTTTCATTTCCCATTGGCTCCAATAGGGCTAGGATGCCACCTTTGGTGGCTAAGAATTAAGTACCTACAAGGCATTTTAAAATCTGGGTTGTTGATCCTAGGTCCAGTAAATCCATTGGTACACAAAAGAGATGCTGTTTGGACTGAAAATTCATGAAAAGCAGTCACACTTGGAATTTTCTTCCTCATTAAAAATAATATGACGTTTTCTTCAAGCCCTAGCTAGGTGAAAGCCATGATTTCTAATCTGTTTGGTACACAGTCAGTTTAACCAGTTGTTTTGGGATGGCTCATTCTGTGTGTGCACAGATGCTCTAGAGCCATCGCAGTGCTGTTTTTCTTTCCTCAACTACCAGGCAGAAGCCACTGTCGGAGTTTCCCAGATGACAGTGTCTGTAAAGCCTGAATGAAGTTTCTCATATGTGAAATTAAAGCCAGTGGTGTTTTTCTCATCAGGGAGCTATCTGGCGTGCATCATGAATGTCAGGTAGGTGCAACCCTGATCAGTTATCAGGAGACAGGATTGAAACTGGAAATGAAAAAGCTGTCTTTCTTTACTTCAGAGCTGGCAGGGACAAAAACTTAAAGGATGAAGAGAGTAATCAATCCTGAGAATGCGTTGTGTGGACTTTGCAGAAGTGAGAGTAATTGTTCTCTCTGATCTCTCCCTGAAGCCCTTAGCAGTGCGTGGCCAGATATTAAATGAGTAATTCAGGAAGGGAGAATATAAAGTAACCATATATACAAATACTAGGTTTAGTGAGTTTTCTTCTTTTGAAGTTCCTTATTTCTCAGCGTGCGGAGCTAGCTACATACCTTCAAACCAGCATCACCTAAGGCCTTGTTTTGGCTTACACTGAAATCCTCAAAAATGGATTTTAGGTCCCAGCTTTCACCTTCGGTCCCTGCCTGTAAGGCTCACAGCTGCAGCTGCCACCGCTGCTGTCTTGCTGAGCTTGTGGACCCTCATTTGGACCTGCTGGGATGGACTGCGATGGCTGAAGCTGGGGCCCACAGGGGGTCCTGAGTACCAGCGCTGCTGGTATGGGAGCCTCTGTGTTTGCATTGGCTCCCAGCTGGGGAAGGCCAGGCTGTGAGCCTGGGGGCATTGAGCACACTACACAGCATCTGAGAAATGGGCTGGACATCTTCACTTTTATTTCTAATCAGACAGAGAGCCCAAATATGCCTTTAACAGACTGAGTTATTTTCCCAGCAGCACTGACCTCAGTGCCTACATTTTTGAACAAAACTCTAAATCTCTTTTATTGTCTCCTGAGAGGCAGAAAAAAAGCATCCATGATTATTACACACATATTTTAAAAGACAGTCACTACCATTCGCACAGACCAGGGGTTTTCCCATGCATGCTGCTACAGGCGTTTTCCCCCAGCCCACCCATATTTTGGGGCAGCAGAGAAGGAAGAACCCTATCTTTCCGTTAGCACATTTCACAGTTCCTCTTGCTATTGTGTTTTCCTGCTCCTCTGGAAAGGGAACACTCTTTCCTTTTCACATAGCTTAGCCTTCAATAGTCAAAAAGTCTCAGTAGCCCTGATCCTCCCATGTTTCCATTTATTCCTCTGTGGAATAACCTGTGTTTGAAACACAAGAGAAACTCTCAGGGTGTTCTATGACATAGGTATGATATAGAAAACCATTCATAATTATGGTAAAGAATCTGATGATACGACGTTATTCATCAAGATAGGAAAAACAGACACTTATACACTAATAAAATAAAATGAATTATTCAAAAGAAAGCACAGCTGGCTTGGGGAAAGCTGAGAGGTTTCTGATGAACCCTCACTATCCACTTACTAGCTCCAGTTAAACCTGGGAATTTCTCAGTGGAAACTGTTTCATCAGAAAAGACAAATTTTTCAAAACCAAAACATTACACAAAAAAAGAGAAAACTGAGACTAATTTTTTGACTTAGAAAAAATAAAAACATTTTAAAATGTTAAAAGTGAAAAATTTTTACCTGCAAAAATTTTACTTGCAAACCCCCTTCTATACATTGGCTAGTAGTAATAGTGAAAATATTAAAAATTAAGAAGAGAGGCACTGGAAGATAAAAGCTTTCTAACATTCCAAAAGAAAATAATATTTTTATTTTTATTTGGGCATTGTACTTTTTTTTTCCACATTTCATTGCAATTTCAGCTAGGACAAATTTTGTAGACACTTGCAAGTTTTTGAAGGCTAGGAAAATCCATTTCAGTTGCAACAACTAGTAGCCAATTAATCATAAAGTGATCCTTTCCAGGAGAATACTCAAGTGCAAGCTCAGTAACCAAAGAACATTATTTCCTTAGCGTATGCCAGAATAACTCTCCTAGACTTTTTACCTAAAAGACCACTCGTCCTTTCTGAAAAAGTAAAAAACAAAAAAAGGCCACCATGTATCTCACTATAAGTTCACAACTGGGAAAGAAGATGCCAAGTGCATCAATAATAACAATTTTACTGTTTGTTACTTCCACCATTTTCACTGAAGATACAGATGATACAAGCCAGGTCCCACCTGTTCCTAGGGATCAGCATGAGCTGGAGTCACCACCTTTTGCTGTCTTTCAGGTGGCTGGTGGTCCACAGACTGTAGATGGAGATAGTTCTTGCTTCTGTTTTCACTCCTTTATCACACAGTTTCCCCTTCTCTGATACAGGAAGGACAGACTCACCCATTGTTGCTCTGAGTTACTGCTCCAAAGAGTGATCTTCTCCTTCCCAAAAGAGTCGTACATCACTTGGCTTGGCGGAGTTGAGAAAGTCCCTTTCTTGGTGGTGTCTGTGAGCAGCCATGAGCCACATCCCTTACTTCCCCAGGGTAAGCCAGCAAACTCTTCACTCTGAGATGAGCCTGGTCTATAGGTGCAAGGATAACACAGAGTTACTCTGATGAACTCCCAAAGACAACCACTGCCCTTGCATTAAATTCCTTGGAGATAAACCCACACTGAGTTCACAGCTTTAGTGCCAAGGTAAGAAATGTGGTTCATTTAAAGAAGAAAGAGAGGGGAGTAGATTCAGTGGAACATTATTAATCTTTTTTTTTTTAAACCAGAAATACTTGAAATTGAGTTAATGATTCTGTGCTGTTCTAATTTTAAATATTTCCTTTACATCACTGAAAGGAATTCAGAACTTGCATTTACTAAATCCAGTATGCGAAAGGTCCTTTGGGCTGGTAATAAGACTTCTGAAGTTGCAGAAATCAGTCTGTGAAAAGACATTCACCAGGTCCATTAACGTGGAGTGTATCTCAAAAGTGAAGGCTGACTTACTGGAAAGTAATTCCTTCTCTTGCTCAGATAAGACTTTGATCTTTTTTAATCCAATCATGAACCTTACAAAGCCATTTGTAGTAATTGCAATTCTTGAATAGTACACTGACCTTTCATATTTTAAAGTCATAACCCTAAAAATAACTTCATTTTTAGAAGTCGACTTAACATTTGCAGTGCTGTGGCACTATCAATGTGTTTTATCACTTCTTAGTTCAAAAAGTTTTCAAGATGAAGATGGCTTCACTAAGTATGATGAGAAAAGAGATGTTTATTTTTCTTCTCCATAACTTTTTCTGTGTACTACTCCATAACTTTCTTCTCTATCAACCTTTCAAAAACACCATGATCACTGTTTTCTGTCTTCAAAGATAGCCTACACTTGCAATTTGGGATAAGCATTAAGTGAAGGCTTTGAAAGCAGCTATTTTAGAAGAAAAACAATGCATGGAAAAAGTTGCTTTAAAAGCTAAAGGCAATAGGATTCTTCTTTTCTCATTTGGGAAGTTATTAGATATGTCCTTGCTATTGTTAGTACTGGTAGAAGCTCTGTTTGTTCAAAGAGCTCTCAGATGAGCTCGAGGGACGTGAGGAGGGATGCCGCTCTAGTGCTGCTAGTTTCACCGCAGGGAAGTCTCCTTTGCCAGTGAAGGTCTGGTCATGGCGGAGTTGAGCTTCTCCAAAGCTCCTTCTCCCAACTTATTTCCCACACAGCCCAGATGTGATCTGGGTGGTAAAACTGAGGTCAAGGCAGCGTCAGCTAGTGTAGCTGTTATACCCACTAATTTTATATATTTTCCACAATACCCTGCAATACCCTATTCCAAGTGAACATCCCTACCATTGGGTCATCTTCCTCTCTCCAGTCTAGGAGCTGACAGCATTCCTACCAAATTTCCAAGCCTCCCTGCTATATTGATGGTTGAGATGAAAATTGACAATGGGCTAGTACAGAAATATGACTTCATTTGAAACTCAGATTGATTTCACTCTTTGGAGTGTGGCTTAGCTTTTGGAAACTGAAAAAACCGTGATTTCAAAAGCCCAGATCATTTGTAAAAGTGTATCAACTTCAATGTTCATTAACAACTTGCAAGCTATGCAGATCCTGTTTGAACAAGTATGATCAGTAAATGAGGTTTCAAGTATTTTCAGTAAAACTCTGTAGGGTTTCAAAAAGGTTGTGAGTAACAGTAATTGTAAATAATTTACAGCAATGACAATGAACAAGTAATAAATTCAGTGTTGAATAAAAATGTACATTTCTGGAAGGATCCATACAGCCATTTTTTGTAGTGGCAAGCATTTACATAGCTGATGAAATGATGTAGTTACGTACAGGGAAAGTAAGTTTCATGTCTCATGTAACCCTGAGTTTGCTGATGGAAAGCCAAGAGATATTTTGGCAAAAGCTTGTGGATTTGTGTAGAAAAAGCTTTCAGAAAGAAGGTTTATATCAAGTTCTCAAGGACTTTTTGCCTAGAGCTGATAATGGTTGCATTTATGGCTATTACTGTCAAGAAAGCTGCTTTCAAATCAAAATCATTTGAATTCGAGGAGAAGGAGCTGAACTGAGTCCAGATGAAAGAAAGGCTGTTTTCAGCAACAAGGTGCAGCCAGTATCTGCGTTGGCAGACTGATAGCCCAAGAGGATAAGAAGTCTGTGTGGACCTAATAGAGACAAATGAATGCTGAATGGAAATTTATTTCTCTCAGATGCTTCTAAAAGGAAAAGCTTCACATCACTTGCCACACATGGTACATGTCAGAGCTATTAGCGACCTCCAGCTGTAGTTAGTTAGGGAGGGCTGAATACCTTATGCTGCTCCTGGGTTTCTGCCTTTGCACACAGACTGTCTTTTCTTACCTGCTCCCCAGGAAACCTACTAAATATCCTCGGCTTGCTTTTTCTTTTCCTCTTTATAGCACTCTTTGCTGAGGGCTAGACAACCCTGTTAAATATTTGACATAAGTACAACTAGGAGAAAACAACTACTATATTTCCAAAAGCAATAAAAGGACACATGCAGGGATGAGAGAATGAGGGAGAATGCAGGGACATTTAAACCCCCAGGTCACCTTCAGCCTCAGAGAACTGCTCAATCTAGGCCCCTGCCGCTCTTCGCACCAGGCTTCTCCAACACCCTGGCCACTTGCAGGAGGAGCAGAGGGAACAGCTGAATGGTTTACTGTTGCATCCCCAAAGCAGAGGTCCTGCCTGAAGGGGTTGTGGTAGGATATGTCCTCTGCAGGGTGCATCCAGTCCTGTCAGCTGCCTGGTCCAGGCCTCAGGCTACCAACCCGAGGCCCGAGGCCCCCACCAATAAATAACACTGCTGCTTCTGGAATGGATTTAACAAGACAGACACAGGCCACTCAAATCAAAAAGCCACCTGAGTGAGACCCTGTGATCAGAAAAAGGGGATGTGAAAGAGAAAAACAGCACAGGCAAAGCCCCAGTGTCACATTTTTCTCCTGCATCAGAAACAGGGGACAACAGAAATAAGCCGTTTAAAGTACTTTCCAGTGGCTTAGGTGGCTTAAACAACCTTCCTGAAAAAAGAGAAACATAAAGCCCATTGGCCTTGTGGTCCAAAAACCTATGGTTGTTGAAAAGCTTCCTTTTACTTGGTCTCTTCAGGTGCCCTGCTGTTTTGTAGAGATGCCTATGTCATTAAGAAAAGATGCAAATACATCTGGAACAGTCTCTTTTTCTCCAGACTAACTAGATTTACTTGCTGTCTCGTAAAACAGCCTGTAATAATGAGATTTGAACTGCAGCTTTATCAGAATGACAATTTATGACTTTTCCAGATGTGTTCTGATATCTGCATATGAACTCTGCCTAAGCCTTGGTGTTACAGGATTAAGCCATTTCTTCTATAAGAAATTATCTCCCTGTCTTCAGGTTAGTTTATGTGCTGATTCTGTTGCCAAGAGTCAAGCCAGGCACAGCTGAGCAACACCTCTATAGAAGTAGTAATTATCATTTTCATCATTAAGTATTTGTTATGATGGTGTCTGAGTCTCACCTAAGAGTTCAGTCGTAAACCACAGTCAAAATATCCCCTGTATTTGCAAAGAAACATCCCTTGTCCCAAATAGTTTTTCTGTTACCACAGTGGAAACAATTACTGTTGAATTAACTGGCATTGATAGTGTGGAATAAAGGCTGACCTGGTTGCTCAGCGTGGAAAGCCAAAATTTCATTTCCTATGTTCATTTTCTCCAGGCTTTTTAGTTTTCCTTTATATGAACCAAGTAACAACCAACAGTTCAGTGACATTTTATAGTCCCCTGCTTTCATTCTACCTCCAGTGTTTAGACGACCCCGAAAGCTGTGATTTTAGCATTTGAATAGTCATCTTAAAGCAAACAAATCTGTGAATTGAAAGAACATGTAAGATTCAGATTAAAAATTGCCTTGGAAAAAAGTGGTAGACTAAACTGATTCTATGCAAAATTAAAACAACCCTCCCCCATGACTACAGCAAAAAGAAAATGCCATGCATGAAAAACAAGTTACAGAAAGATGGAAAAACATGTCACCATGTGGCTGACAGCAATATATATTATCCCTAAACAGTGATAATTCAGATGGAGACAGCAGCCTGTATGAGTCAGAAAAGTTTTATCTGGATATATCTAAAATAGGAAAAAAACAATTAAATACAAATAACAGGGAACTTAAGAGATGGAGCAAAATCATCTGATCACATCCAAACTTTGGAGATATTTAAACCAGTTACAAATCTCTGGACTGAGTCCAGCTTCATAGTTAAATCATAAGTCTTCACAGGACAAGAGGAGAAGAAAATTAATGCATTCTGAAATTTTGGGACAGAAAATAAAGCAAGAAATGTAACCATTTCAAAGGAAAGTTCAAAAACCCAAATCTAAACTGGCAGCCAGACAAGAAAATTATTATAGGTTAGCAGATAACCAGAAATTATCAGGATTATAGAAATGCCATTTCTTAACAGATCGACAGGCACGATCCTTTACCCTTGCACCAGGAGAGCTGGACAAAAATTATCATTGAACTGTAAGCCTAAAATGGCAAAACCACTACAACTGAAAAATGTTTCTGGTTTACACACTTCAAGCATAAGAATATTTTTAGTTTGAACAACCTCACTGAAGGTTCTTGCACATTCTTTGCACAAAGAAAGCATCAAGCATCCCAGTGATGCTTCCTACCATATGTGACAGAGGAATAACCCAAATCTCAGAGAAAAACCAAAAGACTTCCTTTTGGAATGTTTTCATACCGAATTGTTGCACTCTGACATGAAAAAGAAAGAGAGACCTAGCTACTTTTTTCGAAGTTGGATACCCAGATTTGTACAGAGATGACTGTCAGTAGCTGTGCCAGTTTAGGTTTCAGTGGTTGTGTGCAATGCACAGAAGCAACACATAGCAGTGGCCATCAGTCCGGATGATGCTGCATGAGACAGTCCTGTCCCCCAGTGCACATGAGCATAAACAGGCACAGCTGACACAGGAGAATGACAGCCCCAGCACAGGTCAGGTTAAAGTGATACCACAAGGCTATGACAGGGAGTTGATTTAATTTTATTGGGTTTCCTATGTGCAGATTCTCAGGTTTTACTCAGAGTTAGTTCTACACATTGATTCATCATTACCATCAGCTCAAACTGCTGCAAAATACTCTTGCGTGTCAGTGCAGCCAGGCAAATTAGGAAATATTAGATTGGCAACAAATATTTCATTATTACCATCACCTATAGTAAAATGTAGTCATCCTACATACCAGTAAAGACGACATGTAATAAATATTAGGTAGGATGCATCAAATATACTGCAGAAATATTACTCCCAAATACTGATGAGCTTCTTGTAGGGGTTTGTGTCTGATATGCAAAGATTTCATGAAATATGACAGTACCTTCCTAATGAGGGATCACCAAACTCAGTGTGTTTATCTAAATGGCAGTGATACTTTCACATTTTTGAACTTTATCTTTAGTATCTTCGGTATTTTGGTAGGGTAAACCTACACATCAGACATGCAGAGGGAGGGTGAAAACAGACATGGCTTTGCTCATCCACTTCTGTGCAAAATGTCACAGCCCGGGCATTTGCAAGCAGTAGAGACATGAATAGTGTTCTCTTGGTTTGGGAAGGTGTTTGCTGCCACATGAATCAGGAAGCCCATCTGGCTGCTCAGAGGTTGCAGAGAAATTTGGATCCCGAACACCTGGCCTTCAGGAAACATAAGAGGAGGGGTTTCCCATGCCAGCATAGCTACATCATTACCTTTTCTTTTCTCGCTGTGTCTGCACATTCCTCCGGGCCTGTAGCACTGAGGGGAAAGCAGGGAGCAGCAATGCAAGACAGAGGACTAGCTTGCACGAGGAAATCCTGCAGAAAACCCATAATGGAAAAATCACTTTCTATCTCAGATCCTCTTCTGCTGAATGGCCTCTTCCTCCAGCAAGCCCCGGCAGTGGAAGGAAGCACCTTTTCGTGTCCTGTTCCCGTTCACCTGGCTAAGAGATAGGTTTGAAAACTCTGGGTGGATAACAACATTCTAGTTTCCATCTCTCAGAAAGTTAATATTAACCAAAGGAAGCAATTGTTTTTAAATGCTGACTCCACTGTTTCACTGTCACAGAGGAATCTCTGGGATACTCTTAAGGAAAATAAAGGAGAACAAATTTTTGGGTCTGAATTTAATCAAAGAGCATCGTGCAGTGCACTGACAGGAGAACAAGTCACTAGTACGCAGCCTCCCAGCTGCATTATTGCAAACCTTCAACTGATGAGACTACAAGAGCAACAGAAGCACAGATGCTTGAATGCCTGGAGTGAAGTAGAGATTTGGAAAAGCTCCTAGGAAACTCAGCCTCTGGTGGTAGTAAAACATTTCAATGATGGCAAATTCCTGACTTAGAGGAAAAAATGCCAGGATCCATGGTAAGCACTAGCAACTGCAGCAAATCATCTTCTTAATCCTTGGGAGGTGAGATCTTTTAGTTCAAAGGCCCCTACTCCAGTGAATATCGCTGGTTTGCTGGAAAGGACCATGGATATCCTCCATGAAACATCCCCATGCACATGCATTATGCCAAGCTGGTTTGCATAATGCGAGAAGAGATAAAAACCTTTTTGCCTAAACTTCAAATCTACTGAGGCTTGGCTTTAGTGCAGTTTTCTCAAAGCAAAACTGAAATTTCTTGGTTTCAGCTGGATATGGACGAAGAACTTACCAGAATCCTATAAAAAAAGGTTGTTTTCATCATATTTTTACCAAGATTAACTCAGGCTGTATCAGAAATCACAAAGGAGGATGAGCCTCAAAGAGATTTATGGCCTTATTGGCAGTGGATCAAGGCTGGCCCTGTGACCTCCTCTGGATAGCTGGAAGTGACAGAGAAGGATATTAGGCCATCAGTTGCTCTATCCTCTGATCCCACTACTGGGGAAAAAACAACACTGATAGTGAGTTGTGTCCATAACTCTCCAGTTTGGCTGTCAAAGAGGGAAACAGTTACCTTAAAAGTTGTACAAGTAGCTCAGAATAAGAGACCTCAGTGGTTATTTGCTTTGGAGTTATTCACATACTGGAATTTTTAAATGCTGCTGCAACAGGAAATACTGAATTTCCCCACTCCTGATGTCAAAACAGGTTTTTGAAGAAGACAGTGATACTCAGTAAATGCAGAAGATTGGAACTACTCAGGATAACAAAAGCACAGACTGAAGCTATCTGGCCTTGAGAAACTGCTACCTTCAAACTTATCCCAGCATATCCTCCTGGGTTTTGTCACTTGTGTCTTTCTGGTCCTTTTCTGCATGACTTTCTGTCCTCTACATCCCTGGGCTTCATTCATGCTTCTTTATTTCAATGATATCGGTGGAAAACTGAATCTTCCTTGTGAGATGGCTCCTTTCTCCAAAAGTTCCCCCAAAAAGCAGAACTACTCAACCAGCCTTTGCCTTTGCTTATTTATGAGGTTCTCCAATTGCTACCTATAATTTTTTCCTGGGGTCTGTCTATGCATGTCTGTTATAGGCATCTAGCCCAAAAGATATGGAACTGGTTTTATACAGGACATTTTTTTTCCTATATGGCTGACTTATTTTGTTGGGTTGGGTCTTTTTTTGCCAAAGTAATTTATTCATATAAACACAACCTGTCACATACAGAAGTATCCTGAGAACAGCTCAGCTATGAATGTGATGAAACTTTTTACACAAGTGCATGTTGCTGAATAAATTTGGTGAGCTATCTTATAACTACAGAGTGCTCTGATTTCTTATGATCCTTGCTATGACATATATTGATATCAGGAATTTTACACATTGTCACCTATAAAAAAAAGCCAGATGAAATATTGCAGCTGTGATTTGCCTCTCTATATGCAATGTCTCACCAAGAATATGCTAGAGTGTTTGATCACAAACTAAGTGTGAACCACTCAGCACGACCATAATTCTAGCTATGCAGATCTTGAAAAATGCCATGGGTGTTTCATGATTCTCCAGAGCGAGCAGAGGCTTTGGTTCCTCCTGCTTGGATAAGAAATGAAAGTCTAAGAATGACATGACAGCTGTCACAAATTGTGCCTAAAACTGTATTTATAACCTAGCTATTCTGCCTTGCTCCTAACCCTAGCCAAAAGTCCTAGGAGGAAAACAGCCCCATGACCTTTGGGAATCCAAACCATTCGGAGCTCCGGGCAATTTCAGACCAAGAAATAACATTTTTCAAAAAATTATCAAGATTGTTCTGAGTCAGATGAACATTCTCTGTCCTGAGACTCATCAGTTACTGCCTTCTTTCATGCTACATCGGTTCACAATGGCTGCTAACAGAAGAAGAGACATTTGCCTAAAGTGCCCACCCAGGCTATAAATCTTGATCCACTTTCACAAACAAACCCCTGCCTTTTCCACTACGGAGGCTAGCAGAGCCTGGTGAGAAATGGCAACCTCAGGTCAGTGAATAGAGTTTCCATTCAAAAAGTGCTATTTCTCTCTCTTTTAATGCTCTCATCAGAGACTGATCTGCTCTTTTGTCCCTAGAGGTCACTGCAAAGCAGAATTAAAAGTGCAGTCGTGCTAAGGCAGTGTGAGGAACTTTTGCCTTGCTCTGGAGCAGTGCCCATGGCTCTGTCTTTGTCCCTGTTCTTCCATTTACCTGTTTTCTTTACTGACACTGTGCTGCTAATTCTCACAAATAGTCAGTTTTTATTTTACCCTCTTTTATACTGTGTTTATCACAAGTCACATCAATTTAAAAAATATATGTGTGGCCATATGCTTATAAATAGCATGCATTCCTCCATGCCCCCTCCATGGCTATCATAAGGTAGCTACTTGAGACATATTTTGTGCAGAAAGGGCTAAGTTTTTTTCCCTGGGTGAGCTGCTTAAAGTTAGCATCACTGTAGGGCTGGGATGCCTTAGGTCACAGCACAGTAGCAGAAAAATTGCATAGGTCAGTTAGGATCATTTTAATTAATTTTAAGCTACTTGTATGAATGAAACCATCTGCAGGAGAATCATACTTGCAAACCACAAGCATATCAACAGAGAATTGTATTCAGCCCTACACTTCCAACAATCTCACTGGATGACAATTACAACAGATCTTTAAAGCCTAATAAATACTAACCATTTAGCTCCAAACATTTAGGATTCTTCCAGGATTAGTGACAGCTTAAGGTATGGTAGTGAAGCTGCTTATAAGCTGATCTCTTCTAGGACAGTAGATCTGCATTAATGCAGCCAATTATCCTCATCTGACTTTCATTTCAACCTTTTTTACCTGCTTTTGCTACCCTCTCATCTTTTTTTGGCCCGAAGCCTGTGGCAACTAGTTCTTATGACCAGAGGATGGTGACATCCCATCCCATCTTCGACACAAGCTGTCCACAGAGCAGCTAAACCAAAGTGGCTGGAGTCTCTGCTTAGTCTGTTGGCCATGGATATAACTCAGCTAGGTTTCTAGCTAAAGCATGTGGAGATGCAGAAAGCCATTAAAAGACAAGAACTTCTGACAGAGTTCGAGAAGGATCCAAGTTCTCAGTGAAATTGGCTAAATAATTTACATTTTAAATACTTACTCAACAGAACATATTTTCTAATGCTGCTTTCCTCAGGAAAGCAAGTATTTCCCCCATATTGCTGTAAGATGTTTACTTCTGTCCACCTATGGTGCCGACCAGCCAAAGTCAGTTGCTGCAGTTACACGTATTCCGGACAGAATACAGACATCACTTCTTCATCAATTGTTGTAAACTGTGAGATAACTCAGCCATGAGGGCTTATATCCATGTCATGTTTGACCAAAGGAAGGAGTCTGCTGCTTCTGTTAGCTGCACTGGACTTTACTGACACACGGAAACACTGGTGAAAAGAAAAAAAGCAAAAAAAAAAGAAGAAAGAAACATGAGTGTCAGATGTTGGGAGATAAAGAAGAATTAAGCATCAGATCCAGGAGTCTCTTGTGGCACTGGAAACCAGGATATGAGCGAGAGAAAGGAGGAAAACCATTAAATACTTCTTTTATGCAATAGCAGCCAGCACCAGAAAAGATGACTGAGGAAAGGAAGAGCCAGTGGCACTTGATAAATATCACCCTGATTCAGAAGCGGCTAAGTAATGACTGAGAAATGAGTCAGATGTATTTTCTTCCCCTATTTCTCCTCTGCCTTTTTTTGGCTGTAGGAGATTAAATCAGGTAACATTATGAAATCTTTACAGTTCCTCTTGTTTTTGCCTACCCTACTACATGCTCTCTTTGTAAAAAAGGTGAGATTGTTTCCAGTTCATACACATGGGTATGAAAATACCATGGAGAACTTTCGAAAGCTTACTCACTGCCATGGCTGCCCTTTAGGGATGGGGCCAACTGACTGGATTGTTACAGTGTTTAATTACTAAATAATGAATATAATTTCTGGATAATTTGTTCCACTCACATGTGGTTCACGATCCTTTAAAACAGACAATTATTACCACACTGAAACAATCCAGTAAGAGAAGTCTAGTGGTTACAATGTGAGCCTTAATCTCTAATTAGAGACATAATTTCTTGCTGTAAAAGACTGCTTCTCTGACCTTCAGCAAGCAACTTTTAATGTCTTTGTTCCCACTTGTAAGAACACAATAGCACTTCCCTACCTCAGAGGGGTGTTACAAGTATCCAAACATTAAATATTTGAGCTACACTGTAAGTATATTCAAGTGAATACCATCCACTTTATAGTCTTATCACTTATAAATATTGTAACTGCTATAAAGTTATAAATTGTCTTTCTGCAGAAAGAATTAGGCAATTTTCTGTCAATTCTGTAGATTTTTTACCATTTTCTGCTCTTCTAATATTGTCTTTTTTTCTAGCAGACCACACTGAAAAGAAAAAAAGATATTTGACTGTAAGACCTTTCCATGGTTTTGACAGATGAAAATAGAGAAATTTCCTAAAAGTGCTAAAAGAATTTTTCATCTTCACTTTCTAAAAAAAGAACACATTAAATATTATCTCTTTCTGTATAAAAATCTCCTCATGTACTTTCAGTGAAAATGACTATTTTCAAGGGAAGAGAATAAAACAAAACAAAACAAAACAAAATAAATTTTCTTATGAGTGCAGTGCAGGCTGTATTTCAGCACATTTACTCAACTCTCAGATTAAACTATCTGTCCTATAAATAAGTTGAGAAAGAGTGCTTTAAAAATTTAAGGGGTAATATAGAGAAAATGAAACCTCAGATACCATAGCTGTTTTTCCATCCTACAAAAGCAGGCTGAAAGTCACAGCTTTCTGCAGTCAAGTTGCAGACAAGTTGCCAAGATGGTGGTAACACTCAGCAGAAGCCAAAGGCAGTTCCCTACCTCAAGCCACAGCCCTGCCCAAAACCTCATTTTAAAGCAGTATAGAGTATGTTAGATTGAAATTAGAATATATTAGCCTGAAATATCCATCAGCTCACCTGTCAGTGAATGAGACTGTTAGCCAGTTATTCAGATTGGTGGTTTTGCAGCAGTACCTACTGCAGGAAGGATAGAAAGAGGAAAAATAAGAAACAATTTTAAGGGGAAGCATTTCTTCTAAGCAGCCCAGCAGGCAATAAAGAAATCATTTAAATTGTTCCATAATTTGGAATTTATATTTCCTTCTAGCGTTATTAAGAAAAAATGTCAAGAAGTGCTAAATTGATTCTAATTTCTAAAGTTTCCCTTTGAGGACATGGTCTTCGTAAAGAATGCACTCAAGGTCTCAGTTTACAGAAGTATTCAGAAAGTCAGATATTGCCATGAGCCTTCTATGACTGACAACCCTGAGATAAACTTTTTTTGAAAATGGATTTTCTTGAGCCAAGTTTTCTTCCAGTGTCCCTCAGAGTATTTTTTATGTTTCTGTTTCTCATCCCAGTGGATGACCACAGAAAAGCAACAAATTAAAAAAAAAAAAAGAAATCATAAGTACTTTGACACTCTAAGACTTCAGCAGGGTTTGAACCAGGCATTGGCTCCATGAAGGAAGCTGTTTTGCTCTTTTGCCTTTAACATTTCTTCATCATTTTCTCCCACTTCAAATCTTTTGCAAACTCCCATGTTTCTTGAATTTAGGTCTCTCCTGGTTTTATGTTCATTACAGTGCCAAATAAAAAACAAGTCCCCATTTATTTGCATACAATAAAAAGAAAGCAGAGAAAATTCAGTAGTGATGTGAAGTTTAACTGCAGATATGGGGACTGGAAATTTTCATCCAGCTGTCTGCATTCAAACCACCTTTCCTTCACACTTTTCACTTTCACCTGTGAAAGTATTGGTATTGGTATCACATGTATTTAGCAATTGTTTCACAAGCATTTACTATTATCTTATACTGTGTATCTTATACACAGTACTATCTCAGCTTCATTTATACTAGAGACAAAAACATGGAAGAGAATTTGGAAGAAAAAGGTATTTGTAAGCCTCATTTGGTACTCTTTTGGGATTTTGCACACAAGTTGCTGTCCTAAACTCTAAGACACTTCAGGTACAAGACATAAATCTTTGGGGGAGTTCAAGGGATGATCAGGGTGTCTTTGCATGAGTTAGTTGAATTTCTTATTTCCTTTTATCTATCCAGGGGTCAATACCACCTCAGAAGACTGAAGACTCACAAGTTGCCATTTGAAAGATTCTTTAACTTCAAAGAATATTGAAGTTTTTGCAGGAATTATCTTCCATAAGTAAATAGCTTCTTCTTCCTCATAAACTATCAGGCTTTCACATGAAAAGCAGGATGAAAAAGGAAGGAGGGGTGAGCAGGACAAAGAAGGGAACTGCAATGAAATAACCAATTAACATAAACATGAAGCTATTAGACCAATATAAAATGTAAGGGGGTTTGTGAGTATCGATCAGTGTCCCTGCGCACAGAATATCTCAGAGTAGCCTTTTCTACAAATGTCTTCCCTCTCTCTCAGTCCAGGCTTTGATGTTCCCTGAACTACTCCAGTTAACCTGGAGTGCTAGCTTTCTCTGCGGTTGTTCTTGAGGAATAGCGCTTCTGGCTTTCTTCTCTGATTATACAGTGCAATTTTATTCTACAGTGTTCAACAACATGTATCCTGTTAGGTCTTTAATTAGGTTTAGAAATTGATGCTTTGTTTTTAAACCTTTAAAATTTTGCCTTTCCCAAACCTACTGTATTCTTTTTTAACTTCTTTCTTGGAAAGATTTCACTAATAATAAATTTTTCTCCATCTAATAAAGCTCTTTGCAAAGTGTAACGTTGTTCAACTAACACTTCCTAGTACTCCTTCCAGTATTTCTTCACACCAATGCTGTGGACGCAGTTCCATTTTATTTTGCCTCCTGAATGAATGAAATTACACTATCTGCCTTGTTTGTTCCTTTTCTCTTTCCTACATGTGGTACTAATTGGGCAATCATATGTTCATCAGTCAGTGAGCAAAAGGGAGCAAGCAGATTGCAAGCACCCCAGGCTGCTGCTCTCTTGGCATTAAAGAACAAAATAAGAAAGACCATCTTATTGTACTCCACAGACTATATCCAGAGTAAATACCACCCTGAAGGTTGTTAGAGTAGCATGGGGTGCAAATAAGAAGATTAGCTGAACACAAGCTGTCCTTCTGTTGTCCTTAGCTAGGAAACAGATTTGCTACAGCTTGAAAGTTCACTGAGTTATAATTTGATCAAGATTGAAAAGTCAGTCTCTTGGAAGTGAACTTGGCCAGTATTCAAGCAGCATGTACTCAGATTTAACAGCACATACAAATCACTCTGGGTCTGGGAAGATAGCAGCATGTCTCAGAATTGGAGAATATGAGAAATACTACTACAAGAAGAGTAAGAGAAAAAAACTCCCAGTAGCTGATCACTCAAACTGACAGACTCTCCTGCTCCACCACTACTATTCTTAGTTTGAAACTTGTTTTATCAGCAGTCAGACAAACTCTGTTCTTTTAGGAAAACAGAAATCCCCATGTGCCTTTTTTTTCCTTTATAAAGAGTACAGTGCCTCCCCCCCCCAAAAAAAACCAAACCCAACCAACAACAACAACAAAGTTCCCATCCAGATTTGCAAGTTGTCTTAATTAACAACAGTGTTGATGTGTAAGAAATTGCATACTGTGGTTTTATCGCACATCTTGGCAGTGTCTTTCTCACACTGATATTCTTTGCAGTCAAGGCAAGGCACAGTATCTGGCTCTGAGTGTGTGTGATAGTTGCCGCATGAAAGCAGCAATGATATCCAGAAAGAGTACAGGCATGTTAAGCCAGCTCATACAGCTTGATGCCATTAATTCAGCATTATACATATGAAGAGCAAATATTCTTTCCCAGTCATAGATAGTCTTGTGCATGTTAAATAGTATTTACATTATAATTATAGAGTCTCAAAATACGTACTCTCTCTCCCTTCCACATCCTTCATGGTGGAGCTGATACAAAACACAGGGTAAGTGAAAGATCAGGGTAGATGAGGTTTCAATTCACTTTAGCTTTAGTAGCTGGAAAGCAGCAGATTGAAAGCAAACTAAGGTAAAGGGTCAGCTATGAAGATGTTGAGGATTTCTGGGATGATTTAGTGAAGATTTTGCCCACCTGGCAAATCCTGTGATATCAAACATTACTGGACTCCTTACACTCATGGTTTAGGACTTTCAACTTCCAAGATACCTAATGATTTTAATATCAGCAGTTTTCTTTCCACGTCATCTTCATCTAGAGCTCTCAAAGCACTCTCTAAACAGTCAAGGTAGAATAAGCAGTGTCTAACCCCTGGGAAAACAACACTTCAATTCCTCTTCAAGATGTTGATTCAATATGGGTCCATCTTATATTTTCATCGAAAATAAAGCTTCTGCAGCCTCTAGCAAAGAATAGCATGTTTGTGTTAGGTTTTCATGCTGAAAGATGGCCAGATAAGTGGTGGCTAGAGGTGATAGACCTGAACTTAGCCTTCACATCACTTCTCAGTATTAATCTGTGTACGTAATGAAGAGGGTTTTACAGCCCAGCCAAATATTTGATGAATAAGCTGTCTGAGTGCAGTGTTAATGTGTGACCTGGCTCTGGTTTTGTATCCTCCTTTGTGAAAGGCCACACACAACTATCACTGCTGGTAAAATGCCATAGAAAACTTCCAGTTATAGGAGCAAGGAGTTTGTTTTAGCTAGTCATATTATTCAGGTCACCAGAGTACGTCATGTTTTGAAAGTACCATCTCCAAGCTATGTATCTCCTGGGAAATGTTAAAAGCTATAATTTTCACTCCCTTACTCTGACTCAGTGTTGCACCACTGAGAATTTGTGTGCTTTTTGTTGTTGTTGCACTTTCACCCTATTTGGGTTTTGCTTTTTTTCTTTTCCTTCAAGTAGCAAAGACAACAATTCTCCATCTAGGAACATATCTACCTAACACAGTGAAAAGGGCAAGATGGCATACATTTTCTAGTGTGTGCCCTCCCTGCATTATTCTTGGCTCCCTGAAGAATCATTCCCATCAGCATTTGATATATTTGTGCTAAGATGCACTTTGAGTAATAAGGAAAAGCCCCAGACAGGACAGGCTGTTGAGGCACATTAATTTCATACGTTATTCCAGCCTGGTTCCTTAGCAAGGAGAACTTCTGCTTTAGTGAGAAGGAACCCACAAAACCTGCATGCACGTGTGGGCTGGCAGTACTGGCTGCAAGTGGACTAGGACCATCTTTGTTCTAGCTCCTCCAGGCTCACCAACCTTCAACAGCTTGCTTCATGGGAGAGGATCTTAGATCAAGTCCCAGCGGGCAGCTCAAAGAGACATAAAAATGCCTCTGTCTTTTAAAACCAACAACAGCTTGGATGGGCAGATGTTTCCTTACTTTTAATTATTTTATGTTCTTCTGGCATGAATTCTACATTTTATGTTATCATATATAGCATATTTCTCTTATTAATGCAGAATGTTGGGGTTTTTTTATTTATAGAACCGTACTTCGCTGTGTGCTCCAATAAATATTTGTGGCAGTGAGTTCCCAGAGTTAATCACATGTTGTGCAACAAGCATTTATTTTCATATTTCCATTTGAAATTCAGTTAACATTTCATTCCATTGACTGTCCTGTTACTGTCTAGCCATTCTTATGTTACTGCTCTCTGTAAAACTATACACTTGTATGATTTTTAATTCTTTCTCCTAAATAAATTTGTTCTGTCCTCTCCTTCCAACTGCTGTGAAGCTCGGACAAAGATGGGAAGAGGGATGGCCTGTGATAAGATGCCGGGAAACAGACCTCTGTCAGAAGGGCCAGACTCTCTGGAGATAGTTTCTTAGGAAAAAAAATCTAAAAATGGCAGTGCTGAGCTACCTTTTCCCTTTGTTTCATAAAATGTAGGGTAAAATCAACAAGTACCATTGCAAGTAATTTTCTAGGGGTGGGAACCATCTTTCCTCTCTTAACCATTAGAGAGTTAGATTTCCAATCTAAGATAATTGACTTTGTTTCTCTGAAAAGTGTATCTCTACCCATGATTAAAACAGTACTAGGACTTGACCGTTTGTGCCACATTTTCCCTCTTTGTCTTATGGTGGATATACATGTTGCACTATAACGCCTGCCTCCAGGAAAGGCTCACTGTAGGTGGGGAAGCTTTAAGTAAGAGCATGTGAAGTATGCCTGCTTTATGATACCTTGTTGTATAAGCAAAATGTAGAGCGTGGTGAGACAATAAATTCATTAACATTTGTAAAGTGCTGCAAAAGCTTGAATAGAAAGTGCTATTGAAATACAGCATCACTCAGGAGGATATTCACCTAACCCTTTGGTTTTATTGGTCAGTAAACTGGCAATCATCTTCCCACACTGCCAAAGTACTAGATCTTTGCTTTTCTTCACTCATGTGTCTAGTTTAATAGCAATATGCCCCAAAGCAGTGACTATGCTCTTCCTTTTCAGAGCTTGGATTGTTTTTCTCCAAAGTAACGTTCCTGGAATATCATTCCATCGTAACAAGATTTTGAAGGCAGTTAAGAAGCTTTGGTCGATTCCAGTTTCTTAATACCAATAAATGCAAAAGCAGATACAGAAGACCATTATCATATTCTTTTCCACAGCAGTGAAAGGTAATGCCAGGCAATCAGAACAGGAATTCAGGTTCCCAACCTCAACTTTTACAATTTTTTAACTGCTGCAGTTGCTTGAGACTTTATTTCTCAACTCACAGCAGCTGGAAGACAGAAGTTGTCACATGAATTCGTCTCTAGTTCCTGCTGCGACCATACTCGTAATGAAATCTCACATATTATCAGAGTAGATCTGAGAGCTATGGAAGGATTTTCTCCAGTTATAAAAATCTTAGAGTTTGCAAGAATCGTTTGACTGACTTTTCAAAAGCAGTTACAACAGTATCTCCCCCTTTATAACTCATTTTAATTTCATTTTCAAGTTTCTCATGAAATAACTTCAGGAAAAGGGAAAGGAGAAGTAAGCTGAGCTATATGGAAATAACTTCTATTTAGCCTGAGACCTATCTTGAAAGTTTTTACTTAGTAACTTGATGCTACCGTTGCTACAGTTGTTGAATAAGTCTGGCTAGGTCAGACTCTAATCATAGTTGTCAGAGTTAGCGCTTTCCATCTGAATACTATTATTATTACTATTATTAATCCAAAAGTTTTCCTTTTAAAAATCAGAACCCCCAAACATGTAGCAAACCAAATGCAGCATTGATTCAAAGAATATGTATCTGTTGTAAGAACTTTCTGTACTTTGCAACAACAGCCCTAATGTATTACAAGTCGCACATACGAAACCTGTAGCAGAGCTCAGAGGAGAGGATGAAGGGGGAGGCTCCAGGCAACTAACAGTCGCCAACCAGCAACTGTGCTGACAAGACCAACTTCAAAGTTCCCTGCACATGACAAAAACCAGCTGGTCTGCCTTTACGTGTCTGTTTGAGAAATCAATGAGAAAAGCTTTTACAGAAATGAGTGAAAGAACAATCACATTACCAACTGTCCCGCCAACCTGCACTACCTACAAGGACAAGTAGACAAGGGACCAGAATGTTACTTCTGGACTCTCCTTAAGAAGGTTTAAAATTTAAAAAAAGGGGAAGAATGGTGTCCTGGTTTCGGCTGGGATAGTTAATTGTCTTCCTAGTAGCTGGTACAGTGCTGTGTTTTCAGTTCAGTATGAGAAGAATGTTGATAACACCCTGA
>JAVKLA010000042.1:8806971-8865558 GCA_034782735.1 Sagittarius serpentarius | reverse complement strand
TTCCTTTCCGTTCTATTAAACTGTTCTTATCTCAACCCATGAGCTTTACTTTTTTTTTCCGATTCTCTCCCCCATCCCACTGGTGGGGGGGGGGAGCGAGTGAGCGGCTGCGTGGTGCTGTGTTGCTGACTGGGGTTAAACCACGACAAATGGTCTAGATTGTCCTCTCAGCCATGAGTGTAAGTCATGCTGCTGCCCAGCTAGTGATCACAGATAGTTCTTTTATCAGTCCTTTCTTCAGGTAGAGAGGACCAAAAGGAGAAAGCAGCATGTTTACCAAGCTCCCTTAGGTCCTCAACAACTTTTCTCCCTCTAGTATCTTTCAACCTTTTCTATCCAAGAAGAGAAGGTACAGTTCCTTCTACCATAGCAGCAACTGTAAGAACTCAAAGCTGGGAAATGAAGAAGAGAATATTCTCAGTTCACAGATTTATGGAGAGACTGTATCAGCCTCAAAAAGTGCTAAGATGTGATAATCCAGTTTCCCCAGGAACTGCTTATAAGATACAATTTTTGGCTCACACAAACTTTTCATGGGTTTACTAGGCACAGTTGACCCAGGGAGGAGTTACAATATTGAGTATGAGTTTATTCAACTCTGCTTGCTAGAAATTCCTCCAGGAACTGTCAGGAAAGTACAGTCTGCAGAGTAGATCTGAACCTGCTCTCTTCTGCCCTGGGAAAATAAACTTGAATATTACTGGCTTAGGGATGCAGGTGATGTTAAAGCAGTTCGAAGCCAGTTCTGCTGACCAGTTGCTCTTCTAAATGCCAAACAGAACTTGTATCAACAGCAGAAATGAAATTTGCCCTAGGCATTTCATTTATTAGACTGTAAGCCAAGAAAACTTCAAGAAATATTTTTTCAAATTATCTTCATGTTAAAAAAAGAAAAAAAAAAGTAAATCTGTTTTGCTGGTCCAACAGTTTTCCTTGCAGAGTATACTTGCTAAACTGAGAAAATTCACAGCTTCTGACTACATATCAACACCACGGAAGGTCTGCTGTACAGCAAAGAGCTAATGTGTCCTACTCTGTCAGCAGCATCTGTCCTCAGAACAAATCAAACCAATGTTATCAAAAATTATAATGCATAATGGATTAATTAAGTTGAAGATCCTAATTAGGCACATTTAAAGACATTTCTGGCAACAATGTCTGCTCTCTTTTTCTCTTTGAAACCTAATGCTGTACAGTGAAGTGCTTTTTCAGTTCTGTGAGCCCTCAGTGCTCCACCCCTCTAATACCTTTATAGCTTATTGTTAATGTCTTTGTCACTTTCTGTGCACAGTGTGTGGTTCACAAACAGCACAATAAGGACACCATTGCCAGACTTGTCTTTATGCAATTGAAGGGAAATGTCAAACATTACAGTACAATTTTTTCCACTTTTTTTTAGGCTAATGCTTAAAAAAATTGCAATTGCTGGCTTCTCCACATTGAACTTTATCTAGGTATTCTTATTTGCCTAATCAGTTTTGTCAGTTTTCATCAAGTGAAGTACCTTTGGTGTTTGGATCTTTTTGAATTGCATTCAGCAGACTGTGGAACTTTGTGAGAAGGTGGGCATTACAGGTGGGCTAAAAAAAATCAAAGTGGAGCAGGCTGCATATAGTTGAGAAAATGACGTTTTCCTGCTTCCTGTGAAAAACAGCATATGAAGAAAATTCACTGCCTTGAAACAATAAGCAAGTAGTGGATGGATAAACACAATAAACCAGATGCTAGATTTTTCCTTGGTTTTGCTTCTCAGGCAGTGCAGCTACTCAGAAAAGGTGCATGTGATTCTCCTTTTCAAAGTACTAAAAAATAGTATTAATGCAAGCATATTTTGATCCAAGCTAAGCCTAGCCCTTGCACAAGAAACCATGTAAAGCAAGGATTTGCATTTACATTCTTCATGCAGTGACCTGAAAAATCTGCCATCACAATTCACTTATGTATTCATACATTACAAAGCCAAAAGCAGCATTCTAGAGCCTCAGTAAAATTTCCTATCACAGATGTGAGTGAATTTTTGTTCCTCTGAATATAATATTTATTTAGAAAAAATAGATCGATACTGATTTGATAATTGCTAAGATTTTATAATCTGCTATAGCCATCAATAAATATTTTCCTCACTTTACAGACATGTTTGTTTCTTCCAGCTGGAATTTATCAAACTTCAACTTCTAGGTAACAGATCATGGAGTACCTCTGTCTTCCCTACAGAAAGGAGGTATCAAAGTTGGTTTTGTCTGTGACTGATAGTTTCTTCTTGAAATTGCTGTTTGTAGCATATGATCAAGTCACATTTTGACACACTTGTTAATAAAGAAGGCTGGGGTTTTATTTACTCTTTTAGGAACGATAAGGGATATTTTTTCAGGCCTTTTAATTTTTTGCATGGATTTTCTTGAACTTTCTGACTTCGCTGATTTTTCCTGTTCCTGTGTACAGGTTCCTGGTAGGGCTGTTTCACAATTCACCTTAGAACATATGTTTACGAACTTGCCTGCTGCATAAACAATTTATTATGCCTTGAGTCAAATGTCTCTGCCAATGTGTAACACTTAAGGTGATCTACCACATGGCAGAAAGAAGAAATATTATAGAGCTCTGGAATTCATCATGGACTGTCCATTGGTTTATGCTGCTTACATTTATATAAACGAAAATACAGTTTGATTTAGCAAGAGCTTAGATGCCTTTTGCCTGCACTTCCCATGTCAGTGCAAGATGAACACAGTCAGGAACTCAAGCACTGTGAATTTGTTGACTTGCTCAACACAGGGCTTACTGAGGGAGGTCATCTATCCTCAAAGAACCATACTTTTAAGAAAAGATGTTTGAAGGCAAAAGACCTTTAATGCCACTTCTTTTAAATGTAACATTAGTTGTCTTATTTGTAATAACTTCCTACAACTAGCTTCTTTTTTTCTGTGTGTTTAAAGAATTTACAGTTTGTATAACAGGAAAGACCTGAGAATAACACAGCAAGAATATGTTCCTTGTCACATGCCCATTAAATTAAGAGTATGACCACATCTGCCTTGATGTCAATGACAGTTTTACCATCAACTGCAATGGGATTACTGCAGATCCAGGATCCTCTGTTTTGGCCTAGTGCAGCTCTCATGGCTAGCAATACAAAGACTGACTTTGGGGGGAGCTGGCTTGTACCTCATTGGAGAGATTTTCAGTTGGCATTAATCTCAGATGATCCTATATTGCTCATACCAGCAGGAAACCTGACTCCATTCTCATCCCATACTTGATATTCATTACTATCAATTTAAAGCATGACCTGATCTTGGATTACAGTGCTAGTTAGATCTGGAATAGATCTGGATAGACCTGCTTCTGATTCCCTGCTTATTGCAGGAGGGTTGGACTAGATGACCTGTAAAGGTCCCTTCCAACCCAAACCGTTCTATGATTCTATGATTTATACCACTGTAGCTGAAATTAGAGTTCCCCTGACAGCCCTCTGATATCAGCTCTTTCACCCAAATATTGTGTCCTTTTCTACTATGCAGCATTCAGGGCTGGCTCTTCACAGTCATCTTCTCTGGCTTTAAAGCAGGTCATCCATTTGTAACATCCCTATGGTCTCTCATCATCCTTAAAACCTCCGTACTAAATCCTCTATTTAATGTTATTACTACTGCTCATTCACAGCATTTGCAACATAAAAGTATTAGTCATGTCTTCATAGAATCATAGAACGGTTTGGGTTGGAAGCGACCTTAAAGACCATCTAGTCCCAACCCCCCTGCCATGGCCAGGGACACCCTCCACCAGCCCAGGTTGCTCAGAGCCCCATCCAACCTGGCCTTGAACACTGCCAGGGATGAGGCATCCACAGCTTCCCTGGGCAACCTGTTCCAGTGTCTCACCACCCTCACAGTCAAGAATTTCCACCCATTGCCGAGCCTGTATTTGTGCTTGGGATTGCCCTGACCAATGTGAGGGACCTTGCACTTGGCCTTGTTGAACTTCATGAAGTTCACACAGGCCCACCTCTCAAACATGGCAAGGTCCCTCTGGATGGCATCCCTTCCCTCCAGTGTGTTGACCACACCACACAGCTTGGTGTTGTTGGCAAACTTGCTGGGGGTGCACTCAACTCCACTGTCCATGTTGCCAACAAAGATGTTAAACAGTGCCAGTCCCAATACCAAGCCCTGAGGAACACCACTCGTCACTGGTCTCCACTTGGACATCGAGACATTGACTGCAACCTTTTGAGTGTGACCATCCAGCTAATTTCTTATCCACCAAGTGGTCCATCTGTCAAATCCATGTCTCTCGAATTTAGAGACAAGGATGCCATGTGGAACAGTGTCAAATGCTTTGCACAAGTCCAGGTAGATGTGCTAAAACCTTTTGCACCCACTGTCATTGTTGCATTTACCTCAAACCCCAGCTAGATATGGGAAGCAGAAGCAATTAACATTAGTTGCTGGATAGTCCTGGAAAAGGTAATGTTGTATCTTGCTCTTGACGTTGACAGTGGGTGACAAAAGTGCTCATTTCTGTTTATCCCTCCTGCAACGTCTTAGAGCGACAGACACAGGAAGCAATATTCTTCTAAGTAACTCATTTCAATACACACAATCTATTAAAGTCAGTATTCTCTATGTGTCATTCTTCTAGGTCCTTGTTCAACTTTGACCCAGATGGCTTCAGATTTGACTTTGTAGAACCTGCATTACTGCAGTGCACTGGGGTTGAGGGAAGAGTGACTCCCAGAGGAGCAGGTGACATCTCCAGGTGGTTTTCTCTGCTTTACTACCCCTTTTTTATATCGTTCTCTGGAGCTCTGAGAGTGTTCCTTAGAAAATATTTCAGACAACTCCCTAATTTAATACAGAACTAAATCTGTTGTATAGCTTGTTAGGTTTTTGTTTTCATCATTCTGGAGAATTCCAAAGCATTTTTCTGTACAAGGTAAGGCCCTTCTAGAAGGGACTACTTATTACATGCCATGCTTTTGCACGCAACTGCTCTCTGCTCACTTTGGAGATTAAGAGGGCTGCTAATGCAGGAGAAATTCCTCTTTCAGCAAGAGCTTTGGACACAGAAAGGCCGTGGTTAAGGCCTGTGCCACTGGGGACCACTGCGTTAACCTGTGGTTGCTTTATGGAAGTGCTATGCAGATATTATTTCTCTTCGGTAAGCTGGCAGCTTTTCCATCTTTTGGGGTTCAAAAAGCTGATCATGGTTTTGTACAGTATTTAGTGTGTAATTGTGAAATTTCAAAAAAAACTAAAACTGATGTTCCTTTGTGCTGTTCAAGGAAAACATATTTTCCTTGTTTTCTAATACAACCTATGACCTTAACATGTGGTTGGAAAGGATGTACTTGACATCCTGCTTTTTCAAGATCTGATTTGATCCTTGACCAGAGCATATTATCTGATTACATTTTACAAGATATACTAAATGATGGCTCAGTGCAGGTTTTGTTCATTGGAATGGAAAAAGTCAACATTATACCAGTAAAATGAAGGATGAATATCAGCAATGACACTCAAATTCCATACATCTCTCAATGCAAGCCCACTGGAGTTGGTGGGATACTCAACACAAACTTGTATCGAGTTGATAGATCACAGAGGAGAATAAATTCCTGCCAGTTGTGCCAAATTATTCATTCAGCTTCTCAATGAACCTGAATGCTATAATGACAACCAACAGAATCACAAACATTTGGAAACATAGGGCTCAATGTAAAACCTACTGTCAGCTGGTAAGAGTCCATTTATATCACACTAGGATTCCCTTCAGCCATAACTGCCAAAGGAACAAACCACAGTCAGTGACTGACTCAGAAAAACCTGGACTGAGCTTCAGCTCCACATGGCTAAGCAGTTTGCAGCATACTCTGATATGCAGTAATCTCTCCTCACCATTACAAAAACATATCCAAGAATTTTGATAGAAGAAGGCAACATGGAACCGATATAAAAAATGAGGAATGGAACTCCATTTCTAGGAGGCAAAAAATGCTGTTAAACATTACCCAAAGCATGAAGCATTGGAACATAGAAACAAAAACTATTGAGGTTCAATTAAAACTTGGTTAATATTTTGCAACTATTTGTTTTTCACTTTATGTGTCCTAATTGTCTGGGACTAGGAACAAGAAATTCCCGAATTCTAATCCTAGGTATGTAATAGTATGCAATACATAAACCATAGAGCTTGCTTAAGCTCTCTGTGATCATGTCTTCTAAAGATGGATGATGTAAGAATGTCTGTTCAGAGAATGTTGTGAAGACAAATTTACTGATGCCTGTAAAGCACTTTGCCACTACAACACAGTCCCTAGGTAAGACCTAATGAGGTCTAGGGAGTGGGAACAATACTTTTATAAATTTTATTTGGCAATTCTGATTATCTTCATTGATATTTTGAGTTTTGACAACATTTGAACAGTACTGTTTCCCCAATATTCTGTTCTTCTTTCCTAGAGCCAGAAAACTAAAACAAAAAATCCCCAAACAAAACACAAACTACAAATGCACTAGGAAAGCATGTTTGAGAAATGTTTTACCTTATGGAATGTATTACAAAATAATTTCTACAGTCATTACTAATGTGTTTCAAAAGCATCACAAGAACTGTAGTGCATGGAAACTGCTTCAGCATATGGTTCTGTATACACCTGTTTCTATGTACAGCCTATGGGGTAAGGGCAGTTACAATAGGAAATAAACGGCAGAACTTTTCCATGCTTAGTTCTGGTTGTGGCACATGCCAATGCCAGGTGTGGTGCATTTTATCTCTTATTTCACCTTATTCTTTCAAGCTACCTTTAACTGATACAAATAAAATAATCTTAATGACTGAAGTAAAATTGAAGACTATTTCCCTAGGGTGAATTTGTTATGCTGCTTTGTACTCCCTGATCCTATCTCCTTTAAAAACTACCAAAACTGACTGAAAACCGCATCACTCTTTTCACTTTTCCATCTGCCCTCCTAAAGAATGTTATTAGTATGCCATCCAGCAAAAATAACATGCCTGGGCTACCTGATACCACTGAAACTGCAAAACTACTTGCCCAAAATGACCAACCTGCCAAGGTGCGATTGTCAAACTGTGTACAGCTTTTGCAGTCCTGCTGTGTCTGATCCAAACTATTTACTGCATTTCAACACAGAAAACAAGCAATGGCATTGCCATGGAATTGGTGCTGGCATATAAACACAGCTTAAACCTCTGCAAAACTTGAGCACTGCAGAATAGCACAAAGGGGGACAGCTGACTGTAGTATCCCAGTTCCCTCTCTTCGCCCCACTGCCTGAACTAATTTTGGGTTCAGCTGTGATACGCAGATAACCAAATGTGGAATTGGACCCACTGATTACAGCTATTTAGAGGGTGGGAAAACTACCAGGAATGCAACACTGTGTGTGAAGTTATACAGAACTGCTCCAATCTCAGTTTGTCTAATTGAAGGCAGATCCTTGATGACTCAGAATCTGGACTTAAAAAGAAAACGTCTGTTTCAGCCAAAGGACAAACCTCAGTATCAGTTTTGCTGTGAACTACAGTGAAAATGGACCTGAGACCTTCTTTTTACAATGAGGAGGTGATATTAATGCTAGTGCATTATCAAAATTACAATGCCATTCATGTCCCTACTGTCCCACCCAATCCTAGTCACTGTTATCACTACAGATATTGAACAAATTAGTACATCCAAATCTAATTTTCCAGGTTCCTAACCAACTTTGGCATAATGTTGCTGATTTTTTTCACAAATGACAGATGTTTTGCCTTAGATTTTGGTAGTGGGAGGGGTAATTCCAGAACCATCTGGATGAATCTGGCAAAATCTTTTTAAAACACTGATCTGGCTAAAAGCCAAAATATTTAGCTCCGTCTATTGGACCAAAGAATTAATCCGAATTTTTTTTTTTTTAAATAATTTGTATGTAGGCTTCTACCATTGAAAATTTTGACCTATATATTTTGTAAGTAAAACCTAAAAACTTTCATAAAGTTAGGCTGGCAAATCTATACTTGCTTGTCTAAGTATGGATTTAAAAGTCAATTTCAGATCTGTTTCAATGAAAAAGAAGACAGAGGCCTTCTAGAACACAATGAGCAGCTTGGCTTATAGACAGACACCATATCAGAGGCTTGTATATCCAGTTGTTCCCCCTCACTCCTACCTCTCTGACCTCAGGAACCCGCTCACTCATATGTTAATGAAAGGCAGGAAGAAGGGAAAAAATTAGCCTTAGCCAAATAATAAGCATCTGGTTTGTTTATTGCCTTAGCAATTCTTACTAACATTATACAGTAACACAGTTCCCAGGAGATGAAGATTTAAAATGTTGTGTTTCCTAATAGTCTTTCATTTCCCACATAAACATTGTGTTAATGGATTAAAGCCTAATAAATAAGTTCTTCTGAATGTGATGATTAATTAGTTATGAGTTACTTGGACCTTTTGGTTGAGTAACATTTGCTGGAGTGAAAGGTCATCAAAATCCTGAGCTGTCTGTGCTCATCTCTGCTACAGGACTTGTGTTACAAGAGGCTCTTTTGGCAGAATTGTCAGTGGCAGACTGCAATTTCAACAGCGGTAAAGCTGCAAAGTTCTCGCTATCAAAGCACAGTATTTTTCTTATTCCTTCTCTGCAGAAAGGGCCAGTCTAGGTGAGATAAGTTTATAATTTCTATTCAAATTGTGTTCACTTACCAATAGTTTTCCTGATCTCTACCACAGCTGGCACACGGTCATGAAAAACCAAGCTACTTCTATTCAGGAATTGTAGTCCCTGGTAGCAAAAGGTGGGAAGAAGCTTCTAGCACAGGTCCAGGCAGGTCAGCTAACTTGTGAAGACAGTCTGGAGCCAGTATTGTCCATGTTGTGGCTGGAGAAGGCTACAACTGGATCATGTTGGACCATTTTTCTTACTCTAGAGTTGCCAGCAGCATGTGACACATTTCTTCCACTCTGTCATGAGTCAAGCGTGTCTCCAAATCTGAATCAGTGCTGACCCTCAGCGTGACTACCTCTAGCAGACCTTTCTGTCTCCATCCCTTCTTGGCTACCTCACAACTTTCTCATGACGCTGCTGATAACTGCTGTCAGTATTTTAGGCTGACAAAATTATATGAGGACAGGCAGGCTTCTCCAAAATGCATCAGAAAGCAATTCATGAAAGCCTACTTTCAAAGTTGTAAGCTCTGAAAGATGAGCATCACAGTTTTTGAGAGTTATGAGGTGGATGCAGGTACTCAGGGTCTGGGATCTCTCACAGAGAAGCCATTTGGACAGGTGAAGCACAGGACTTAGTTCACATGTCAAGCCTTAGGAGTATACAGCTGCCCATCTGTCAGTGTAAACATATACTAAATATTAGGAGAATTCCACAATTATTTGTCAAAAAAAAAAAAAAAAAGCAAGTTAGGTTTCTAAATTATTGCATTCCTCTTCTGACCAACACTGAAAGGGGTCGATTAAAGTTATTGAACAGAATATATCACATAAATGCTCTAAGTTCTGCCAAAGGCAGAATGATTAACATACTACGCATGTTGGCTCATCCATGATTTGTTTTACAAGATAAACACCCATGACTTAAACAATTTACCATCTGTTTTTCATTCAGCACAGGAGTCAGAGTAGTTATACATTTTCTGTTGCTTATAGAGGTTTTGCTACTAGACAGCTAAGCATATCCACTGAATATAAGAATTACTTTGAACAACTTTGAACAAAGACAATAAAAATGCAGTTTTCATCAAGTGTTATCTGTCACTCTCCTTAGTGCATAGAAATCAGAGTTGGAAAGAACTTCCAAGCCAATGAGCTTCTCTACTTTATGTCAATTAATCTAGACTCTTGCCCCTGCAAGATTTTTTTTTACTTTATATTTACTACCATTTTATCCAAAATGAGATAAAGACATCATAAATTACAAAGTTCTAGCACTTGGTCTGGCAGATAATTTCTGAAGTCTCCTATTGTCAGGAGCTCTTCACAGATACTCTGCCGAAATGTCTGTGTTATTAATCATTAATCAGAATAGCGAATACTAGAAATAGAAACATACCAAGCAAGCTTTTTTCCTTCTTTTACTATTTCTGTTGATACTGCTGATGAATGGAGATCAAACTATTTTACAAACACTGATTCTTCCATAATCACTTGGGGGTTGTTATGGATCAGTGCTTCTAGTCAATAGTTCTAAGACACATATGAAAGCTGGCTCTCTTAGAATAGGGCTTACAGAATCCCAGAAAAGCTGGCTTTTCAGGTTGCCAGCACCTTTTATGCTCTGCTTATTATCATCTTCATGTTATGGATACACCTACAAAGCATATACAGCATTGGCATCCTGATGTATAGGATGGAGCAGGGTGATGTGATGGACAGGCACCAGCATTTGGGATTGAATGGTGGGTCTGCCTCAGAATGTCAGTACCTAAGATGGGTAGGGGCCACAGTGCTTACACCACCACACTGCCTGGGGTACAGGGTTCAGTGGACCAGGTGCCAACCATAGGGTCCTGGAGGGGGACATATGACAAATATGAGGTGACAGTAAGAAAACTCTCGTGCTCGGAGCATGCAACTAGACAGATCTGCACATATGCATGGTAACTTGGCCTCTGAGTTACCTCAGTAAGGGCTACCTGCAGTTGCAAAGGAAGGTAACAGCATAGCTTGGAAGAGAATACAGAGAGAAAATTTTAGATCGAAAGTCATCAGTGGGATTTTGGCTATCAGCTCCCATGGGATCAGGATATCACCTGCCCAGGATTTCAGCCTTCTCACTCTCTGAATTCAATCCACTGGAACATGCTGCTGTTTCATGCCCTTTACCTTTTAATTTATCCCATTTCCTTTAGCTATTTCTCTTATTCAATTCTTCACTTAGGTTGTCCACACATGGGTGTGCTTGATAGATTCTCATAAGCAATTCTGTTTGAGAAACCCAAGAAAGACAAAAAATTGAGTTTATCCCCTCTTATGCACACTACCCCTGTAACCATAGCAGGAGTACAAAACAAAAAAAACCTTCTTTAGTATCTGAGAAAGCAGATCTAGATGCGAATACTAGCAAATTATTTGAGTGAGAAATTCCCATACCGAAACTCTTTCAAAAGTAGAATGGCCCTTGACACTTATTAGTTAATCTTGTACTTAGTTGTTTCATATTAGGCTGTGCAGCTGTTTCTGTAGATCCCCTGGCTTTCACTGCATGCGTTTAGTCTTTTCTTGTTGATAAATTCTCAGTCTGGTAATCATCCTTCCCACTCACTGCTAGCTTCTCCCTATCCACATCAGCAGTAAATATATTAGATTTCCTTACTGCTTGCTGAAAACAAACAAGCCTAGGATTTTAAAAGACCATTTGATTTCTGTTTATGATCCTAACAGCCAAACACTCTATTGAAAATCACAGTCTACAAGAACTCCTTACTGATCCAACCTAAAATAGAGGGGAAAAAACCCTGAGGGAGAAATATTTAGCAGAAAACGAAAGTTAGAAAACAGCAGAAGACCGGTTTGTGAAAATTACAATGAAATTTATTTCTTACTGTTCCATTTAAAATCTTTGGGTTTTACTAATAAAAACTGGAAAAGTAAATTCTTTAGCAGAAAGGTGGATGAAGATGATTCTACAGAACGCCAAATTTTTTTTGTAGAAAAATTCAAGCACACTGTTGTATTTTGTTATCCATCTAAACTGTACTGACAAAGACACACAGATTATTCCTTTTACTGTCCTGCCATCCCTGCCGTATGACCACAATTGCACTTAGAATGCTGAAATCTTACTACAGACATTTCAAAACATGAATGACCTTCACAGCTTTCCTTCACAGTGAAAACACACCATGGCCCAAACTGCTACTGCTCTGAGCTTTTCCTGTCAGATCCTCAGCAGACTCATGGCCTGAGGAAAATGAAAGTGAATCTTTATCAGACAACCTATAGTAACTTCAGAAGATTGTATTCAACCTGAACTACACACCTATCCCCTATATTTCTGCTGGGTCAATACAATGTTAATCCTAGCCCCCCTTGAACAGAGAAGGCTCCCTGTCACATGTGCATCCAAACTTTACACATTTGGCGAAGCTTTACTCTTTGCTAAGTTGCTAAAACCTCAAGTTTTATTTCTTTCTATTGAAGCAGCAGAAGAGAGTTATCAGACAGAGGGCAAGGACCGATGGAAAGCTGGGGCTTAAAAGGGGAATTTCTGATTGATATTGTTTACAGCCTTCAGTGCAGTTCGGTTTCATCGCACTGAAGCAGGAAAAAACCTCTGAGACAAAGATCTCCCCACGGCTGTCCTGGCAACACGGTGACAGCACCAGAGCACTAAACAGAGGCCCACAGAAATGTAACTCTAAAGGAAAAGGCTTATCATAACATATAATGTGTAATTACTCCACTCTGGAAGAAAGCAAATTTTTATGTTTCCGTGAAATGCATAATCAATAATCAACAGGTCATTTTGGCTTGTAGCTGAAACACACCCACACTGTGCTATTGAATAACAATGATGTTTCACTGCAATAGCTCCAGGCAATGCTCTGAAATACAGTTTGTTAACATAAATTCTTCTCTTAATCTTATTTTTCTGAGGATTAATATATTTGCAGGTTTTCCTCAACACAAAATTAACTATACTTATGGTCTGTACTCAGGTTTCATATACAGGGTCCTTCCAAGTGTTAAATCTTGGAACATTTATGCATGTAAAAATAGCTAAAATAGGGCAAAAATTCTAATAAGCACTTGTCCTCTTTTATACTAAGTGAGATTAGTCATTGTTAGTTCTCATAAGCCCAGGATTACTCCAAAGCTAGAAAATTTAAACCATCCCTCTAGTTAGTAAAAACTCATTTATTTGCTGATTTTTCAAAGTAGATAATACCTTTTCTTTTTATCAATAAAAGAATAAAAAATTGAAATTTGATCAGTTATAATCTTGACTATTAAAGCACAGCCAACATTGACTGACATCAAGCGTCTGATGAACTGTTGCACAGTCAAGTTGATTAAATCCTGGATTCAGTACTGATATTAGAGAAATTCACATTTTCTATTTTGTATATTCATTCCTGTAGTGCTCCAGGCATAAAAAGATCTATAAAACTGAATATTTAACTTTTATATCACTTCTGCTTTTTTGTAATTTTTATATTTTTATAATTAATATCACACCAAATAAAAATTAAGATAAATTAAGCACAGTAAATACTTTAAAACTAGTTAAAAGTTGTTGCACATTATCTTTGTTTGGTATAAAATAGAACCTGTTGAAGCATAGGCATCCTACATGCATAAAAGGAATAACAAAAAAAGATGCCTGAATAATATACTTGTTCAAATAAATGCAAAACAGTTCTCATTTATTTCCCAAATTTCTCTCAGGAACATACACTCCCTGGGGTTTCTCAGTTTTTATATATTTGACCTTGGAGCTCAGGATGAGAACTCCAGACTTGGTGGTTCCACAATAGTTCATCTACCTTTTCCATTGCACCACTTTAAGAAATGAATGGACTCAGTGCATAAGCAATATGTTACCTATAAATTCTCCAGAAGAAATCTTGCTCTGATTGCAAGGCAAGAAGCTTTTATAGTTCATACAGCTATTCTTAGCAATTGCATAGCAATTTCCATCTGCAGATCACCATAGAGATTAAAAACTTATCTGTATCAATTTTCTCCACCCAAGTCTCCTCATGATTCATTGCTTCATGAAGAAGCTTCCTCAACATTCTCTGTGATCACAATCCAAGATACCTGGTTCAGAGGCTTTCCTTAGGGCATGCCTCCTAGTGCTGAGCAGTTTCTGCATCGGCATCAGGAGGTGAGCCACCGAGATCAGCATTCCCAGCACACCCCTCCCTCCTCAGGTCCTCAGTGCTCTGAAACAAGACTTCACGCTAGGCAGCTAAGTCCCCCAGTACTGTCTGTGTTGCCTGCCTGACTGCCCCAAGTTTTATGAATGTGACTCTTTTTTACTTTCCCTGAATAATTTATACATAAACATACTGCCCATGAAATAAAAAGAGCTCATCGGGTGCCTATGTTCTCATAATTCATAACTTGAATAATATTAGTGTCAGGTTTGGTTTTTGTGAGCATTCATACATACAAGAAGCTCACTGGCAATGAAAAGAAGAGATCAGAACAACCAATAAAAGAAGCTGAATCAGATTATTTTTGTTGTATTGACCCAGTGTATTGGATTGAGTGACCAAGCTTCTTTTACAAAGACACAGATTATTGTCACTCTACCAGCAATTTTCTTGCTACATTTGCAGTGCAGCTCCACAGAGGGAGTATTATCGCAGTCTGCTCCCACGGTCCCTTCCCTCTCATGCTTGAAAGCTTTAAAGTTTTAATGCTACATTAAATGTCTTACAAAATGTCACTGGTTGCAGAGTACAGGTAATCCCACCCCCTGGTAAAGCAGGGTGAAAGACCCCAGAGCTGGCTGGGCTATCAGCAACAGACTCTAGTGTAATGACTAAGAATAAAATCTGTACATATTATCTCATCTCTAGGCTGTAACAAAAATCTAATGCATCAAGAGAATATTACATCTTTTTTTTCTTTAAAGGTGCATATCCACTCTGTTAATTGAAGAGCAGACAATGGAAATAAACAGGTAATTGATTCTTGCTGTAAATGATTTATTTGGCATTGTAATAAACATAGCTCTTTCTGCTCTCAGTCCACAGCTTTCCTCACTTAGCTGCTACTGCTAGGCTAACTGTCCTCGCTTGCAAATATATTTATATTATATGGGCCTTTCCATTAATGCTCGGAGATTAAATGTCGTTAAATTAGATGTGTTTTTCAGTAACACTTGAAAACGTAGTACCTGAATTACAGCAATGGCTGCAATGGTGCAGCTGTAAACATGATACATTGCCCTGAAGAGAGAGCCTGGAATTTTTTATTGATCTTAAAAGCTTCCATGTGGTTTAAAGTTAGTGTTACGATAGCGATAGCAATAGCAATATTCAGCAAAGAATTTCACTCAAAATCACTTCAGCATCTACGGCTAGTGCCAGAAAATGACCACAGTATATACAGTTACCTAGATCAAAGTGAACCATACCGCACATATAAATATACATACACATAAATGCACACATATAACAGCTTTCTTTTTTTAAATTGCTGCTCTTCAACTGAGCTACTTTGTACCCTCTTAAGAAAACAGATAGGAGATATGAAACAGTATCATATCTCCAGGATGCATTTAGAAAATATCTTTGCAGCTGAAAAAATGCAGTGTTATCTGCTAAATTAAGTGTGGCTCTTTCAAGCAGACAGTCAACTTCCAGCTGCTGGAGAAAAGGAACATTTATTTACGAGATAAAAGAATGGGTGAAAATATGTTTATTGTATTACCCAGGGCCTTTTTCACTCATCTTTTCATGTGTTTTCATGAGATCCTAGTGAACAATTAGGAACCAGGGCACAGGGTGAAATCAGGAGCCCACCCAGCCCAGAACACAGTGCGCCTCAGAAGAAAACATGAAAAAGGAGACTGAGAGACTCCACTGGCCAATATTCCCTGCAGTACTTTGGTATTCAGCCTGGTTGTTTTTCTTGCTTCTTGTTTTATTGAGGGCTGTGAATATCATCTGCAACAGAAATCATAGTGACCACCATGAACTGAAAGACCCCAAGCCCTCGCTGTGCACTCGGAGCCTCTCTGAACATGCTCCCCTACACGGTGCCTCCCTGAACCAGCTTCCCTGCTCACTGCCTGACTATGACTCTCCAGCCATTGTTTTCCAGCTGTTCTGACACTTTTTCTTGTGTAACTTCAGATACAAGAGCAACAGTTATTGTTGAAAAAAGGAAAGAGTAGGAAAGTCACAAATATTATTATGAAACTATAATTCTGTTAAGAGCAATCCGAACATTCAGCATTGCCAACTGCAAGCCCCAATCGAACCTCTGTTGGAGTGTGACCCTGTTTCTCATCCAGAAAACAGTATTTTTCATCAGCTGAATTATTTCATAGGAAACATGAATGCAAATATGACATTAGGTAGGGAAGCAAATATATTTGGTGACAGCCTTACAGCTGTGAAGGAGAGTCATGTAACGTAACATTTTTTTTCAATTGTTGTTCCTGTTATTGCTCCCAGATATTGAAAACTGCTGGTTTGCACCTGGAAATTAACCAAAGCTGGAAGACATCTCTGTTACTATACTACTTTTTCTTTTTTTCTCATTTTTAGAATAGATTTAAGGATTTAGATCAATTACAGTGGAAACCAAATCCCTGTGTGTCCCCCAACAAGTAGCAACAGTACTCAAGGGCACATATGCACCCTAAGTGAATAAAATGCTTTAGCCTGGTCTGTGAACTCACGCTAATGAAGAGTCCTTCAAGATCCTTGAGTGCTGCTTTGCTGATATTCCCAAAAGAGGTACTAACTTTGGTCATTTTTCATGGACTGAATCACAGAACTCGAAGCACCTCTTCTTTCTCTTTCATCTATAGAAAAATCCTTGAAGCTGTCTATTCCTAATCACACCAATTATAATTTGGTTCCAAACGAGTGAATAAAAAGCAATACAAGGACTGGAACAGGACAGAATGCTGGCCCAAAAAGCTATAAATCTATGAAAAACAGCACTGTTCAACAGCTGTCCAGATTTAATTTTAGGATAAACAGTAGAACACATCACCTCTTGTTCTGCCTACCATTGATTTAATAGTTGCAGTACTAATTTAAATCATTTAATTTGCAGAACTTTTAGGTCCATCATCTGTTCCCACTGCTTAGTCAATACCACGGCTCAGCTCACACAAGAAATTGATCTGCAGGCCACTCTTTACAAGACAGATTAATTTTTGCCGATTGATTGATTAGCCTCTGTCCACTACATGTACTAATTTTGGACTATTTAAAGCTTATAAGGCTTTATATTGGGATTCATTGATTTCACAGGGTAATAAAATGATGAATGGGTATTCAGCCAAGAGCAGACAACTGATGCAAGCTTGAGGAGAGAGACCAAAATGATCCCCAAAGAGTGGAAAGCGCAGAGTTACAATGCCCCTCTGTTTCTGTTCAGATTTACCCCAGGTGGTTGGTCGTTCACTCTTCCAACCCATGCAGACCTAAGCAATACTTAGGGCAACTTCAGGCACTTTCACCAGGTCTGTGCCTCAGGAGGTGCTCTGCTGCCTCCCAGCCCTAATGTTCAGATAAAGGTCTCCTGGTTTAAACACAGCTGCAAGAGCCAGCCTGTCCCTGGCTCCATCATAGGGGGTGACAATGGACACACTTTTTACAGTCTTTCCTTCTGTCTTATCTCTTAGTGCAGCATTTTGAGGGTTTTGATCACTCTTTGTTAAGGCTCTAAAAATCACATATCCTTCCTGGAGATCAACTTAACTATTATTATTGGCCTATGATTTCATATACAAATGAATGCAATACACATGCCCAAAGGTAACAAAAATAACATGTTTTCCTGATAAAATACCATGTCTTCAAAAGCATTTTCATGTGAAGAAATTAAGACATTTTCTGGTGTTTGAGAAGGTTTTGTATTAATTCAGTTATCTCCTAAATTTTCCCAGTTGACTGAAGAACTATCTCACCGTCCATTTTTGTGTAGTCAGCCCCATCACAACACAGCTGGGAAACACAAACCTGAACTTTTACTCAGTGCTTTTTCCAGGTAGGGTTTAAGGTGTTAACAAAATCTCTAGTATATATAGCTCTGCTGAGGATCTAGTCACTGCAGGATACCAGCTAAGACCACCTTCCTTCGGCAACTGCAGTTCAGTTTTCCAGTATGGGTGGAGGACTGTTTTCCAGAGGGAGAGCCTCTTTTGGAACTCATTTCTCGTATCAGTCTGCTGTATTCAGTGTCCTTCAGCTTACGAAGTTAAAATGTGTGAATTACGTCTTCAGTTTGGTCTTTGTAGCTTGGCAGTCTTGCATCTTATAAACTGAAACATCTAATAACAATGATTCTCTTTTCAGCATTCCACAGTATTTTATATTACAAAATCTGGATGCCTTGAAAATAAGCACCATCACAATTAAATAATAAACATATCAACCTGGAATATCAACCAGCACCTGGACACATGCAGTATGTCAACCAGGGGAAAACCATCCAGTTCACTCTCTGTTGGAATTTGCAGAATTATTTTGGCTCAAGGAACCTGAACCAAAGCCTCTTTCTTTCTGCAGGTTATAGCATCAGGATTTATTTTCAGACAGTCTGTTAAGTACTTTGTATGCTCCCCACAAAATGCTCCTTGGAAGGAGATTTGTCGCTATATATAGTTCTTATAAGCATGACTGATTCATGCAGGTCTCCACAACACGCTACTTCAATTTTATCTTGTTGCCGTACCATATGTTTTTTGAACTACCACTTCAGCCTACTCCAAATTCCATCAAATAGCTTCAAAGGAGATGATAAATGGCCAAGGAGGAAAGCACTTCAGGGCAAAGTCTGTTCTGAGCTACACTTTGTAAACGAGCAGTAACTCTTCTGATTTCATTGCAATTACCCCAATTTCTATACCAGCATAACTATCTGGCTCCTCATTTTCCTCTTCCATCAGAGAGATATGTATACATTTTGTATTTAGAGATTTTGTCATGCTGAAAAATAAATCTTCCACACAACTTCCTGCTGGTTGGAATGCATTCAAAATGGAACTTACTAATTGGCATGTCATTGGACTATAGCCTTTCCAATTAGGCAATCTTTGCAACTTCAACTAAACGGTTAATTGATGTTACTGCCCTCAAATTACCAGCTTTTTGTAGATACAAATAAAAAGGAACAACACAGAAGATCCAGAATTAATAAAAAGTAGCAGCAGGTTTTCATTTTCAGACTGGCGTTTGTATGCTTTTAGGACAACTATACTATACTGGCTGAGTGCCCCAAGAATATATGCACTTATTTATTTTATTATGATTACATTGTCTGCGTGTGCTCTGTAATAAGGATACTTTCTCAAACAGGGTCTGTACAACCAAGTATTAACAGGACTCCTGGGTCTGCCTCAGAATCTGGAGCTAGAATTTCTCAAAGCCTGCCAAAAAGGAATGTTTCTCAATCTCTTCCTATACAAAAACCTCTATGAAGAAAAAACAAAAAAACAAAAAACACCTATCAGTTGTCTTGTGCAGAATTAGCTTCATGATGCTCATTTATAAGCAAGTAAAAATAAATTTTCTGTTCTAGTTTATCAGGTTTATTTTTACCCATCTTGTTTATTTGCTGGTTGCATGCATAAGAATGTGTGCATGCAGTTGTAGTTGCACAATTGCAACCATGAACGGGCTGGTTTTTCATGTCTTACAGAAAGACAGTCACAGCCAAAAGGTGCTGAAGCCTGACTTATGCTGGGAGGCAGCTATGAAGTACAGACCTGGAAGTCCAGAAGTTCTACTGTTGCAGTGCCACTATGCAGACCCTCCTTTATATGTATTTGTGAGGGGGGCAAGGACAGTTGAAGGCAATTGCTGTTTCTTTCAACACGTCAGAGGGATTTCTGAATCCTACCATCATATGCTGTTAGTCCTGCTTAGTTCCCTGTTGTTGACAAAGCCAGAAGGTAAGGCTGGGACCTGGCAGGATGACCCCAGCAGGTTGACCTGCCTGCTCTCACCACTGCTCACTCTGGAGAAATTCTTGCCCTGGGTGGCAGGCTGGCATTCCTGCCCCAAACAGGCTGCAACATACACATGTGCCGACTCTGCCTTTGGTCTGCTTGGGTATCTTGTGCAGAGCAGGAAGAAGTTTTGCCAGGATGTTAGTCATGCATTTACCCTGACCTTTCCTGCTCTCTTCCAGAATCTGACAGCCTCTAGCTAGGAGGGGGAAGTGGTTACAAGCTGTAGTTAGACCTGTTATGACTCATACTTAATTTAGGTGCAACTACAACTATACGATCTAAAGTCATGAGAACAGTTAAGACTTGTACAGTCCAAGGAGAGAAAACTGAGTGGTATCTAAACTATACATTTCTGATAATCTGCTTCTCACCAGGATGCTTGTCAAGTTCTTGAGACAGAGACTGACATACACATAACAGACCTGAAGCATCAGCCTAGCTCAAGATCCTATTTCATCCTTCAATAAATCAAATGGTAAAGATCTGCTGCGTGAGGGCTGCACTCTGCCTCTGCTGTCAGAGAGCAGCAGTGACCACCAGCAGAGAAATCCCCCATTGCAGGGTGGCGGCCAAAGGAGGAATTCTGGGGTGCTCACTGCAAAGCATGAGGGAGCAGAGATCTCTGCAGCAACCATCCCCTCTTGCACAGGAAAAAACGCACCAGCCCTGTCAGAATCCTTGGTGTACAAGAGTCAAAAGAGATGCTCATTTAGCCCTTCCTCTTTATAAAGCAGCCGTAAGAGAAAAGAGCGAGGGATTTCAGGAAAACCAGAAAGGAGGTAGACAGTGGATATGGGTCATAAAGGAAGGTCCAAGATGATGAAGACTTCTTTAATTGCATATATGTGCTTTTAAATTAAGTTTATATAATATATTAAAATTAATTTAGCATATAGACTCTAGTTGTGCATCAGGGTGTGTACAAATAGCTCAGTATCCTGCTGGGAAATTGTCTGAAGAGATTGGAGCAAAGGCAATATTGTGGTTCCCACCACAGGGCCTGGAGAAAGCTATGCTCTCCCATCCTGGCTTCGCCTCTTGGCCTCTCCAGTCCTGTGAATGTAGTTCTCTACTTTAAAAGGAGGATATTTAATTATAGCTGGATATTTTAAGTTCAGGAGAGAGGAAGGGGGGGAGAAGCAAACAGTTTACAAGACAAAACAATGCCCTTTTGTTTATTTTTTCTTTTATATTTTATATGAGAATTCTACTGCCTTGCTTTTATTTACTCTCACTCTAATTTAAAGTGACATGTATTTAAAACAAACAAGCAAAAAAGAATCTGTATGTACTACCAAACATGGAGAAAATAGAAAAAATACTGCTAATAAGACCTTCTCAAAATACTGTCACAGATAGGGTAGTTGCCTGGTGCTCAGAGAGTCTGTGTTTTGCATCTACTCATATCACTGTTTTGCCACTGGGACACGTGGAAGTTGAGGTAGCATTACTGGCCTATTTCTTAAATTGCTTGGAGACCAACAATGAAAAGCAGATAAGAGCAGGAATATAATTAAACAAGGGTCCAGCATTTTTCTTGTTCCCTTCCCCAGCTCTCACCAGTATAATTTGGCATTAGGCAAACAGAGAGGATTATTCACTCTAAATCCGTAGTGAGACAGAATAAATCAACAGCTGCAAGCCATATGATAAAACCACATCCCCTATCGCAAGCATTACCCTTGAGACAGATGAACATTTCTGTTTGGAGATCTGCTGCACGCAGCCCATGCCTCAGCAGGCTGGGTTGCCTTCAGACCACTTAAGGCAGCAATTACTAGCATACAGTTTGCAGAGAGCATCCTGGGAGACCCTGCAGGCTTGCTCATGCCATGGGAAAAAATGTATTGAAATTGAGGCTGACAGAGAGAAACACTGTATCATCTGTGGCGTGCTATGGGCTAGGTGCCGGTAATCACGGGTGTAGGATGTGTGGGATGGGAAGGGCAAAACAAATGCTCTCCATCGACAGCTCTCCTATTCAGTGTCAAAGTGAAGAGCACGTGAGTCTGTGCTGCTCCACTGCATCGTTCCCAAAATATCTGTCCTTCATACAGGCCTATGCAGAAAAACCTGCAATGGGGCAGGGGATTTCCTTTCAGTAGGGACGGAAGTTCAGATGCAACATTTTAATTTAAACATCTGTAAAACTGCTATTAATGGAAATGTTTGTACTACAGTATGGCCAACAAGTGGAAATCAAGCAGTAAAGTTCACAGCTTTTTTCCTTCCTTTTTTCTAATGAAATTACTGCAAGTAATTGGCTGTATGAAACCTTCCTTAATCATTTCCGTAGTATGCCACAACAGAAGTTACTCTGCTGAAATCCACAAAACTGTTTGTGGATTTAGATACTGCTTAATAAATAGCATGACCCGAAGTTAGATAACTTACAAAGTGGCAAAAATGTTTTTCTTGGGCACAAACCTGCAGCATTGGGGAGTTACAAGCTGGGAACGTAACAGACTATTTCACAAGCCTTATTATACAGTTACTATTGCAGAATCATAAAACTATATATTAAAAATTTATCTGGATGGCTTTATTCTGCTTTCCTTTCACCTCTTCTACAAATTCATCAGAAGCAGATACAATAAAAGAAGAGGAATATTTATCACCTTCATTCCTTTAACAAGATCTGGACATCAGCCTTTTCTAATAAAATTACAATATAAATGTGATTAAGTCCCAAGATATAAAATGATGGAAACTGTGCAGAAATTCAAAGCTATGTCATTAATGACAACGCACAGTGCTGGACCTGATAAGATGGGGAGAACTTAAGGTCTCAGAACTTAAACCTACATTTTATCCAGAATTAATTTCCTTTACTCACAATCTCAGCAACTACATGGCTATTTCTCTACAGTTGAGAGGCTTTGTTAGCCAGTCTACAAATGTCTCTTCTACTGAAAGAGTGAAAATGGGCAGCTTTCCAGACTAGTAACATACTAAAGAACTGAAAAAGCTGTAGATCAAGCTTTATATTGTCAGAGATGTTACCAGGCTAACATCAAAAGCTAGGCTGAATAAAAATTACATTTAAGGAAACAGGAGAACCATAATACACTGTCATTGTATTAAAATGTAACTTCACTTACGCAATTTTCAAAGACATTTAAAGGACTGCGGGTTGGCACCTAAATTTTGAAGATACAATATTAAATAGAAGCAGTAATAAAAGAGTTGCTTTTCTGAAAATTTAAAAAAATCCTGTATTTCAGGGATTTTCAGGTAAAAAGAATACAGTACATCTAATCACTAATCCCTGGATTGGCACATATTTCTCATTGAAATATAATATGTCTAGCTTATCACCACCTCTAAAAATTAGATATAACAAAGATTAAATAAATTTGATCATGCTGGGAAGATATCACAAAAACATACACTGGATTTTTTTTTTCAGACACTCAGGTAATGAATATTTCATGTCTGCATGTGATAATGCTTTTTCTGACATGATTTTTTAAATATATAGCCTACAGAGCTATAACAGACCTCTAAATTAAAAGCAAGGTTAAATTCTTGGGTGTCTTTAGTTCTGACAGTAACAGCTGATATATGTCCACACCAAAAGCCCATTCATCTGATCCATATTTAGAAGCTAACAAACAGATGTCAACATCTGAGTTAGTTATTCAGACTCCCTTCGGTATCAGAGGGGAGAAACTGGCATTCCTAAATGACAATTCATTCAATATTCTAGGCTTCTACTTTAGGAGGAGAGGAATCATCCCATAAAGGTGCTGCTTTGCCAGTGAGGATAACTTGGACAAAGAGCTCAGAGCTGATGTATACACGACAGATAAGTCAGAAGAGATTAATTCCACCATAAATCTCTACATCCAACATCTCACTAGTACAGGAGGCTCATGATTAATTCTTCTTAAGGGGAACATTTGCAGCTAGCAAGGAGTCCAACATGCAGTGTTTATGTACAGATATTATTCTCCCAGAGAAAGAAAAGTAAGCAGGCCAAAGATCAGCTATGTGCATTACACATTTCGCTGCACTGTGCTATTCCTATCTAACTTTTCACAAAACTTCTTTCAAGGTCTTCTGGGACTACAATCTTCATTTTGGGCTGTAATAGCTGTTCAATAAAGCTATGAGGCATCTGTGATACTGAGCAAATATATGCTTTGGCTCAGAGGCACCAGAGTTCTGGATGCTGAAAAGCAGCACATCATTGCCTTCTGAATCTGGCAGGTGTCACTCCAGAAGCAAGCTAAAAGAAATGCTGAGAGCCTGCTGGCTTTGATAGGCAGAGGTTCACAGGTGCAGTAGAGCTGCCTCTTGGGTTCAGCTTACAGGAGGTGATAGACAGTGAAGTGTAGCCTAAGAAGGGAAAGGCCTCCTTTGGGAAAAGCCTTCTGAGAGAGCTTTCATCAACACAGAGCATGGCTCTTCTCTACATTTCAATCCCACTGCTTATTATTCCACGGAACTTTCTTGCCAAAAATAACCACAAAAGGGTCAGAAGCTAAGCCAAAGGTCCATCTGAGCACAGCTAACATTTACTTGTTCACAAACTTTCTGAAAACATGCACATTACCAGCCGGGCTCTGACAGCAGAAGTTCAGCATATGGAAAAGAAAATCTGCTTTTTCGAACTAAAAATAAACACAAGATGTTCCACTGCTTAATTTAACTGCCAGCATTTCTGATTCTTCATTTTGCATTCTGTAAACCCATATCAAATTTAGAATAAGGATGATGGACAAATCAGGCTGGAGAAAAGGGAGGTCCCACTTCTCAGCCTCAACTTTGCCTCACATAGTTTCAGAAAGCAGGCATCAGCCAGTGCTTTTCTTGTGTGTAAGTATGGGAGACAGGCAGCACTAAACTGAATATAAATTATCCCTGCAGTCACATGGCCAGTTTCCTGCATTGTGAGGAGAGAACTTGTACTGCTCTATAAAGTGCTAACAAAATAACAGATGTTCCCTTAGCTTCTCCCCAGTAAAGCCTGGCTTTGTGAACATGGGTGAAAACCTGAGATCTTCATAAACCTCACCTAAAGTGCAAGGGATGAGCATGGTACAAGCCCTCTGTTGTAGTCTTTATCTTTGCAACACACTCTTCCAGCAGAAAAAAAGCAATAGAGGAAGGCAGTAGAGAATACCAAAGGTGTCGATTTTGAAACAATCTGTATGGGAAAGGCCACTTTTCTCATGTGTTGCAGTTTGTTTCTACCAGCATGGTTATTTTACAGATGGATGCACTTACTGAACTGGACCGCCCAGGAACTCATGATAGATGACAGAAAAGAAGCCAGAAGTCATGACTCTCATTTCTCTATGCTAACCATGATCTTCACAAAATAGAGGTAACATTCATGAGGAGCAGAGAGGCTTTCCTCCACGAGTGTGCAGCAGTCAGTTTTTTCTCCAGTGGCTGCATAAGTGGTGCTCCAAAAGACTGTGCAAATGTAGAGCTAAACACCACAACCAAGATGAGGGGATATTCCACATTGTAGCACAACAAAAGACGTGCTCTATTTACATTTTATTTCATCTCACTGCTTGGAAGACAAAAGTAATTTTTCTGATAGCAAATCTTTGAGTGGTGACACTTTTTACCTAACGAAGTCTGAAGCAGCACTGTCCATCATGAAATTACAGAACAGGAAAGTTTTGAGATGTAAAATTCAATTCAGAATGTTAGTCAGATTTCAGCAGCAAAAATAAAATGAAAAAAAGTGATACTTTCTGAAACATTGTATATATTTATAACATTCATGCCATTGTGACAGGACTGTGGCCAAAGCATTTTTCATAGCAACCCCTGTTGCCTCAGAGACAGCAGCATGAGAAAAGTAGACTTAGATCCCTATAACATTGATGGAATTATTTTATTTCTTAGTCCCTTAAAACAATCTCTAACTACTTAACCAGTAAATGTCTCTGAAAATAGCTAGAAAATATACGTTTGCATATTTTGACAATGTAATTATGTTTATATGTAAAAGTCATCTTTAGTAATGCTTCTGATTTTTTAAGTATTATGTTAAATAAAGAATCTAAATACTAGCATATTTCAGTTTTAACAACATAAATTAAGAAAAATGCAATATCTCTAAGAAGTAGTTCTGGAAATAATTTTGGCAATTAAAAAAATTTCTTCCTTAATTATCACAGATTGCATTCATCAACTTTAAAGTAGGGTGCTTCTGTCATAGTAGTTTATTTTATGTTAAATGCACACGTATGCACAAACACACAACTAATTCCAACATAAAAATTATTTTCAGCCTTTCCCTGTACACAGATTAATACATAATTTCTGCAGAAACATTTGAAGCATCTAAAGAACAGCAGGACATAGTTTGCTTTTATCCAAAACATTTTATAACTGTCATTTGTGAACACTCAAAATCACTCCAAGAGTGGGAGGAAATTCTTTCACTGGCTGTAATGGTGGATGAAAAATGTACGTGCTTCAGGGAAAAGGAAACAGTTCTAATATGCACTAAGGCATCTGAGGACAAGGGCAGGAGAGAGCAGGGGGCTGTTTGTTGTTGAACATTTCCTAGAAGACAGCATCTATAAACAAGCTACATCTACTAATAACTAAAAACACAGAAATTGCAAAGTTGGAAAGAGTGGAAAAAACTCTTCAATATTCAGACACAGAGTTCATCTGATATTGGGCAAGTACAATCAACTGTGAATTTTGTGCCAGCGATATATTTTCTAAAACATAGCATATGGCATTTCCTGCAGTGAATCCAGGCTCCTCAAAACCTATAAAAGGCCTTTCTTCCACAATACAAATAAGGTATGTCAAAGACAGATGAGACTATACAGAAGGAAGTAACATTGTTCAAAGCAACAGTGGCCCGTATCATAGAAGTGAAATCCCTGTGCTCAGAACAAATACAGAAGTGCCACTGTTAGAGAATCACTGCATAATTTTGGTTGGAAAGAAGCTCTGGATGTCTCTGGTCCACCCCCTCACTCAAAGCAGGACCAGCCTTAGTGTCAGATCTGGCTTCAAGGCGAGAACACATTTCTCAGGGCTATGCCTCCTTCAGGTGTGAATGTCACCAAGGATGGAGATTCTCCTTCCTCTCTGGGCAAACAGTTCTAATTTAAATGTCATTTATGTGTAGTTGTATGTATGTGCATATTTCAGTAAAGAGAAAATACAATGCTCCTGGAATAGCAGAGCAGTACCATAGTTATAGCTACAAACAGGGAGAAGCTCAGGTGCTGGGATGTCTTGGCAGCAGAATGCAGGAAGCTGAATTGCCAGCTATGGCTTACCTTGGCAATGAAAGTCTCTGGCTTTATCCAGTCTTTTGCCTTTCCTAAAAGCACTGCATGTTCCATATATATTTCTGTTAGGAGACCTGGGAAAAATAGACATCTATCAGATGAGCAGACTTCGCATTTAAGGAGAGGTTTGGTAGGCAGCAACCTTCTTTTAATCAATGTAATATTAATATGCAAATTAGCAAACTGCTTAACAAGAAAATCCAAATAAAGCTTAATCAGCTTGTGCATATAAATAATTTCATATTATACAGTCTACTTAGTCCTTGAAGTCTAGCGTTAAACAAAGGGAGAGCTCTCTGCAGTATCTAAAGTGACAGGTGCTTCCAGTTCCAGGTACAACAGACTAGTAGTTATTTTATGCTCCCCCTGTGCTGCAAATCAGCAAGGTTAATCCAAACAGCAAACAGGAACATTTATGAAGAGAAGTCAAATAAAAACTTTTATCAGAAGAGCAGGTAAAGTAATAGTTACAATGACTGGCAAGAGCACTTCAACTCAAGTTCTACTTTTTACTTCATTAGACGATAGGGAAGTGGAGTAAATGGTATGTAAATTAAGTACACTTATTTTAGAAAATCAACTACAAAAATCACTTTCAAATGTGGTTATAGGTATGTAGAGGCTTATCTGATTGGGATAGTGGAGATAAAAGCACAGGGATCATTCATGAATCCCATTAGATTTAATTAAATTAAGACTGTGAACAAATATGCCAGGAAGGATGTAGAGATTCTGGCTTCTGTCCCAGTTATTTTCTTGGGGGCTTTCCTCTAAGGCAATATTTGTGTATCTCTTCTGCTGACTGAACTTTTTCAAAGTCAAGTTTTCTGATGACCCTATGCCCTAATATTTACTATAAAATAAAGAATAAGCTCATGTGCAACTGATAAAAATGATAAAGCTGTGGCATTTATTTTTGTGCTTGACTTCAGAGGTTAACAGAAAAGAATTAACCTTGAGACAGATGGGAGGCACGGGGAGTGCAGGAGGATGAGAATTTTTTTCTGCTTTAGGGTGAAACACATTTAAGGTGACCTCTTCTTCCAGTACCATTTACCTTTTATTCCACCCTTTGAGGGTTACCTGTCACGGGTTGTGAAACATCTCCACTGGTAATTTTGTTAATATGTAAGCCTCCTTTGGGTACATACTGCCTCAGAAATTTTAAAAATAGGAAATACTCTTCAGATTGTACACTCATACTCCAGGCCAGTCAAGTTCATTGTATTTTATCCAGTAATTCCTGAATAGAGCTCTGCAGACTGGAGCTGAATTTAAGACTATAGACAGACATCAATTTGTAATTAATAGCCTTTTAAGACAAAGAAACTACCAGATCTCTCAGAAGCTGTTTCAGGGTCTCATTACTCTCACTGATAACATTATTTGCACTTCTTCACTTCTTGATCCTTTATTTATTACACAATTGAGGAGGGGAAAAACAACATTTTATTTAAGCCAAAAGGTTACACAAGTCGTTCTGGAATCCCTGGCAAAGTTATATTTCAGCATTCTGTCACGCTTGTAGAGAGTGAATCATGGACTGTAAGCCTCCAGTTAGCTTTTACTTTCAAGATAATACTTACTATCTGACAGAGCAATCCAAGAAGCGATGAGGAAGAATGCTTAGTTCTAAAAATATTTTTTTAATAAGTGAGCTGATAAAACTCTCATGTTACTATAGAGAGAGGTGCAAGAAATCTTAAAATGAACAACTTTCTTCTTCCCAAGACGTAATTTATACTGTGAAGCATGAGGGTTAACTGTTTTTTCAAACTCATATTAATTTGGTTTAGTATGATGATATCATTACTCATATCAAATATATTAATAAATCAAACCTTTGGATGTTGTATCTGATAGTGCTAAAATTCTGAGACAGCTGTATGGGCTGTGGGGAATAAAACAACCCATCAGCTCCAAACCTTTTCCATTAAATAACCAGAATAATATGTGCACAATATGCTTCCTTTATAAAAACAAGATTACTATGTCATCATTTTTTAATTCTGTGCTCATCCAGATGTGAGCACAAAATAAAGGATGATATGGAAAAATCTTTATATTCCCTTTTATAAGCTCAGCTTTGTATCTAATTGAGTGATGTCATCCCAGGAGTAACGAAAATACGAACATCATCAGACATCCTGAAATTCCCAGAATGCAGTCGTTTACTGGATAGTAGCTTATTTTGGTTTTACTAGCTTGTGAAAAATACCAGTACCCCCCAACAGGCTATCCTAATGAAGATTCACTGAGTTTCAGTTTAAATTAAGAAGAGTTAGCATTCCCTGTTTTTTTAGATTTATCCTGAAAACAACATTTGAATGAACAACCTATAGAGCTATGTACGTAAGATACATCAAACGTGCTTGGGATCTGTACCCTTCAGCAATGAGATATACCCATTTCTTTTAACCTGTGCCTGGCATGTTTTCTGTGTGATACTCAACAAAAACAATGCAGCACAGTAACCCAGAAGAGGTCCTCAGTCCTGAGGTAGTGGGGGAGTTAGAAGAGGTGGAGCTTCTCTTTGAAAATTTTTTTCTTAGAAATGGCCATGATGAGGTGACAGAGGTTTCTAGGACACCTGCTGTTACCACTTAGTATATTTAAAAATCGATAAGAAGCACAATAAATATTTCATAATGCTTAATTTACAAAGGCATTTTCATGGAAAGTGGTCATATTTGAGTATCTTCCCCTGCAATTTTGTAAACAGTTCAAGGTACAATCAGATTAGCTTGATAGGACATGTGTAATTCAGTTTATGCTCACGTAGCAACTTCTTTTGCCATCAAAATGTGTGTTTTCTCTCTCTCTCATTGATTGTTTTAGGGCAGCCGTCTGGAATATTCTGAGAGTCTTTCTTTGCCAGAAAGCACAAGTCTTTACTAAAGGCTGATTTATTCTTCCACCTTTGATCTATTACTGTAGAACATTTTTCTGTGTTTGTTCTGTGCTCCTGAGTGGAAAATTACTTGTTTGTATCTCGTGTGCAGCAGAACAATGAAGCTAGGCCAGTGCAGACCCTGCATGCTGGCAATCATGCTGAGCAAAGCAGCATATTCAAAGGGTGTTTTGGTCAATATTGTCCTTTATGGGTGGTTGGGAAATAAAAGAAGTGAAAATGGGAAGAACTAAACTAGGATTTAATTAGTACCAGCATCCAATATTTAAATACACAATATTTCTATTAGATCAAACACCTGAGCTCAGGTGAGGCTAGTATTTCACAAGACAAACTTACTCTCGTCTCATGTCAGCATGGCCTAACAGAAACGGGTTTGTGACTGCAGGCAGGAGGGACAGACAGCTTTGAAAATGAGAGTGCAGGAATCTATCCTACCGCCCCTTCATACTGCCAAAGGACAGAAGGTGTAGCTCAGTGCACCACGCATGCCATTCAAGGTCATTGGATCTTCTATGCTACAGCTGAAATTGCACTCTGAAATGGCTTAGGAATGTGGTAAAATATGTGCTGGAGGTCACCGCTTTCATTATGTGGGAAAGTCCACAGGGTGCTTTGAGCACAGAGCTAGGAAAACTGTATTTATCGGTACCCCTGTAAATAGCCAGTAAATAACAAGGTCCTTACCTGCATGCAGAGGTGTGTTTAGCACAAGCAGTTCCTAAATATCAGATTACGGACCATATTTCTGACTCTCTGTAACATTTAGCTTCACAGTAAAACCTGATGGATCGATACAGCCAGAGTCTTCACAATACTTGTCTTCTCTTGTTGCTTTTTAATTTAAAGTCCACATATACAGTGTTTAGCTTGCCATAAATGCCACAAAAAACAGTACTTCTAATTTTCCTTAGAAAACATAGGGTAGACTGCAATTTGCAAGTTTTATGTATTTCTGTGACTACAGCAGAAGATGCATTCAACAAAGCAGTGTTAGGGCTTCATAAAGATAAAGTTGATTTTAATAGAAAATCCCTTCTCTGTCACCAGCAGAGGACTGAGCTCCAAATACTCAAAAATCTCTTCATAGGAAAGAAAAATGCCAGATGCTTTCTCAAGAGCAGCACTTGAGTATTTGCTGTTCATGACACTAAATATTTATGATTTTTGACAGATTTGCTAAAAAATAATAGTTGTTGGCCTAAGCAAGTTTCCATATCAACTGCTTGCATCACTGAGATGCTTCCTGTTTTATATTTTGGTCACTCACTTGACTTTAAATAGAGGATTGGTTCATAAATCACTGATTTATGCTTGAAGCATGTTGGTAAAGCATTGAACAACATGATTTGCCAGGCAGTCTACGTTCTTTAGAGATACAAGACTGACTGAAGAGGTGTTGAGAGAAACCGATTAAGAAGCAAAAAGTAGTGTTTGGTATTGCTTGTTCACAAGTTGTCAGTGAGCTGCTGTATCAGCACAAGAAGGGCTTACCCCAGATGGAGGGCAGCGCATGATCCCAGCTGTTCTGCAGTACACGGTCTCTCAAGTTCCTGGTCTTACTGCTCCAGCAGATTTGTCTGAAAACAGCAGTGAAAAAAAACCATGATCCAGAAATATTTAACCCCCTTTTGTCTTAGCATTTAATTGCAAATGACCTTGTTTTAAAAGCAAAGAACTCACTCATGAGTATTTTAGCACTAGACAATGTGCTGGGACTGGGCCATGGCAGGGTGAAAATAAAGCAAAGGGATAACTATTTTAAAAAGACATTATTAACATGATAAATTTAAATACCCAGTACACTGGAATCAGAGTGGAAAAAGCACTCATTAACATTAAAAAAACCCTGTGAATTAAAAGAGCTATTAATTTGCCCTGAAATCAAGAAATGTAATGGTTAGCAGTAATGTTATTTCATTTTTATAGTTTATGTTTTGCATCTTTTTAAATATAGTTCATTTGTATTAGTGTGGTCAGTTTTGAGGCTATAAACATTTTTCAGCTAATTTTATTAATAATTTATTACTAGAAAAAGACATCTAAAATTTCCAAAGCCACCTCAATAGCTGAGATGCCTAGTGACACTAATTTTGGTGGGAAAAAAAAAAATTTCCAGCCTTACAAAATACAGCTTTCCTTTGCAAAATTAGATTGTGAATTTGGACTTATTGATAAGGTAAACTGTAGCTTTATGGAAATGTTAATAAGTTGCAGCAACATTTTTATCCTCAATAATTTTTGTTAACAGTACCACTGCATAGCTGTAGCTAAGGCTAAATTGGCACTAGCATATAAAATCTTCGGGGTGTTTATGAAGTCATTACATTTTGATTGGGGTTTTTTTTTGCAAATTTTCCATCAAAATGATTTAAAAAATCAGTTTTGAGTACTGTGCATTTTCACAGACTTGCATTTTCTGATAGACTATGTCACTTTTACCAGTTATTTCTCAACCAGGAAAATAAAATAAGAACAATTGTCCTGAACTGGGGCAGCTTTAAACTGAAGGTTTGATGAGTGTATGTATCGAAGAATCAAGTGTAAACATTTTTGTGTAGAAACTCAAAACCCATCCCTTGGCTGAGATTTTGTTATGAACTAAATCTTCTTGAGCAATCCCTCTCTTGCCCCTTTGGCAAGACACCTGCTGATGAAAGTTATGGATCTTCTTCTGTAGAAGGAAGATTTACACAGACTAGGAACTCTCAGCCTGGAAAAGCTCAAGGAATGTGCTACAAAGAGCTGGTCTCAAGTGGCATGGAGGGAGCAAAGCAGGAAAACCACATTGGATCTTCCAAAACAGGAATGAGGGTGCATCTAGCAAAACTAGCAGAGAGCAGATTCAAAATAATTCTACTTCTTCATATCATGAGCTTGAATTCCTTGCCATGGGATGCTGCAGATGCAAGAAGTTTGCAGAGATTGAAATGTCATTGAAACACTCCTGGGAGACAAAATCCATTAAAGACTCACATCAGCTGTGAATGCAATGTCTGTTACCTTTTTCATTTCTTTTCCCCATGCATGGTCCCTAAGCAAAATTAGATATCAACTTCACTCTTTCTTTCTTGTAACTTAGTTGTGCATATGCAGCTTTTCTGTCACTTCACGGGAGAGCCTTTTATGTGCCTTTCCAGTGAAAAGGCCTGAAGCTAGATCCAGTGCAAGGGCCAAGACAGGCTGCTGCAGAACTGCACAGGGAATTGGATCCACGTTTTCTCTTTGGAAAATTTAGGATTAAGGAAATCGAGTTTCTTCCAAGAATCCAGACTAACCCTCCTCTGAACAAAATCCTACCCGATGCTTGCTCAGAGAGAGCAGAAAGGACTGACACAAGAAACCACAAAAACAAACGCTGACTAGAGAAATGGCTTTGAAAGGCTGGATTGCTCCCCCAGATAAAGAGGCATAGGCAGATTTGGCAGACAGAGGAGATGTGTTTAAACAAGTCGAAAATCAGGAATTGTAAGTGGGGATGGAATTAAAACCCAACAAGCAGGAAAGCAGAGTTCATATATTATCAGGAAATTTTAGTTCACTTGCATTACAAGAACCACATGTAGCAAATAATAGCTATGGATTTACTTGACAACCTTTGTAAACCTAAGAAGATGTGATTCATTATCAAACATCTTTAGAAGATGAACCTCAATTTCATTTCTTTCTGATCCCTTTCAGTACTTAATTTCTTTCTAATAGCTGCTGACCTCGATAACCTAACCGATACCTTTCTGAGGCATGAAAGTTTTTTTTCATGCCTGAGCCTGTAGCTTCCATAGTACCATCAGGGCCAGACTGAAGGGTCAAGGTACTTGCCGATGTTTGCAGTTGTAGAAGGAAACACTGCCAAGGTTTAAAAATTGTTGTCATCACCCTCATCATGGAGATTTTCTGAAGGACTGTGAAATGTAGATTGAAAAAATCTGTGGTGGACAGGCAATGAGGAAAGCTCACTGATAAATGTCCTCACTTTAAAATGCACAAGCACAGTTGACTACTGCCTGACTGGGGCATGACCAAAGTGTAATTTAAGTTCTACGTCATGCCCTCTGCTACATCTCTACAGCAATGGTATTTCATTTAATATTAGTGATAGCGGCACAAGATAAAAACAGTAGCAAGTGAGGAATCTTCTCCATATTTGAAATAACATCTGGGGCACTTATGAAGGACATATTTCTTCTCTGAGTCAGTGGACTGAAGTTAAGGCCAGTTTGCGCTCTGCAGTGCAGCCAGCCCAGCAAACATTTCTCTGAGCAGGCAGTGCCAGGAGCAGGCTGAGACGCAAGGGATCCAGCAGGACACAATCACTGTGTAATTCCTAGCGAAGCATTTTAAGAACCTACCTTTCTTCTGTGACCATCTGGTACTACTCCAGCCAGTTTCCTGCTGCTCACTAAGCAATAAAGATTGAAAATGGCAGAAGTGGGTTTTCTGACATTATTTCTTTGTGTTGATTGTTATCATGGGTCACAACTATCTGCCATTCAATGTTGCAACCTTCTTTCTGTCATCAGATGAGAAGCAGTACTGTTTTCCAAAACACTGTCTAACCAAGGAGTTCCTGGAAAAAACTTGTAGCCCATATGGCTGCAAAGGGATGTTGTGCCACTTGAACTGAAAAAAAACCACAACAAAATCAAGCTACTGTCCATACTATGTTGTTCTACATTACTATTAATTCAGTTTACACACTTCAGTGGCTCAGTATATAAACTAATCAACCTGAAAAAAGAAGTTGTACTATTGGCACTATTTTTTAGCCAGCAGTCAGAAAAGGGGAAACGAGCAGACACCATTCTTTTTTAAGATGTTTTGTGTCTAAGCAGCATTCCTGTTTGCTTGTACTGGATATTTAATAGCAACACGTTCAATAATTAAAGTGTACTGTAAAAGCCACTCCAGGAAACTCACATGCTATCTCATATTGAAAAGCCACCTTTAAATATCACACAGGAGAGCATTAGTGCATTCAGCTGATGAGTGAGTTCCCCTTTCCAGACTTCCTTAACTTAGGGAACCATGCCACAGAAACAGTGGGTTTAGCTTGGCCTTGATTTAACTAGTCCATTGTAAAAAACATACAACAGAAGCCCAATCTTACTATTGATTCAGCAGGAACAAGTTTCAGTCTGCCACCGTTAGACATCAAAGTATTTCTGCAATAATGAAATTTTCCAGGTGTTAGGCAGATTTATTATAAAACAGGAAAGAAATGACAATATCCAAGAACATTTGAGCCATCACATTTCCAGCGCATAGCTTCCACTTCACAAGTCACAGAACTCAATTTGTCCAGGATTTCTAAAACTGACACAGATTCCCAGACATTATCATACAATAAATGTAATAATTATTAGCCATTATGACACTGTCTTGAAATAAATTTGCATTACAAGGGTAGGCTTTACTGTTTTTTCTTGCTATTGTTCCTTCACTTATATACACAATTTTCTTTTAAATGTAGACTAAATTTGACATTATGAGCATCTTACATATCTGACCTAAAAATACTGTACCTTGACATACAAATACATGTATTTAATATTGATGATAGAACTGCATTTTCTGGATTCCCTGCAAATGTTTGGTAGTTTGTGTGCTTGAAATAAGCTGCTAAGCTGTAATGACCAGAAGTCACTAATTCTTCTCCGGAAAAGGCCAATGTACTTAAAATTCTGCTCTTGAAAAACAGATGGTGCTCATGGGCAACTCTCCCATGCATGTGCCAAAATCACAGAATGTCAAACTTCCTAGAAGAGTCCTGTGTGGTAAGTTGAGTTGAACCCTATGCAATAGCATGCAATTAGAGTAGGATTTTCTATTCTAATTAGGCCATCAAATTATTTTCATTATTAAATATAATTTAGTTATTTCCCTACCCTTATGTTTGCACATTTTCAAAATTCCAGTTTGTAAAATTTCATTTTCTGGAATCAGTTAATTTGGTCAGTGTCCCCATTCTGTACATCCCGCTGTGGATGTGCACAAACATCTTTCTGTAACCTTAATTTTTAAATGAAGTAGATTGAACATACCTGATTTATCCTTTCAAAATGCATCTTAGCTGAGATGAACTCACTTAACAAAAGGAACATTTTCCAAAACAATGTTTAAGCAAACTGCAGAAGTGCTACTGAAAGCTCATTTTGAATATGCAGTTCTAAGCATTCACAAAAGTCCTGTCAGCCTCGCAAGGGGCTGGCCCCTTGCTCCCGAGCGACACATATCAGGCCTGAGGACAAGCAGGTCAGCAACAAACTACCAGCACGCTTCTCAAAAAGTATTCAAAGGATAGAAAAAAAAAAAGAAACCAGCCTAACACCTATCTAATTGAGATTAACTTTTAAGGCATTTATGGTCAGAGGAAAAGCAACTGTGAACAGAATCCAATTGTTTTAATTTGGGGATTTTTTTTTTAGTTTCTACGTCTAAAGCACTGGGACTGTTTAATAAAATAACAAAAGCATGCTGCTTTTTGACAAAATGTGCTGGTGGTTGAGAAGTGGTTAGTACATTTTACTGACTGTACAATTTATGCTTAAAGGTGCTTTCTCTTCAGTTCTGTTAAAAATCGGTGCACATGTACATAGTACAAGAAAATACTACAGACAATATTAAATTAATTATCTGTGACCCAATACTAGAAGATAACTGGATAATTATACAACTACAGAAATTTTAATAGTTATATTTCCTGATAAACTTCTGCTATCTTGGATGACTTTATATGCCCCATATCTAACACTTGCTCAATATGAAATTTTAGTGACATGTCTGTTTACATACTACAATCTGCTGGAAAACGTGCATTTTCTTTTAGGTTTTGGGACCATTTATTTTGTCTTGAAAGAATGCGAAAGAAAAGACAGAAAATCTTCTACCATTTTTGTATCTGTGTTCAGCCTCAACTTCATGTATTATTAAACTTGGTATTTGCCAGGTCTTTCTCAAGTGCCTTTGCTTTCCTAGCCCTTGAATCTGCAGTCACAATGTTTTGGTAGGTTTCTATTCCTGTGTTCAGGCAGGCTTACAGTACTACAAGAGGTTTTTTTCCCCATGATTTATTTTATGTCCTGGGAAAAGCCAGTATCTTAGAAGCACAAACAGAAAAATACAGTAAGGGAAGGGAAGGGAAGGGAAGAAATTAATCCACATTTTCAAAAAATCCACTTACTTATTAATAAGTATTGTATCTATACTATCACTCACACAAACACTGCCATAAGTTTAAGGAATGAAAATTAAATTCTGAAGTGGCTGTCAGGCAAGACTGCTTTAGCTGGATGGAATGCATTACCATTTGATCAGAAGGGTGTGTTGACTGATGGCACATACAAATACTTGCCACAATATCTCTAGGCCAAACTGACATTCGAAGGACCTGCCCAAGTACTTCATCGGTTATTTTTCATCATCCTTACGTCCATATTCACGCTTTCTCCGGCGCCCCTGCCTGCCCACCCGCCCCCGCCCCCGTCATGTCCTGGAACCCTGCAGCCTGTACTCAGACCCTGTCTACACCCAGTTAGCTAATGCTGTGGACTGGACTGTCTTCCAGATTGGCAGCAGGCTATCACTTAGAAAGCTGATTTCTCAGCTGTCTTGTCTCCTTATCCCACCTCCTTTCTGCTCTGGCCCTGTGATGTTTAAGAGGCAACAAAAAAATAATATAGTTGGGCTCCAGATGTTATTGACACAACTGGTTCTCAGCTTCCTTGGATTATTGATGTATATGTCTGCCTTGACTATGGTGCCAAATCTAGTTATTTTCTTGCAAGTTGCACAGTACCTCCTTAAGGCCCCAGTTGTGTAATTATGCGAGAAAGCCAGCAGCAGCTGAAAAGAAAGTTTCTAGACTACATGTTTGTGGCAAAAGGTTTGAAAACACAAGGAGCCTTATAACCTAAGGCTCCAAAAAAGGCAAAGCAAAAAAAGTTCCTAGGATGTTTTCTTTTTTCTTCATGACTTAGGAGCTCATTTAATGAGTTTTCTGGGCTCTGAACTCACTTTTCAGTGCATGGGTTTGGCATTGCTAATGTAAATACTCAGTAATCAGCACAAAGTGTCCCTTTATTTTGGGATCCAGTAAGTCACTTAGTTATGAGAAATATTTCCCAATGTGAAAGAGTCTTCGTGTATTGTATCACTAGATGCTGTATCAGTATTGCAGGCTCTCAAATAAAAAGATCAATCATAACTTTTCAGTTCAAGGCACTATGTTAAAATAATAAAGTCAAGCCAGATAATGCTTAAAGATCCATCGTAGCTAAGTGTTTTTTCAAATTCCAGAAACCAGTCTCAAATACTGATGCATTGTCATTTTTCGTATTTTGTTATATTGCATTAATAAGGAGAGAAATTGCAATTCACATTACCATGTCATTGTAATTCTAAGATATGAACTGCTTTTTATTGTAGACTGAGCTGAAATAATCAAACTGATTCCACTTAGGTTGGTCTTTTTCAAGATGAAAAAGGTGTTTTTCTACTTTATCTCCTCTGCATGGTACGATGAATACTTCTGCAGTTATCTAGCAAAACACAGCTTTTTAATTATTCTCTTCTCTTCTGCCTACTAGCTGATATCATACAAGTGAAGCCTTAGAGAGAAATCTCTCATCTCAATTTATACTCCACATTATCTTACATCTACCAACATTATCCCTTCTGGAATTATCCTGAAAAATGTGTAATAATTCACATCAAAATTTCAAGGCTGCCTTTTGGTGCTGGGTACATAATTTTGTACATGTATTTGAGCAAAAAATTCAACCCTATGCACGTATTTGTCTAGAAGTTTTCCTCCAGTTGGTGGATACTGCACTGATTGGGAATCTAGCAGTTTCCAAAACTGAATCTGTTTTGTTGCATTTGATCATATCAGTTCCCTTGGACATAGCCACCATTCCTGTGCCACTGAACTTTGTGCTTAGGCATAGCTAGAGATGGAAGTACACGGAGCACTGTCAGTACGTGGAGCCTCTCTAACCAGGACCTCTGAACTATAAACCATAATGGCAAGTGAGATCCCACTAACACACATCTGAATGACGTGAAAAATTAATGCTTTGGCCTGCCTGAATGTAAATTGCATGTTTCTGAAATCACAGAAGACCAAGGAGGTTAAACACAGCTTGCAAGTTACCATATCAAAACAGCCTGATGTGAGACATAGGAGCACACTGAAGACACTGGCTAAATTCATTTGTACCTAGGAATTTCCACATAGCACCCAAGACATACATCACACCTTGCTACATACAGCACATCCTGATCATGCTCAGGAGATGTTCATCAAGCTGCATGTAACAATAATAGATTTTAGCAACTACTACCTTAATTAGACTGTCTTAACTAATTGATTTGTTTACTATTTCTCCCCTATGATACAGCTAACTATGGCTGTAATACAGGCCTTCCTATAAAATCTATTGTTATGTTGAAATTTAGGGATGGCTCCCATAACGTGACTGGCCAACGACAGAAAACAGACATGGTTGAAAGCAAGCCTACAGCTTTCTACTTTGGAAGTCAGATTTATCCATTTAATATTGGTTATCTCATTATACAATTAGTTCATTGTCTGGGTATTCTCTACAAGCAATGAGGAGACACAGTGTAAAGGACACCTCTACTCCTGCAGGTCAGAATGGGGTAACTCCCACCCCAGTGCCTAGTCTCTGCCTGTGGCTCTTTGGTGGGACTGTTCACAAGGCAAATATTACGGATTGCATGTGGTTGACTTCAGCTACACTGAGAGGTCACTCTGACTTCAGTTTAACTCTGTTCACTTAAAAAAATAAACCCAGAAAAATTAACTTTGTGGTAATGTCAATTTCTTGCACACAAAAAAACAAAAAGGGATTTTAAATGCGAAGTATAAAACCCATCCATTTCAGCTGAGACAGTAATTTGGGTGCAGTATAGCACTTCATACTGAAATTGAAATCACTGTGCTTCCACAGATATCAAGTTGAATTATGAGCTGAAAGTTGATAAAAAGATTCCTTTGCATTCACAGGAGTGATTACATTTAATCCACTTAACATCCTATTACATGTTCACTAGCTATTCCCCTCCTTCAGGTTTCTTTCGCTAAGACATGCTAGCCGGCACAGTCCAGATGGAGGCCTGGGCAGGATGACGAAAAGGCAGGACAAACTGTCTCAGATGAGGGTACTAGAATCTCTTCCAGGGCATTTTAACATGTTAGTTCAGATCCAGCCATAGCAATAGAGTTAAGAGTTACATTCACTGCAGAATGCAGGAATACACAGAGAAGGAAGTTTACCTAGGCATACTGAACTCAGCTGTGGAGAGTCAGTGTGCCAAGAGGAATATCTTTCATTCTATCATTACAAGGCACTTGTAATAATTACAGAAGTAATTATGATTAATATAGGAGCTTATGGAAGAAACCTATTATTATTTATGGTACGTATATATGAACAGTAGGGCTTCAGTTCTTGACCTTTATCATTGACCGTTTCTTGCTTGGCTCCCTAGAATTTATAGAAAGAAAAATGTGCACCCATCTAAACGTACAAAGGCACACTACCTGCTATATTCTGCTTCTTAATGAAATTGTGAAACTGACAGTCATCCAAAAGCAACATGTGACCCTCTGTATATTTACGGTATTTACAAGGCACTAGGTAATTCCAAGACAAGATGTGTTTGCTGAAATGTAAAACGATAAGGTGTCAGGAGGGGCTGGTGAAGGTCTTCTGCACAGTGTGGCATAACAGCACTCAGCAGTTTCAAAGCAATTTGCATCACTTAAAGAAGCCAATTTATGTTGTTGTAAACAGAGCTTTTTCCTGCATTACAGGAGGTGGTACATACAAGTACACAGGCTCAAGACAGTTTCTTTAAAGTTTTTTCATTTGCAGAAATACATTATCTCTCTGCTGTGTGCCAATGACAGTAAAATATTCCACTCATTTCTAAGAGTCCTCCATTCCACTGCACCCTCCCTTCTTCCCTATGTCCAGCTGTCATTCAGTTCAAATGGCATTGTTATTTTAGTTGTCAAGGTTTCAGAAGGGCAATACCAAAAAAGGTATTCAGTTTGGAAAATATGTTATGTGTTCTTGGAACCACATATAATTGGTGACCTCATGACTTTAAATATAAACTCTGAAACCTAAGAATTTATCTGAAGAAATAGTAAGATTTCACGCACATTTTGTTAATCATGCTCATTTAGACTGACTTAAGGAGATTTCTTGTTTTGTTCCTTTTTTCTTAGGATTTGTTTCTCAGTAGTCGACAGCACTGGCCAGTGTTGAAGGTAGTGGGCAAGCGCCCACATGCTTCCCTGTTGAGGCTCTGACCTGGACCCCTGTGCCATCCCAGCCCTACCTCAGGGCAGCTCTGCCAATATGCTTCAATCTCCACCCACAGCTCCTAACTCCATCCTTCTCCCCGCCACCTGTCCTTTCTAGGCCTTGTCATTTACTCTGCTATTGGGATGCTGTCCAGGACCACAAAACAGATCTGTAACAGGGTCACGGATGACTTCTTCAGAAGAACTGCCATAATGAGCGAGACCAAAGGTCCACCGCATTCAGCATCTCCCAACAACAGCCCATAGCAGATGCTTAGGAAAGGAACACTAGCAGCAGGACGAGCAGAGGAAGACTCTTCCCAGTCCGAGGAGCACTATCATCATGTCTTTAGCTCATGTGCAGCTACACATCCTTATTTCTGTATATTCTTAGTACAATTTGGATCATAAACAAATTGTGACAGGGTGGCTTTCTATTACATCATGAACATCATGGTCTAGTAAAAATTGCTTCATAAATAACGCTGCCATTGTCAAAGTCACATTTACTTATAGATTGCACAGACCAAATCTCAGGATGTTTACAGAGACACTAACAAGGGACAGGTTCCAATGACTGAAGCCATTATGTGTGTTTTAGTAGAATATGAGACAGGACAGGAAAAGTCTGTCACCCGTCTTCTGCTCGAGCCCTTGGGAAGGGGACCTGCTGTAGCTGTCCCTGTGGAGAGCCCGCACAGCAGAGGGGCTCCGCGCACACACTCACCAAAGGGAAAGAAGCAAGAAAGCGGGTGCTGAACAAGGCCTCCTCTTGCAGAGACTTCCCCAGCTGTCTGCAGACAGGGCAACCAATAGGCAAAATCACCTTCATTACAGACCACTGCATGGACAGCACTATGTGCAGGGGGAATGGCAGTTCAGTGTAAAAGCTCCATCTGCTCCCAGTTTGACTGCATCTCGCGCCTGTCTGTAGCCCCAAGGAAGACTGTTACTACTTGCATCAGCATTCATGGATGGGAGGAGGAACAGATTTCACTTTAGCCTTTATTTGAATTGAGCTGGGGAAGTTTTCTTGCCTCATCAACACTTGATGGAATAAATACCTCATCACTGTACCCACACGTACCATACCATACACATCATACATCAGGATGAAGGTTTTCTGTCCCTTCTAGTAACCACTCTGTGGTTTTAGCTTTAAAAAGTTAATAGCTTCTTGTGTTTCCTAACTGGACTATTCTCCCTTTGTCCACTCTCCAAGGATGCAGTTGTTTAACAAGCGTAACATGCTCCCTTAAAAAAAACTGGCTACTTACAGACAACGTGTACACAGGCACACAGGTTTGTTTGTTTAAGTGCTTTGTCTCTTTGGTTCCTTATATTTTTTAACTTGTAATTTCATTTCCTGTTTCTTATTTATGTTGTTTAGTACACAGTCCCTGAACTATGCTTTGCCTTTTGATGAACATTCCCTCTGGTAAAAACAGCAGCACAACAGGCCAAACAGCCACTGTCAGCTGAACTGACTCCTGCAGTTGGAAGCAGAGCCACTCTTACTAGCGTAATTAAATTTCATAGCTTAAAAGAACATGCACCCTTACTGATCTACAGTATGCAGCTGGTGATTAAATTCCAAAAAATTCATTTCTCTAAGACATTTTGTTCTATTCCAGTTCTCCTGGGATGATCACATGGTCATTCAAAATTTGTTGATATGCACTATTCTGTCATTAAAAGGATCTGAGAAAGCTCCTAATACAGAGACACAGATTATTTCTTTTGAATCAGACTACAACAGACGTTCTAAAAATAGCTAAGGAGAAAACAACAGTGTCTTAAAAGCCAAAAAAAGTAAAGTAAACAATAGATAAACCTAGCTGAGAAATAAAATCAACACAGGCCAAAACAATTCAAACAAACTCCCCAGACAATCAAAAAACCCAAGCAAAGACTGGAAAAAAAGAGTTGTAAAGTGTCACTGGAGAAGTCGCAAGGGATGGTGAAGTCAGAAGCGCACAACAACACAAACAGAATAATATCTTCAGCTGCCTGCAGAGTAGCTGATGGGGAAATGGAAATCTGGCTGGGGAGACCATTGTGGGTACAGAGGCACCATTTAACGCCAACTCCATCCCTGTAATTTCTGTACCTTGTGGGCACCGGATGTGCAATGGATGTTCAGATATTTCTCTTTAAACTATCAAATAGGTGGGATTTTCCCTGGCATTTCTGGAGATATCACTACTGCTTCATTGAACTGTATTCATTACACATTTCTTCAATGAAAGAAACAGTCACTGGCCTGAAGAAAAAGACCAAGATCATCAATAGACACTTCTGTGTAATAACTAATGATTAGAAGGGGGCTCTAAGTCTCATCTGATTGTTAAACAAAAAAGGAGAAAGGTAAGCCTTTGAAAGTCTGTTGAAGCTTTAGCAAAGACAATTTAAAAATTGGTCTCAAGAGAAATTATGTTCTCGGATATTCATAAAACAAAGAATTCTTCTCCAAAAGCATCTACTCTGTGTGAAAAATGTGGCTTATATTGCCATTGAAAAACTGCCTGAAAAGGAAATAACTTTCTCCTGAAAGCTAATTTTGTCAAACAAAAGTCAGTAATTTTCACTCAGGTTCATCACCAGCATCACACTGAAGCTTAAAATTACATAGTATTCACCCCTCCATCTTGCAGATGCAGGCTTTCCTCCTGGACGTCTTGGGAACAGTAAGTCTCACCACACTCTGCCTCCTCTCACCCAAGAACCCAGCTTGGGCAGCATGTTGCCATGGGGAGATACTCAGACTGCATCTCTCAAAGATAATTCAGATAGCACTTCTAGCTTCTACCCTACCTTGCTGCCTGCAGGTCAGATAAGGATCCAAATGTAAATAGTTCTGTAATGCCAAGGGCTCACCAAAGACTAGTATCTTCCTTTTGTACCACGTGTGTGTATTGTGCAAATTCCTTGCCACTTTGTCATCCTATCCTTTCAGCTCTTTCCCCTTGCCTACTTTTTTAAAAAAAAGAGCCGTTGGAACAACCTTCAGTTTCTTGTCTGACTTAGGATGCTGCTTCAGTCCCATATAGTTTGTTTTATTAGTCTTTTGCTCCAGGCACTTCTTGACAGTTCACTCCAGGTCTTCTATTACAAATATTTGTTTTGTCTCCATGCTTCTTCGGTCATAAGTTTTTTAGCGCAGGGACTGAGTCATTATTTTCTGTTAAAGAACACTCTTACTTGACTTCATCCACTATGTGTATATTGTATGCATAGATTCATGGCACAAACATACTGAACAACTGTAAATCTTAGTTACAGCTCATGGTATATTCCCTGTTTCATAATCACACTACGTTATCAGTCAAATAATATGTGTCTTACTGAAATTAAATAATACATCTTTTTGGAAACCCTCACCTATAGCCAAATGTCAGTCATTGCGGAATGCTTGCTTGGAAGGGGAAAAGACCAGAGAAGCCAACAGAAATATTCTACCCATTGGTGAGAAGTAAAATAAAAGACCCAGTTGCCTTAAAACTGCAACAAGCAAGTAAATTCTCTGCTGCCCCAAACCCTGCCTAAACCTCAAAAAATGTTAACATCTTACACGTGTCAAGAGGGTTATTTATGAAACTATTTTCTTGTCAGCCACTGCAGTACATTCCGTCCCTTTGCTAAGATACTGTAAATTCATGAATGATGAGTAAAAGTCTTACTTTGGCAGAAATATTTATATTTATCTGAAAAAGAAAATTATCAGCTCGCTTCAATGATGAGACAGTCTTTCAGTGACTAGTGGTATGCGATTATACCACGCTCTCTCCCTATGCTAGGGCTCTAATTTGTAGCAGACAGTGTTTGTTAGTTCAATAAAGGATTTCAGTTTGGCTGAGGCAGATTTTCTTCCTTAACAGCTTCAAATTTTTCTTCTAGTGTTAATTTTCCAGGCTTTGTCTACGTGCTTTCTGTTGCTTCAACTTCTGAACAACTGTTAATATCCTCCTGCAGGGAGAGCTGGGTGCTAAAAGCATCGTGATTGCCAGCCTGCACCACAGCTTCTGTGCATCGGTGCCCGAGCCAGGGAAAGCAGTCCTCTCTGCTTGTAGAGCTTGCTTGTAGCTCACTTGCTGCAGTCCCAGCTGAGGCACTCAAAGCTTAAAGTTCTTACTGACAGGTTTTTTCACATAACAGCCAAACACACTCTCACCAGCTGAGATAAAAGAAAGTTTCCTGCCCAAAGTGGTGGTTTTTCAGTGGACCAGGGTGATTTATGCCAAATTTATGCCTCTCCATGGTATCATGGGTTAGAAGGTGGCTGGTGTCTGGGAGATGATGATCAAGTGTGAATACGCTCCATAAACCAGTCTCACAAATATACCAGTCACACAGATGCTTTCACTAAAGCAAAGTACGTTTTGTTTCCTTCTCTAAGTTGTAAACCAAGCATTTTATTGTTTAGGGAACTAATGATCTGAAACCAGATGAATTTCTATGGCCAGTGTTAGGCTGTAGGTTGGACTTAATGATCTAATTGTCCATCTGTCCATTAAATCTACGATTCTAGGAAACACAAGATGTTTTTCAAAGACAGAGAGCTAAACAGCTGCTGTTTGAGAAGGGCTGTGAAAGGCTCTCCTCTTATCACTCTGAAGAGATCAAACAAACAAAAGGGACAAGAGACAACCTTTTTTGCTGCATCCCAGACACCTCCCTAGGTGAAGAAGAGTCCAGAACTGACTCCTCTGAAGCTAATCTCCTCCACATTTCAGATACCAGAACTGACCCTAATTTTCTCTGGTTTTTTTTTTTGAACCAGAGCATAAGAATAGTGTTTGCTGTTAATAAAAACCAAACTGCAACAAGCTTCAGCAGTTCATTGCAGTAATTCATCCTGAATGGCGGATGCTCCTAGGTTAGCACAGACCCAGAAGCATTACAAAATGAGCCTTCCTCATGAAAGTCCAATAATCCCTGTCCCAGCAAGTGGGGTCCAACCAGGAATGGTGGTCTCCTCCCTGAAAACTCTTGTGAGCAAACTGGTATACACTTGAGAATGGAGTGGGAAAGTTGATATAATTAAGTTTCCATTAGTGGAATGTTAACTTCCTTGCTCATCAGAAAGAATGTGGATCATGACTTAATAAATACATATCTGTAATTATAATCGTAATGCTTTATAAAAAAAGAACAACCATTCTGACTAGAAATTAGCTGTAAATTTCCACACAAACCTGAAATCTATTTTAAGCGAAGGGCAGTATGTGATCTAACAAATGTCAGTTTGGTACAAGTTTGCAAGAAGTCAGATATAAAGTTGGGTAATGCTTTCAAGTAGTCATTTACTAGTAATGAAAAGAATATAAAAAACTTGGGGGGGGAGGGGGGAAGTTTTCCCTGGGACTGACTAGAATTCCAGCTTATTAAATCCTCATTATTTTTTTTTAATACAATGTTTGTTCTCATTATTTATCTTCATTTCATAACAGAACACTTGTTCTCATGAAAATAGAACTTTGTTCTCACACCCTTTCACAGTACATGCCAAACTTTGTTTCTGACATATTTAGTTTTGTTGGTACTCCACTACAACTTGGAAAAAGTAGTTACTGAATGACATGAGGCAGCCATAAACTTTAGCACAAGATGATCTCAATGCCAACAAGTTATCTGTAGGATCTGTTACAAAGTTAGCTGAGCTTCTGACCATTTGAAAAACAACCACTGATGAAACTCTCACACACAGCATACATTTACTGTTATCAGAAAATCTTCAATATTTAGACAGGAAAACCACCTCAGATTTATAACCATTTTCTCACAGTGCAGACTTTCCATTTTTACAAAATGCAGTAACCAGGTAAACTCATGTTTGTAACTTAGAACATATATATCTGTATTCACAATTATACCAAGTAGAACAGTTATTCTTTCATGGAACCACCATTAAAAATGTGCTTTGGGAGAGAAGGGTTTGAAACCTAGTTGATGATTTCCAAAAAGAAAACAACAGCTCTACTTAGCAAACCATGAGTTCTGTAAGTTAGCATGAAGAACACTATTTTCAACAATCCCAAGGCCAAATGCTAAGAAGGAATCTCCAAGAACCTCAGTTTTCACTCTCTTCCCAGCGTTGTTGGTTCTCTTTCCAGTTTGACAAATTTAGACTGTTATTTATGGATTTTAAACAAACAAAACTTTGCCCACACAATATGCAATATCCAGGAGATATAACTGAGGCTAGTGATTAAGATAAGCAAATCTAACCAATACATCATTCCTGATCTCCTATACATTAAAAAAAAAAAAACAAAACCAAAAACCAAAAACAACCCCAACCCCAAAAGAAAACAACAACAAACCAAAACAAACCCCAGCAACTTCCAGAATCTTTAATAAAGGCTTACTTTGCCATTTCAGAGCTCTTTCTAAATATAGTTTTAGGTCACTTCATAGCACCAAAAGGTAAAGTAGCAATGCAGCAATGAAAGTACCTCAAGAATTATCTTAAGTGTACTAAGTACACTTAAGTACATATAGCTGTGTTATGCTACCCTGATTCGCACAGCATAGAGATGCAGAACAGTTGTGCAACTGGAGAAACATCAATTATTGTTTCTATTCAGAAATAAACACAGGGGGTCTGAGCCAGGCTCTCATTGCCAAGTACCACTGAACCATACTCAAACTTGAATTCCTCACTCTTTTTTCCTCCCCGTCTTTATCTGAATCCAGAAGATGAATAAAAACTATTCATTTCCCTAAAAGTTGAGATGTTTAAAATTCAAGTCTCATTCTTGTGTCTCAATCTATTTCTAATTAATATCTGTTTTAGTGTTTTCATGTTTTCCATTTCACTGAGCAAAACAGACCACTGATCTGTCCATCTTCTCCCTGAAACAGACATGAAGCTGAAAAACAATACGATCTTCTCATTTATTCAATCACCCAGAAATTGATGGTCCTGCACTCTGTCTTTATGCCATCATTGAATATTATTCTGGTTGGAACATTTTAATAACAACAGATATTGAGATTCCTATAATCAGTGAATATTCATGAATGCAAAATCACATAACAATTCCTTATAATTATATGAAACATCCAAAGCATTGACCATTGAAGGAAATTATAATTAAAGTTATTAAAATGAATTAGAAAAGGAGATAGTAATTAAATCCCAGTTGCTGGAATGTAAAACTGCTCTGAAATTAAATAATATGGATGGTTCCTCCAGAAAGGGCAATGTTCGTAACATTTCTTTCCTTATTCAAAATTTAAAGCTAATGTTTATGGTAAGAATTTTTTTCTTTAATAAAAATACTTGAATAAAGTTCTTTGCCCAACAAAGTTTTTCTAACGTGATTATCCTGCTGTTTTTTTCTGTGAAACACACATTGTTCAAGTCTCCTTTACAAGAGAGACCACTGCATTAACAGGCCTGATAAAACTCCACGGTCTTACCACTGGCTGCCAAAATAACAACACCGTGGTAGAGTTAATGCTGAAAGCAAAGCAATTTCCCAGTGAACTACTCCTTTTTCAAATTTAAGTGGTAATGACATACTCTTCCTTATCTTCATCTTGCCAGATTTACTGCAGCAAAGATCTGTTTTCATTTCCCCAGTAAACATCCTCAGTAAACACTCACAGTAACAGGCTATCTTGGCCAGTCCCTCTCTGGTTCAGTAAACAAATCTTCTTGTAGCACACAAAAGCTCAGGCTGCAGCAGTGGATCGAGAGCCTTTCCATGCTAAAGGAAGGGAAGGGCTGGCAATTCTGATGGGAGGAAATCCAAGGGCAGCTCCCAAACACAAGAGCAACTAGAGCTAGATTTCTCTGCTTTGCTGAGAAAGCAAGCTAAACTTTGCTCAATCTTAGTGCATAACCTCAGCCCACTGATGTAGATCTCTCATGTTTTCCTCATTAGGCACCATTTGCTCTCCTGGATGTTTTTCCAGGAAACAGTTGTATTTCTGAATTGAAGCTGCTCAATGGAAGATTCAGTCCTGTATATATGAGAAGGAATTTTAGATCACTACTTTTATAAAACATGAGTGCATCCTTGTTTGTGTTTCCAACTGACAAGTTAATCCTAGCTATCAGAAAACTCAGTGCTCCAATCTGGAGCTCTGAGAAGAAAGAGGTGTATATATAGAAGCTAAGTAAAACGTTTTATTTTCCTGGTGATAACAAAGTCAGTCTATCGTTTTTCAAAAAAAGTCATCCCATAGTGGCATAGACTAGAAATGGTAGATTTCATATAAAAACAGGAATTAACTGTCTTCTAAAACTTTCCACATTGATGTTAACTACCTGTAATGTAAAAACAAAAATTTGAAACTCATTGTGCTGCAGGGCCAAGAAAGACTAAAGAGCATCTTTATGAGTAACAAAATCACTTTAATGTTATTCTTTTGACTAACTGATGGAAATTGATTCACTGTCTGTTGTTAAAATAATATTGGAAAAACATTCATGTTCAGGGAAGAAAAAAAACTTCCCCCCAATTTCTTTCTCAGCCATGAATAAAAGAAAATTATAAATAATACAACCTCCAATTAACCATGCTGCACAACAAAGCTTAGGATTTATGTTTAGCTCCTATATCAATACACTAGAAGATCTAGTCTGTGCTACAGATAATTGAGAAGCTAGAAAACACACCAATCAAAGAGACAAGAAACAAATACACATTGATAGAGAAATTAGCATAGGTCTGTTGTGAAGATTTTGGTTGCAATTTCTTGAGGAGTAAGACTTGTTTGAGTGATATAACTCTTGGAATAAACTAATGCAAACTTGTCTGAAGTCCTCCTTGAGTCAGGAAATGTCTTAAGGGGAACAGTGCATGTCAGCACCTTTAATTTCTTCACTAGTGAGAACACAAGGAATGCTACACGGTCCAAAAGCCACTGGCAGTGAGTGGAAACTACTGCTCCACTTTGGTACTATGTGTGTCGCTGTTTTACTGACCTAGAAGTACACACAGCTAAGGAACAACCTAGCTCATCAAAGAGTCAAAGATGTTCCTGGGAGCCCTCCATGAGCAGCTGGCCTTCTTAATTAAGAGTGCAGTACCTTGAGTTTTGTTTCTCAGTCTGATTGGTAAATGCGCAGGCAAGAGCGGCAAAATGGAGGCTGGGCTGATGAGGAGCAACCAGCAGGTTTGGACACCTATGGAGAAGTTTTCAGAACAGCTTTATCTATTCTATGCTCACATCCTCATCTGTTCCTTCCCTCTGACTCATTCCCTCACTCAAGCTTTAGATTCTGCACTGAGATATTCCCACCACTCGTTGTCACCCAGGGCTTTCTCCTTCCTCATTCCTTGCTCCGCAAAAAAGCAATGCTGTCCTGTCCAGCATACCCTCACTTGGAGCAAGGTGGAAGCAAAGCAGAGCTCTGCTGCCTTGGAGGAGGAATCAAGCGCAACCAACCTCTGCATAGAGTGCTCCAAAGAAGAAGCCGAAGTCAAACTGCAACAGCATTATATAGCTGTCCTGTGAATGTTTTTGTGATACACACAACCATTATTCCTGCTGTCACAATTACCAGCTGACCAATGGCTCCTGAAAGCCTGGAAAAAAATGCTGAGGCTAACCCTGTTCAGAAGGAATTCATTTCAGTAGGGTTTATCTCCTCAAAGGCCTCTAAAAGAGGCCCAGTGCTGATCACACTATCCTTGTTTTGTTGGGATTTCAATAGGTCTAGCTGTCTTTTAAACTTACTTCAGCCAGATTTGAATATATTCCCAAGACTGGCTCTCTCTTCTTAGCAATGCTATAATTTCAGAAAAAATATCAGGAAGGAAAAGCAGCCCTTGTGTTGGATAGATTATACATGAAATTTTATGTGGAAGAAGTGTGGCAGGTATACCCAACAAGAAGGCAGAAATTGCTCCTTTTGAAAGCAGAAATCCCTACCACTTTTCCAGGCAAGACTGCTATACTTACTGAGTTTACACGTTCATGTTTACAGCTGTTCATCAGCAAATCAGCCTGAAATTATGCATCTGAAAGTATGTCCCCTCTTCACAGTAACCACTACTACCTTGCAGCCAATCAAAAGGCATTCAAACACTATATGTAGTTGTTGGTTACCTTTCCCTGGAATATCAGCTCAAAGAACAAAACACAATGAAAGTTTTCTTGGCTTCTGGATGCTAATCCAAGTCCTTTGGAAGCTCAACTGTCATCTTACTGTTTTGGAAGAATGATAGATTGCTCTCATACTCCCTCACTGAAACTGGATTCGGACCACTTTGTAGCATACTCTCTGCTAAATGTTAGGCTGTGAAGAACAACTGATTTTTTTGACAGCTAAATGCACACAGCACATTTCAGAAAAGCTTTTACTGTGACTGACATATGGTGCAACTCCACTGCTTTTGCTTTGAAGTCAGTAAAATGTGTTTAATAGTTTCAATGGCAGATGACAGTACCATCCTTAATACTAAACTATGATGGAAAACTTTCACCATCATTAACAATGAATTTCCTATAGTCTGATATTGAAAACAGGTAGAATCTTTTTTCTCCTGGGAGAAGAGAGATTCTATTACTTATGTTGTTGATTACCTTATATTCTTCCCTTCTGAAAAATTACGTGTAACTCAATTAGTTTACGGAAAAGATCTTCAGTGAAACTCGGTGACTCCTATAGCTGTAGAAGCACCCTTGCTTGAAACAAGACATGTCTGAGTGATAATACATACTCTTACCATAGACTAAGGACCTTCAAGGTGATGTAACAATGGCATAAAAAACAGTCTTACTAGTAATATGTCATAATAAACTCTCATGTTTTGAGCCTATTAACTTATATTGCTCCTACTGTCTTAAACTGTTTCATTCTTTGGAGGAGATAAATTAGTGTCTATGAAGACAAAAGCAAATAAATGTTCACGTGGTACTTTGCCAATAATTCTTTTCTACTAGATTTTGTATTTCTGTAAGTAGCTTATTTAGAAAATCTAGCATAGTCATAATACACCAGACTCAGAATATTGAATAATATATCTTGATTTGTTTGAAAACCAAACTCTTTCTGTGATGTTTTCACGCCATCCAGTCCCATGATCTCATCCTGATATTCAGAATAATATTTTCCCACAGGTCAGGGGATACAAAAATAAATATACTTCCACAGATGCAAGCTGAAACGATTTCAATGACTATACCTCATTGTAGAGACGTGCTTCAACAGAAGTTTGCACTGATCACTAAAACAAAGCAAAGACACTTTAGCTATTTTCAGCTGTTGAAGAACGAATACAAACTCATACCTTAGGTTAACCATAGCAGCAGATACAGCAATAGGGAAACACCTAGTGAAATGATGGTTTAAAAAAAAGCTTTTGATTCTTCAGATGACTGCCTTATGTTCCCAGAATTATTTCTGGCAGCTTACCCTCTGATATTTTATTCGAGTTTGGGTAAAGAAAAGTCTAAGATTACTCATTATTTCCTTGTAATAGCCAGAAACGTTTCAAATACAGCTAAATTTTAAAAGCAGGTATTTTATTCTTGGCTTATTTGTTAGACACAATATACTTCGCACGTGGTAAAACTGCGAAGTTTCTCTCTTAGTGACATTTGCATTGAATCTGATTGTTTTACCAATCTAACGGATTATTTTCCTGTTCAGCTCTGTCAAAAGCACAGTGATGTGAAAAATATAATGAAATTATGTTCCCTGTCATAAGCAATAAGCCCTCTCTTTGCCAAGGGGTGAAGGTTTGGAAGCAGCAATCCATAGAAATACATCATCAGCAAAGCTTCTGTAGGTCCCTTGATGCCACTGGGTCCAAGAAATAGCATTTAGGCAACGAACGTCTACAAAGTTCATGAGATATCTGTGGATTTACAGGCCAAAGCCAGCTTCTCTTCCTATTTAACAAGGGTCAAGCAGATCCCAAAGAAAATGACTGACGTGTTGCTTGGAGCTATTTACTTGTACTATTAATCCACCTCTAGTTGTATCTTTTTCTCCCACATAGCCTCCCACTTTTATACAGAATTTTAATAGTATTTTAATCTCTAGGGATTGCATTCATTCAAATAAAGCCAGCCTGAGGGCAGACAGTTCAGTTGGATAAGGAAGAAACACCCAGTAACTCTTAGCCACAAACAGGAACAGAGTTAGGAGTTTTCCTTTCTTCCACTTACATTCCTTTTAAAAACCTAGGCACTGCTGGTCCCTAGGATTTTGTCATTTTAGGCATAGTTTTTGAGATTTATGGCAAATACACAGAGGAACGGCAGACACGACATAAAAATTTCTAGCAGAGTAGCAACAAATTAGAAAAAAACCCTGGTCACATTTGTTGATAACTTTGAAAACATATTGCTAGATAGCTTTGAAAACTAGCAAGCTTCCTGCAGCAAACTTGTCCTATCCATGCTAGCTCAGGGCCACCAAACCCAGTAAGTCTCCCTACTACCTGCAGTAAGCATTACAGTAGCCCCTAATCATCATCTCCAGCATCCATTATCCCAGGAAAGAGTCTTTCTGGACACAGCACCTACATAAAGCAAGATTAGCTTTGTAAGACCTACATCTGTAACATGCAAAATACTTTGAATACACACAGTACTCTCAAATCAGAATACCAAAAGGAGACAAGACTCACCCTTCCTCATGAGAGAGCACATCCACCTAGCCCTAAATTCTGCCTGACAACAGCTAACACCACCTCAGGTGCCAGACTGTTAATTGACTCCTCAGGTGGAGAGAATTTGAGGAAAATCTTTCGTAATTCCTGATCACTGGGCTATGGTATGAGCCAGGGGGGTTTATAACCTTCCAAATCTCTGCTTTTTCCTTCCAGTGTTTACTATCATTTTCTCATTTCCTATTATCACTATACTCTGTTTATAAACATCAGCTAAAGTCTTATCCATACCGCCCTTATGTATTTTGAAGATGTGAAAACTGCATGTGGGAACAACAGTAAGTGCTTGCTTTCAGCTCTCTCCTCAGTTTCTTGTTACATGTAGAAGAGAATCCCATTGCTTGCTGTCACTCTCAGCCCCTTATTTTAGTTGCCAGCGGTGTCAGTACAAAACACAAGGATGTTCTCACACTCCAAGAGCTTCACTTCACATCCTTTGACATGGATGCTATTGTACAACTATGAAAAGCTTAACATCTACTAAACTGAAGTACAGAGAAATATGGTGATTTTCCTCACAGCTTCAGACAGCTTCATAGTTTAGGCTACAGCTTTGATCCCAGACCTGACTCCAAGTCCTTCATGGTAATTAGTAGTCTACTTTTCCTCAGCTTATCATATATACACTGAAATAAAATTTAAATTAAATTCATTTAAATTGCAAAGTCAAAACTCCTAAAGGTTAGAAATGCCACATGTATTGAAGCTGGAGCTAACTTTTTCTTTCTTTGTTCATTCATTTTGAAAATTGAAGGAGACAAGGGTATATGCTAAAAGTAAATGAAATTACTTCCACATGATTATGATAGACTGATAACTCCTACTATGACTGCTGGAACTCCATATGTGATACAGATAGATTAAAGGGAAAATTCATCCCACCTCACCCTGCTTAATTCGTTCTTCCTAGGAACCCGTACTTGTTTGTGCCAAAGTGCTAAAGTGGGAGGCTGGAAATACAGTGGGTGTATACTGCTGGTAAGACTACTTGAATCAGGTCTGGGCTTTCTCTGTCCTTATACCCCTCACTGCAATTTGTACTGCTGCTGACCTCAGAGGAGGGGGACCCAAGCCTGTGTCTAGTTTCACTGTTTGTAGTTATCAGCGGTATTGTCCTGGAATTCTTAAGTGAGAGAAGGGAATTCATGGGGTTTTTGCTGTTAGTAACACAGCCAAACCAGAACAGCCTAGAAGGTGGAAAGATGCAAGGACTTTACACCCTGCTGAATGTCATGCCTCATCTGCAAATAATGGAGATGTTAGAAAACCTTTTAAAAATAAATCAGTTTGCAAGAATACTTCCATAATCAAGACTGTCAGACACTTAGATGCTGAGAGCATGCTGTAGCACTGCCTTGGGAACATGGCTGGAAAGTACTCATGAATAACTGTACAGCAAGGATCAGTCATCCAGCCTATCCTGAAGGTACGTGGGAATGCACATGAATACATGCAACAGTGTAATCCGCTCCACTGACAGATGCAGATCTACTTATGTGCTAGAGGCAGTGCCTTGGGCACTCAGCAAAGAAGCCAGCGCTGAAAAACTTGCAGGACACCAAAGCAGTTTCCATGGGTTACTCTTTCCCATGCCCCCATCACAGGCATGCTCTGGAGAGTCCTCAAGACGAAGGGCAGCCAGCAGCATAGCTGTCACTTGGCTCAGTTCCTTTGGGAGACCCAGTCCAGCTCAGACACTAGACAGAGTCTGACTATAACCTGGGTACCTCTGTTTAGAGACAGAAAAATATACCTTCTCCTCCAGACTGTAGTCCTGCATCACCAATATACTATCTGCCTGTAACACTGACTTTTATTTGTGTCATTTTTTGAAAGTCCCAAAATCTTGGAATCTTTTTCATTTTTCCCAGATACTGTCTTGGCATCAGCACAAGATTTCAGTGTGCTGAAATTTCATTTATCATCCTTAACTGATCAACAGTAGATACCAAATGTTATTCCTCACAATTGGCTAAAATTCTGCACTACATTCTCACTTGTAAAACAAGCATTTAACTGCATTTGTATCCTTCTGGCCTTATGCATGGTACTGAGAAAGGAAGCTCTTCCTTCTCGGGAAAAGAAATTTGCAATGAACTTTAAGCTATCCTGACCGCAAATTTGTAGATGGTTACTGCTCCATGCAACCAGAAAACATTAACTAAGTTTATTAAAATAAAAATGTTCATTAAATTGCTATTTGATATAACCCAGAACATCCATACCTCTCTCAAAATATCTGCCATAAGTCTGCTGAAAACTCGTCTAAGTAAAAACTCATCATACTCATTAATCAATCCATAAATGTCTGAATAAAAAGTGGAGGAGAATCATGAATCAGAAACAGAAGTCTGTAGAAATAGCAGTGCTCAAGCTGTGAGTTGCATGAGCAGTCTCCTCATCAAACGTAAATCACTGTTGCATTAAACTAGCTTGATGTAGCCATGACTTGACTGAAGTAATAAGAAAGAAAATAGTAGTCATTACAGCACAGGATGGGTAAAACACACAAATGAAACAATGTCTGGAGAAGTTCAACCTCAGGGGGCTAATAAACTTGAACTAATTTCATTAAACGGAGTTTGAAGCTTTAGGAAAGGAAGCAAGAGACAGTTTATAAGTTACAAGAACAGAGGATTTGAAATGACACTATTGGGTTTTTTTCTGGCACCAGTTCTTAAATAACATCAGTTTCTGCCAGCCTTTCCTCATGACCTCAGAAAGCTGTCATTGTCTCATGACTCCATACTCTAATACCAGCTCTCCTAGTTCTAGGATATGTTGAGTCTCTTTGATGATTTTATTCAAAGTGCATCTGATTTTGTTGGCTGCCGACATCAGTGTGCTCACAGACTCAGACTGAGAAGCCCAGGACTCATACGTTTTCCTCAGTAGCTGTGGCGTTTGGTACAGCCTGATCTGGCCCAGACATATACTGGCAGGTCATGGGAATGGGTACTACTCAGGATGAGACATAGGTGACATTTTCAGAGGATCATGTCCTTCAGGTCACTGACCTCTGCAGATGCAAAGCTCTTCTCCATCCAGATGTTCTGAATCAGATATGCTACATTCATATCCTACAAGCCGGTGAATCAGAAATCTGAATGTCTTTGCAGGGCACCTCTCCCAGCAGCACTGGCAAGGCACTTGAAAATACTTCTCATTTTTGGCTGGCCTTTCTCAGCAGCTCTATGGGTCAATCAGCTGCAATTCCCTGCTAGATTCAAGTAGCATGCTTAGCAAAACCCTCTGAAATGTGGGAAGTTTCATAAACAGAGCAAGCAAAAAGCAGTGTGCATCATGTCCTTTGGATAAACACAAATGAAGCAGACCATTTTGGAGATGCACGGTTTAGTATAATTTCTGTTTCTGTCAAACCAAGTAGGTCAACAGCATGTCTACATATGACACAGCATGTTATCATTGCTTAAATCTCCATAAAACATAGGAAAGATGGCATAATGCTTAACGAAAATAAATATTATGACATGAAATGCTAACATTGCTCCTTATCTAAGAACATTAATAATGCTTTGCATATATTCATCCAAGTCCAGGAGGCACTAAATATACACGTGTATCTGTTAGAGGATGAAAGGATAAACTCAGTAACAAAAACTTAGCAAGGATGATGGAACAGTGAGACAGGACAGGGAACAGACTTTCAGTATTATGCTGCACTGCAAAATTGAAGTATTCTGAGATACAGAAAAGAAGCTACCATACATGTGGTATAGTATAATGTTACATCCAAATTTTGCTTGCATAAGAAAGCTTTGTGTCTTCTGAAATAAAGGTTGAGTCTGATTTGTGGGAAGTGTGGCTATATATAAAAGGAAAAAAACCCACTGAAATTAGTGTAATGACAGCATCACAGCAACAATGAAATAGCTGATAAAAAAAGTTCTGCAGTGAAACTTTTTAATTCTGCCCCCTTTAGTTCTTTTTCTTCAATAAATTCAAACATTAATTCCATTGAATTTCCATTTACTTACAGGGCCAACATTTTGCCTGGAAAACTGGAGTTAGATTATGCAGTTAGAAAAGTTTTAAGAAAGACAAAGAATATATTTTATTATGAGTGTCCATAACTCCAAGATTAAGGAATACACAGGCTCTGGCATAAATTCTCTAAATACAACTCTACATCTCAAAGCAAAATTAACACTATGGATTTGTACTGCTGTTTGTGAGAATGCCAGGAACTGAAGCCACATCTTGTCATTTTTGGAAGATAATTTTGGGTCAGACTGCTCTAAATCATCACTGCCACAGCTCTGGATCTCCATGGACAGCAACTAAGCAAACACCTGCAGCCTTTCTGCTAAACTTTCACTCACTTACCAAACAGGGAAGAGCAGTAAATTGTAACTAGACTGAGAATTCCAGCACTCATCTTAGTAGTTTAATCAGTCCAATTCTGAATAAATGCCAAGAAGGAGAATTTTACCAAAGATTGGCGAGCAGGGAGGGCACCGTCCCCCTCCCAACTTGAGAAGGTTTCTCTACCCATGGGCACCGTCCTCTCGGAGGAAGACCCAACTATGGTTGCCACTTGGCCAAAAGCCAGCGCCAAGAAAAATGCGGCGACCCAGACGGAGCTGCGAAGCAAACATGCGCTGTCCAGGTCTCCGGCTGCAGGGAGTGCCTGAGCCTGTCACTGGTACTGGAGGGCGGCAGGGACAACACCTGTGTGCGGTGTGACCAGGTGAATGATCTGCTCAGCCTGGTGGTAGAACTGAAGGAGGAAGTG
>JAVKLA010000042.1:8756598-8806871 GCA_034782735.1 Sagittarius serpentarius | reverse complement strand
CTCACTGCAGGGGGGTTGGACTTGATGACCTTTGATGGTCCCTTCCAGCCCAAGCCATTCTATGATTCTATGATTGTTATTTTTTATTTCACCTGAATAGAATAAACAACAAGACAATCAAAATAAATGCATAATGCTGTCCTGTGAGCCTCTGTTCCTCTCTATGTCCCTGCATATTACTTCCTTTCTAAACCTGTAATAACTTCAGGCTAATCCAGTTGTATGTAGGATATGTTTAATCTGGCTTTTTTCACTTGCATGAATTAAAAAAAAACACTCTCAAAGATACTTATTGAAGATGTATGTTTTGTGAATATATTCTTATTAATGTTTGCAAAATACTTTTAGACTCAATTAATAATGGCAAATAAGAACTTGGGAGATGCAAAGCTGCAGGAAATTGGAATACGCCTTGAGTCATGAAAATTTAATGAGGTTCCTTATTACCACTTACCAAAAATCTCAAAATCAATCAGGTTCATTGTGCAATGTTTATGTTACTGTTTTTTAATGTAAGTTCAGACATGGATCTGCAAATTATACAGCACTTCTGCTTTCTGCTTCTCCATTTATAATATGGAACTTTTTAGACAACCCGCTGCTTTTAATTTGCTGAACACATGATCACAGTTGCTTGCTCTGGGGTTTCCCTTGCTACTGCAGGAATTCTGTCTGGGCCCTCATTTAATGAATGACAGAAGATCACACTGGAGGTACTAGAAGCATAGTTGTTAGACTTTCAGCAACAGCAAAACACATTAACTGTCCATCTGACATTTCCTACCAGAGGAGTAAGGATTACTGTCAAACACCACCCTGCAGTTGGAGTTTCTAAGCCTCCCTCCCGGTAGGCTTCACCCATTACTGACCCCCCCACCCCATTGCTTCTCCTCAATGCCCTCCACAGCCCATGACTCTGCCTTACTTGTAGGCAGCAGCTCCTTCTCAAAATACAGCAGACACATCAGGGCAATCCTGGCAACCTTACGGCAAACCTATCTATGTGCTAGCAGTGACCTCCACTCCAACCCTTGCCATGATCACAGACCAGCAGCCTCCACCACGTCTGGAAGTCTCCAACACCTCCCTTCCAGTACACACCTTCCCATATTCCTGGAGACATCTGGCTATTAGCCAGACTATTTCTTCAGCCTAAAAGGAAAAAAAAAAGCCCTAGTTTTCACCCTGAGCCAGGTACAGCTAAATGCTGAGCTACCTCTTATCTGCTTGCCACTGTGACGTTTACCCAATCCTTCTGCAAGATTGCTGGAGAGTGCATCTACTAGCCCAGTACCGAACTGAAAGCATTCAAAGAATGGTGCCAGCCAGGAACAGACAGGCAAAAGGGGAAATCTGATGGAAGGAAAATCTCGTGACAACCATAGGAACAAGTGAAATATGACAGCCATATGGGTGAGCAGTTGGATGTCCCACTTTGAGACAGGTAGAAGAGGAATTTGAATGCTAGCTTACCTATAATTCAGACAAATATCTTTGTCACGGAGCTATCTCATGACAGGCCTTCATCTCTCTGATACTGATCAGAACTTCCACCCTGGCATATAAGGGTAAATGAAAGTTTAGCAAAAACTCCATGTTCCTATGGAAAGTTTGGATTACAAAGAATTTGTAAAGATTTCAGAGAATTTGTGATGAAAATCTGTTTCACTGGAGAATTCTGATCAGCATCTCTAAAATGTTTGCTTACCAGGGACACAAACATACAGAAACCTCTTATGGTATAATTCAGCAACAAACAGTGAAAAAAATAGCTATGATCCCCTACTTGGGAGTTACCTTCCTTTCTTCTAGTAGCAGTTTACATTCATCATGCAGCTGCTGCAATCGAGACTTGCAGTTTGAGACGCATCATATATTCGGCAGCACTGAGATCACAGTGACGTGCAAAGCAAGGCAAGAGAATCACCCCTTCATCCGTTCCAAAAATACTCCTGTTACAGCCAGCAGGAGCACACACTGCAGCTGATCCATCCACCATCAAAAAGACCCAAGTTGTATTTCCAACCGCTCCATTTTCCCAAGACTGAAGGACATCACAGAGACAGGTACTTCACTAAAGTTCTCAGTTGCTCATTTGTTTTTAAACATTGATGTTATTTCTCTCTGTAATAGCCTCAGAGTCACACAACAGATGAACAGGCACTTACCTTGTTAGTATGCGTAAAAGGCTACAGAGGCTCTGTGAAAAACTCACTCTAGCAGCAGCAGAGACACAGGAATCATGATTGTAAGTATAAACAGAAGAAAATCACACTTGTACTAAAGTGGGTCTGAAAATATGTATATGCATGTGGAAAGGGGAAATCTTGGGTGTTCATAGCATTGTATTTTCCTCCCAGCTAGGAATAGTATCTTTCTGATATATCGCTTTTCAGCTAAATGTCTGAAGGTATTTTACTTAAAAGACCGTTATCATCATTTCCTTGTGAAAGGCAAAGAAACCGAGGCACTGGGGGAGTGCATCATGACTTGTCTAAATTCATTCAGCAACCCATTAGAAGAGCTCAGACTACAACTACCATCTCCTCATGCTCAGGCCAGTGCCTTACCCGGTAGCAACACTGTTTCTCCACACCAGACACCAGCGGTGGGGTGTACCAGAGAATTAGTGTGATCAGAAGAGATCGCAGCCCACAGGCTGAGGAATAGTGTTGTGACATTTGTGATATTCTTAATGTACATTGTACTGCTGTTAACTTGATAGCGCCTTTCTGTTACATGTATACACAGGCAAATCATTCATGTAAAATCATGCGAGACTTTGTTTTCATTAAATAACATGCATGACAGAAACTTTTCTCTCCTGCATCAGCTCTGGAGAAGTTCAGGATCTATTTTCTGGCTGCAGTTACTTTATGATCACAGTCAAGATGAGAGTGACAGACATGTTACATTGAGGCAGTCTGATTTTATCCGTGCAATTGTAAATACTTTTTGTCCCTGAATGTATTTCAATGTATTTATGGTAATTACACACTCTGAGGTGGTAGGATTGAAGACCAACAGACACAAAGATGAGATGCAGACCATAGTATTATTCCGAATATTCTCCAGATTTGTAGCTGTTTCTATTCTAGACATCTACTGCACTGCTTAGAGATAAAGGCAACAAGTGAAATGTGACCTTTCCTCCAACGTATATTCCAAAAAGTCTTGCAGGGCTCCACAGAATTAAAACTGTCTTAGCTCTTTTGCAGTTTTACTACCATAATGTGCTCATTTAATTTCTGATGGAAATAGCATGTTCGAGTTATCATTATTCATTACTTCAGCTTCTGCAGTTTCATTTGTCCTCCTGAAACTCTCCATTGAGTTTGCTTAGGCTATAAATAAAGATCTCTTGGGATCCTGGATCTTGCCTTCTGAACAAAAATTTCAGTGACTCATTCTCATACATATTTTCTTCCATTATCTTCATCATAGGCAAATGTTCATGCTCATTCCAAAAGGTCAGAAGGAAAGAAGCTGTAACTAGCCTCCTGCCAGAAGTAGGTCAGAATGCTCTTTCCTTAGATGTCCTTAAACAAAGGTGAGTTATTTTTTAACCAGAGACTGTTGGAGTAGTTTCTAGTTACAATTAAATCTCCTTAAGCCACAGAGTTGTTGGGTGATTCCTACCCAAAAAAGGAAAGTTGCTAATCAGAAGAGTGGTGCCAGACTGACTGACAAGTCTAATGACTTCATTTGGCATCACTAACTTGTAAGCTAGTCGACGCCTTATTCAATTGTTTTTTCTAATGGATATGTATGGTGATGGAGTCAAGAATGTCATTCTTAATTACAACAAATAGTAACCTGAGTAATAGACTTGGAATGGACAAAGTCTGCGGAAGCACTGCCTGGTGGGGACAAAAATTATCCAAACACCACCACATATATCAGCTCATCAACAGATTATTTCTAAAGGATAATTTCCTATTTGTTTGAAACATGTATTTTGTATAATTAAAAAACACAGGGACCAGAAATCATTGGCAATATCTCAAAATGTGAATTTCTGAGGATGCTATCAAGTGCCAGTCCTTTTTCATACATTGCAATGTACTGTACCCATTGGTGCATTCAGCTTTTCCAAAAGACTCCCATTGTATGTCCCTCCACATACTTCAGACAGATTCATGCAGACAGCTTCACTCACAGAGCTCTCAGGTATTTCTCTGATCTTTCCTCGGACATAGTTACTCATAATCCTCCTTTGTCATTTAGTTCTTTACACCAAACACTGGCAAAATAATGAGATGTTCTCCAGGACAGGTAGTTATGACTGGCTGTGGATCATGCATTGCCTGATGCCGGTGGGGGACAGCTTGTAGAATGATCTTGTGAAAACTCTCTGAAAGTGAAACTATTCCTGATGGGTCAAAACTGCTGCCTTTAGCTCACTTTTATTTCTGACTCACAGTGACTTCTGACACTTTCAAGAATAACTCTTGCAATGCACATGTAAAAAATGTGAATTCCACCATAATGCTTCTTATTATCTCAGTTAAGCAATAGCTTGAAGCGTCTGCATTCTGCAGCACCACACTGCTTTGCTTTTGGTAAATGAACACAAGAGTAGATATTCGTGTGGTTATAGGCCTTTTCAGGAAAAGACCCTTATCTTGTATGCCTGGTGTTACAGCTATATTGTTTATGTAAGAAAATGACAAATCGATAACTGTGTTTACCTTTAATAAATTATTAATAGCTCTGTGAGGAATCTAAAGTAGAGTGCTACTGAACTACGCGATCTCTGATCTACACTAAGCTCTACACTGCTGCCAGTAAACCGCCAGGTGTTAGTCAAGGTGCTGGTTACAGACTATAAAGTTCTTGACAGCTTGAATTCCATCAGCTTTCCTTCCATGTCCTGCTGTACAATCTGCATTTAGCACTAGAATGCTTCAGGCAACTGTCCCAGTAATGACACTTCAGAGGGTCTGGGACATAGGGTCAGGCTGCTTGCAGGAGCCAGACCTCCTGCCTGGTGGCATTAGCCAAAGTTGTCAATTGGAGCATTGTTCATGCTTCTCGATAATGATCAGATCATTTTTCTCCTATTGGAACTCTCTTCTTGTTGCTGCCTGGTTTCAGTTGCTGATGCTAAAAAGGATTATAGAGCATAAACTCCGTGTAACGGTGAATGCTTCTGACTCCAAATTATGTGTAACAAATCTGGGCACTGCGCTGGTAGGCACAACATACCTATGCAATCCATAATAAACATCTAGACTGCTTAGGCACCTGTCAAAGCAGTTAAATAATCAAAGCAAGACCTGCAAAGGTGGTTTGTGGGTTTTCTTCTTTCTCTCCTTTGCAATATGGAGGGATCAGGTGATTTCCCTGGCTTGAACCCATTTATACAATGATACTAAACCCATCTGCACTCTCCTGATTTGCACTGCCACAGGACATGTCTGGATAAGCAGCAGCCAGATCTTGCATATGTCTCTGTTAAACCAGAGGAATACGAAAGCAGCAGAGATTATTTTAGTTCTACAAAATAAAGCTGTTCTCATTGTTCTCTTACATTACCATCAACTATTAGACAATACACAATGCAGTTCACTTTTATACCTAATGCACACTTAATTAGAATTAAATAGAATCAGGTCTTTCCCAGTTGCTTTAATAGTATATATAATTATTCCACATCTTGACAGGAAAAAGACAAGAAACGGATGTTTGCTTTCACCTTATTTTTCTGTGAAGAAATAGAGAGTGGTTATAGATTTTTATGGCTTCTCACAAGAATACAATATGGAAAATGTAGCAGATTCATTAATATTTAACACATATTCAAAGAGGAGTTCAGTGTTCATTTTAACAGACAATACAAGCCAAACTCATTCTTTTCTTTGAAGTTCTCACAGTTCCACCTGTATGTGTTCTAGCTACTGAGTACTCAGCTGTCACTGATGCACTGAGTAATACTGAAAAATTCATTTATTTCTCCTCTTACACTCATCTCTAAAAGATGGAGTAGCATGCACTTCTTTTATTTACTCTGAGTGGTGTGAAACCACTAGGGCATATTTTAAAGTATTATGAGATGTTTATGTGCATTCGAAGTATTATTGTGAAGGAGGAGAATCTGTAACACTTAAATACCTGGCTCACAATCTGAGTTAATAAAGTACTATGGAACAGGGAATATCTTGATTCACTACTTAAACAGGAATCTCTAATTTTCTGATAAGAAAAGACACAGAAGAGACAGTTTCTCTCAGCAAGTTCCAGACTACAGAATGGTGCAAAATTTTCTTCCTCCTGCTTAGGTGAACAGACTATTAGGAGTGGCACATTTGAAGATATGAAAGAAGACACTGTTCCAGTTCTTTTTGCTATGTTTGCTAAAAAGTTCTCTTTCTTTCATTCCCTCTTTGTACAGTAAAGAGGTCCTCTTTGCCCTTTACTTCTTTATTATTGTAATGTTTTCAACACGGGACCAAAGAAGCTTTCTATCCATTTGCAATCCTTCTCTAAGCAATTCCGCCATTTAACATTATCGTTTTTACTGCAATGAGTTCAGCAAAGGAAAGACTGGATAATTATTGAGATATGGAGGAGAAATACAATTTTCCAGCTTCTCTAGGATTTTTAGCTGGAGAGGCAACCAATAAGACAGGAAGCCTAGACTTGCTTCCTTTTCTCAGAGATATCCATGTTTTAACAAAACTAGAAGTCAAAAATACTTCAAGAATAAAAAAATGGCTTGATTCCAATAAAGATATCCTGGAATATATCTAAATACTGATTTATGAAAAGGAACAGATCAAATTAGATGATAAATTGACATTGATTTCTTGAATTAAGATCTAGGGTCTATATTTTAAGGCCTCTATTATTCTACACATAAAACTCAGTCACTGACTCCCCCAGGCATTTTCATCAAGGCAAAACATCAGAATGGGTTGGTATATCACCACAGCAAGATGAATTTCAGTGTTTGTCAGCAGTGAGTCCCCATCCACCTACTGGCAATAAAATACGCTGCAATTGCAAATTCTGATCATCATAAAGATGTAATGAAGTACTGTGCACACCATGATCAGAAATTAATGAAATGGAAAGAGTTGAAAATTAAGTTTGTTATTTTTTAAAAAAGGAAATAGTGGTCTTTCACAAAAATGCCCCAACCTCTAAAACTCAAGTTTAGCTTTCAAATGCCCCAGTACTTTGGGACCCAAATTGCTGTGACCTGCTAGAGGCAGAATAAACCATCTGGATATTTAAAAACAAAGGGAGGGCTATCATCAGGCTCAGAAGTAATCCTGGCTCTTGTGTACAGATCAGGGGGAAGTTTTCAGAAGTTTCTGAGGGCCAATAAAGTATTCTGGAGCTTAAAGATGAAGGTCAAAAATATTAAGACAGCACAATGCCCACTCAGTGCAACTACAGCACTGAGCCAGTCTAGATATCTCTGAAAAATGTCTTTCTCAGCCACATTTCTCTTCTGTTAAAAGTATTACTCTAGGCTCAGCACCTAATTATTAGAATGAATAAATGGTTCAGAAGGCACAGAAATGAGACTAATTACTTATGACATAATCTGCCAGTATGAGAAGCTTCTATCCAGCTTCAATTTACCTTCAAGTTTATTTCTTGAGACATGTAGATTTATAACACTTCAGTCATCTTAGCTAGTTTATGAGTGATTGTTTTGTTAGCCACATAAATGTCTAGTCTATTTCTAATCTTGCACAGCTCTTGGCACAATGTTATTTTATGACAGTGGGTAACATGAGTTATGTGTTGTGTTTAAAAATGTTTTTCTTTTTTCAACATTTAATTACTGTCCTTTTAATGTCACGTTAAATGTTTTAAATGACGACTAGTTTATTTAATGTAAATAAATATATCCAGCCATGTGCCTTCTTAAAAAAAGACTGTGCAATCTGTATTAATTTTAATTTTTATGATCTAGACCAGACTATAATATGGAGATTAAAACCTCAAGTTCATTCCATTGTAATTCTATTCTAAAAAAGTCCAGTTATGGGACAGCTTAAATGCATAGGAAAGGAAAGGATTCTTTCACGTGAGCCTGGTATCCCCCTCCTGCCTCCCCACCACAATTCAACTGCTATACCTAGGAAGTCCAGGCCAGCATCTGACAAGCCCTCTTATTCTTCAGTAGGATTTAATGAGAGGTGAAGTTGCTCAGAACCTTGCAGAACAGTTCTAATGAAGTGGGACAACTTTCTAAATAAATCATGACGGCATTTAACATGGTGACTTCTGGGCAGGCATGGGCAGATCTGTCTCACCCCACTCGTGCATCACCTTGGCCAGGCTTTAGCTACATCTGGCTGAGAAGTCACGTAGCCATCTCCCAGAAGTCAGTGTTTAGGCTAAGAAGACTTTCTGGGAGAACCAGTGGCCTAGTTCCGCTATCACAGCAGTTCCACTGCTGGGCTGAGCAGGCTACGAGTCAGCCCATGCAAAACACAAGCACTGAAACTCCTCTGGTTCCCATAGATGTTCCCTTATTGGATTAAAATTCTGAAAGATTGCACATGTCAAAGATTTCACCAAGGTTTAGGACTCATCTCCAGCTGGGATCAGGAAGAAATCCTCTTTCCTCAGTGCAGTTTAGCCCAGCGTTGTAAGGGATTTACACTTTCTTTTGGACAGCCTCTGTCCAGGTTATCAATGCAGATGGGATACAGGCCAGCCATGACCAACCAGCATGCTTTTGCTACAGGTCTATTTTATTACACTCACCAAAGACAAAATCATTTGTTTTGTAATAACTTTCTCATAGAATACTTATTCTGTGTTCTGCTGTGTTTTATTTAAAGTGTGAGTCCTTCAAATGGCCCAAGCTTTTCAGTCACTTGCATGTCAAGTGACGTCTGTCATGAGCTGGCAACTGACTTACAGCCAGGGTTTCTTTCAGGCACCTGAGCCATGCTAAACTTTGTAGTACATAATATTTAGACTCCTGGAGCTTAGATTCATTCTTAGCTTACAAATCAATATGTTCATGAAAGAATCTAAACATACTTTAAAAGGTCACAGCTAGGATTGAGGGAAAATCTAACTATTAAGGAAGGATGAAAGATGAGAACAGAAGGAAATAAAACAGGACTTCTGATCAGCCAAAGCATCAAGCATTATTAGAAATTCATTACAGGGAGCACTGTGTACCCTGCACTGCCAGTTAGCCAGTGTTCACCATGGCAAGTCCATGGCCTTAAATAAAGCTATTTAGTTTATGTACCCAAAGTTTGATCCCTGTGAAAATGGCTCCTGAAGACTAAGCTAATTCATTTTCACCTCCCACTGCCCAGTTGATAATTCTTAGATTATCTACCTCAGTGATTTGAGAAGGCAAATAAACTCCTAACTAACTAACAGAGTCTCGTGGAATTAGAGAGAGATTCCTAAACCTAACACATATTTTCCTTTCATCCCTTTTAATTTCAAGGCATAGTTAATAAGGACTACGATCTCTGTTTTGGGATGGAGACTGTTTTTTCTGCAAGGCATAAATATTTCAAGCAACAATTGAGAGGGCACAAGAAAACTCTTTGAAATGTTTCCCTTTCTCCTCCTGCATTTATGGCTTTAATCCACGTTGTTCTGCCACACTGCAGTATAATAGCAACTAAGTGACCAAATTTCTAGATAGAGAAGAAAAGAGGAAGCCAATCAAGACTGCACATTGTATAACCAGAGCAGCAGCACATACAGTGCAGCAGCAGTTCTGTCACACCAGCTCACCAAGCACAGGGCTTTTTTGCAAGCACCTTTACACTGATATTCTGTGAGAGATTTTCACTATTTCGCATTCACACAAAAAATGAGTACAACTCTATAATCCTGCACGTGTCAAATATAGCTTCATAGCTTTTTCTTGTTTTTAGTAAAGATATCCTGCGCTTTATATGAGTAACTTAGTAAGATTTATTTTTTACTGCATTAACATCTTGTCAGCTAATATTTTCTTCCAATAGCTCTGTGATCTCCCCACAGTTTGCAATCAGCTCCAAGCCAGCGTGACTTCCTGGAAAAAGTCAAAGGAGCCTCAATAAAATAAAATTTTCTTCTACCACAAGAATTTATTTTTATGCTCCCAGAAATGTGCTATTGTTCAATAGCAGTAGGTGGAAACACTTAAGAAAAGACCTGCAGTTTATAAAAGAACCACATAAGTGATTGTTCCTATAGAAACATTTTTTTTTTTTTTTTGCAGTAGGGGATGTTACAGGATAGAACCATGTGTTTTGTTTCACTGATAGTCCCAGTGGAATCACAAGCAGAAAATAAGTTATCTGCATGAATTGATAAGAGGGTCATAAATAATAAGAAAATTATATCCTGTATGCCAGCCTGCCAGCAGACCACAAAGAAAAGTCGGGACTTCGTGAGTTCTCACTTTTTTCCTCATCCTCTGGTGGTATTTGCCTGATATTTAGCTAACTCTGTCATAGTTACTTCTCCAGCAGTTTTAGTCCTCTCCTGGGAAGATGCCAATAAAACTACCTTGGAGCAAGGAGAAGTGTTGAGTGTTTTTTTTTAAGATCAGCAACACAATGTCCTAGTTCAAGCAGCCTGAAAGAGCGTGTTTATAGCTGTTCATTGGTGCTACTGGCTAAGTGATGCTTTGTTTTTGTAGCAGGACAGTGTGCAGGCTAGAATTGCTACTGGAGCTTCAGAAGATGATAAAAGACCATCTTCTGTGTACTAGTGCTCTACCCTCTCCTTTCTCCCCAGCTCCAGGGAGCAGAGGGCAGGTGGCAAAAGAGAGCAAATGGTCAAGGACCACGTGATCAAAACATGGAGGTAGATAAATGGAAAAAATGCTTAGTTAAGATAAAGTATAGAGAAAAGGCAGAGAGATTCAGATGTAGCACCTCATTACTCTTGTTTTCTCTTGTTTTGGGGAGGACGAAACAGCTTGCAGTCATCTGTGCTTCCTGGATGCTAGAGTGGTACTATGTTGTGATACACGGAGGAAGGCAGAGATCCTGGAGCCTGCTGAGATTAGCAGGTCCTCCCCCTGTCTTTGCTCTTTGTGGGTCTGTTTAGTGCAGTGTTTGGTTGCAAACTTTTTGCTTTGTGACACACAGGTAAGAGTCTTAGAGCAGAAGACACAAAACAGTATCTGTCTGTCTAAATGATGGCAACGTGAGCCATGCAATAGGATGGCAGCCTGAGAGGAACCTGTACACCAAACTGGCCGGCCCCAAGGTTTCTGATAAAGTGCAGTTTGCATTAAAAGACCAGAATCCCCCAAAACTGTCTCGGAGACCTGTAAGACCTAGGTTTGTCTTTGGAGAGTATGTAATTTGCAGTGCCGTGAATTCCACATTGGCATGTCTTTTTTTTTAATTCAATTGCTCAGTGACAGTTTTGTAAAGACTGACAGCTTTAACTGAGTCCATCAGCTTCCCAGGCATTTTTAAGCTGAAAACTACACACACAGACATGCACTCATTCCTCCTGCTGCTGGAGAGAGAGAGGCTGTGTTATTTTGCTCTGTCTTTAAGGCAGGGACATACTTTTTCCAGACTTCCAAATACTGATTTTTTACCAAACTGAAATACAAAGTCCATTACCCTCTGCCCAAAAAAGCTGAACTGACATCATCCTCATGAAGTCTGCTTCTGAGATGGAGCCTATATCAGTAACTAGTAATTTTGGGAGAAATGCACAGCTAAAGCAGCATGAGAAAAAATATGTTTTAGTGTGGGAAATGGGCCTGCAAAACCTAAATCTGGAAGAGGATTTAAGAGCCAGTGACAATATAAAAAGCATAGTACTTTAGTTAATTGATTACATTTTACTTAGAAAATGCTCTTTATATTCTTTTTACATAAAAATGACAAGCACTGAATCACCGCACAAAAAAAGATTATTCAAAATTGCAAATGTTTGCAATCTTCTTTTGGCAAGCTCAGGCTAATAACCTTAGCTTTTAATACAATCCTAAGACACATTTTTCTTACTCTGAAAATAAAACCACAAGTTTTTAGATATCATTACTGGACAACTGAAAATGAGTATTCTAAATGCATTTTTTCCCTTCTCATCATGGAAATCGACCCTTTCCTGAGGTTCAGCGTTTATGTGCACACAATCAAAGTAAACTAGCTTCTGCTTGATCATGAAATGTAAGGAAACTATAATCCTATGTATTTCCAATATCTGTGGAAATTTTTCACAACTCTGGCTAAGCCAAAGAGGTTTTCTATGAAGGACAAAGATCTGCTAATCAGCAGTAATGGAAATGAAAGAAAGAAAATCTGTGGCTCACACTGTGGCTTTTAAGTGTTGTCCAGTGGTCCTTGGGGAAAGAAAGAAGACTTCAGAAAGAACACTTGTACCAAAACAGTAGTAACATTTTGCACCATCTGTAAGTAATAAAACAAGCAATAAAATAAATGTAGCTATGCAACTAACTCTGACGTTTCTAACAAAAACAGACAAGAGTTTCATCTTTCTATCAGTACATTTTAATGACTGACACCATCTACAGAGAAGGTGTATTACGAAGAAAATTATCTAGTGCCAAACAATCAGTGTCTCTCATTTTCTCTGAGCTGCAGATACATTTTATGCATCACATGACTCTACTTACCCACCCACAATCATTTAAAAATCATTCCCCAAGCCCACATCCTCACTCCACTTCTTGGGAATGTTTTAGTATCAGAGACAGTGGCAGAGAAGTGAGATATTTCTACAGCTGCATCCAGTGCTCTCCTCATTGTTTCTTGCTTTTCATATTTCTTTCATGGGAGGAAGGCTTTCTGGTTTGTGCTGGTATGACAAGAACACTTGTATCAAATACAAAAGCATGTTCACAATACTGTGCAAGTCAGAGTGAGTAAGCTAAACTATTTCTTACACTATAGCCTTGTTTTTCTTCACTCATATATGTTTGGGTTTTTCTGTGAGTTATCAGCATTTCTAATTAAATCAAAGAATTAAGAGGAATTACATAAAACTATATGTAGAAATACTCAATTAAATTCTGTATCAGTTCATACTCCCATGCCCAATTAGGAGCAGGCTGTATTGTTATTCGCTGGTACTGCAAAAGTGCTCTGGAAGTGCATCTGCTGTGTTTCTGAAATCAGATCAAAATGCCAGTACATATTTTTAACATCACTTTGTAAAAGAAGAATAAAAGGAACACAGCTTTTTACAAAACTAAGCCATGACAAAAGGACTCCTTTTGCATCATTTATCTGATACAACAAAATACATTTTAAAAGCTCAGTATATTTCAAATTTTGAACTAGTCTAAGAACATATGAAGATGCTCTCCATGTTTCCTCAAATGTATGTTCCGTATCCACTCTTTTGCTGCTTCAGCAAGCTCTCAGCAGAAGTACATTGAATAGCTCAAGGGCATCCTGTCTTGCTGAACATCATTATTGAAATAATATTGAATAGAATCTCCAGGCTATTGAATTTACTTTTTCATTGAAACCTATGATTCATCTGAATGAAAGCAACTCTGCAATTAATACTAGCTGCACTTCTCTGATCAGATGTTTTTGATTGCACTAACTTGAAGTGCTACCTTGAACTTGGCAGAAAAAGTAGACTATTTTTCACGGAACCTGTTTTATCATTCATCCAAAGGTATATAAATAGTTAATGTTCATGTCTGGGTTTCAATACACTCTGCTTTATTATAGCACCTGCCACTGAAGATCTCAAGGCAATTTGTGAACATTAATCAGCTGAGCCTCATGACTATTCAGCCAGTATGTTATTACACAGACTGGTAAACAGACATGTGAAAATAGATCAGACTTCTCAGTAGGGCTGTAAGAGATGAGCAGTAGCTTTGTCTTCCTCTTTGTCCCCTAGAACTTTTCTGTCTGTTGTTTCATCTAGAGGGGCACAGAAAGCAACACTAGTACGGGAAGCAGACTGGTCCCAGTACTCCTGCCAGCAAAAGACACTGAGCAAAGAAACGTGTTTTAGTTCAACTGCTACCAGTTAGAATCCCTGTTCCCTTCCCTTACACCTTTTCCTGCCACTGCTGTTGGCACAGTGTCCTGGACCTTGCCAGCAAGCTGGAACCAGCTGACTCCTAGAAGTGCCTGTTGAAAGGCTATTGAAAGATCTGGTTTCTCGGGGCTACAAAATCTTAATGTACTGTGGCTGAAGCCAGGAAGGAGTTACAGGCCACTCACTTATTCTTTGCAGGCTGGGCATGTCCCACATGTTGCCAGCTAAAAAACTGAAGTAGACCAGTTTACTCCCTCACTGATCTTTTCTTATCCAACCTCTCCACATTTTGCAGTGATCATATTTTCTCACACGCCAAAGGCTGAAACATTGTTATGTCTGGACCTAATGATCTAATCAAACCAGCTTTAATCAATATAGCTCAAGCACCAAGAGAGGGAAGATGCAGGCTTCACTGTAGGCTATGTAATCCCACCAGGATGCCCAGGCAAGCAGCTACTCCTGCTGCCCTCTGCACTGCCACAACTCCATTGAGAGTGGTACCAAGTCAGATGCCCTGGCCTCTCACAGCTGTGTCTGCACCTTCACAACAGGAGAGAGCCCCTAGGCTGAGGAATTCATGGTTTAAACAGACAAGGCAGAGAAACAAAATCAGAAATCACAAACAAAACTGAGAGTGGTTATGTGGATTTCAGCAGGAATGGTAAGTGTGAAGGATACATGTTCAAAAACAAAGGCTGCTAACTGCTTTTATTAGCAATGAAAGCTCTGCCTTGGAAAGAGCAGAGGCAGAAAAGCTGAGGCTAAGCTCATAAATTGAGTGTTTGTTGCTCTTCCCTTCAGTGACTCCATGACATGTTATCATGTCATTCTTGTAAATGTTTCAAAGAAAAGTTTTTGAATGATAGTGCTTTACTATAGTCCCTGCTGTTGGGAAGGGCTATACAAACATCTGCCATACACTTCTCAAATAAAATTCAACCAGAGCTTTTGTTTACATGGTTTGTCCTTAAAACCAGCACTCAACTGCAACTTTCAGCCACAGCTGCCTTATTAAAAATGAACCTTTTATTTTAAACACAGTACATTTTGTAACAGGAAAATCAATATACAGTAACCCAGAGTACTGCAGACAACAGCTGTAGGACATAATCTGATGACAGAAAGTTGAGAACAGTATTTTGGCAGTTGTATGTTCAGCTAATCTTTCACTTTTTTTTTTTAATGCACTGAGCTATAAAGATCTGAAATTTCTCCCCACCTGGTGACCCAAAGCTACACAAAATGAAGAAACCAAGAAACCACTGTTTTCAACATTAAAGGCTATTATCTAAAAAATAAATGAGTTGTTACTTGTTTTTTTCCTTTATAGGATAGTGTAAGAGGACAGCTCTTCCTAGAGCTACAATGAGTTAACAACAGTCGCAGTGATCTCACAGCCCTTAGCAAAGATATAGGAAGATACTTAAGCATAAAGGGTACCTTGAAAAGACTACTAAACACTTTTCACTGCCTTCAGTTTGGCTGTGGGTAAGGGTGCTCAGCTCTGTTCAAGGCTGAGAGTCATAATGCACCCAGGCTTAGAAAAGTTGTCTAGGTAGAAAAGAGGAGAAGAAGCCACAGATGTGTCTGGTACATAGGAGTATAGAACAAACATAAAATTCTTAATAGAGATTTTTATTTTGATCATCTGTTACTTTTTCATTATTGACAGAAAGTTTACAATTAGAAACAAACTACTCCCATGTATGTTTTTATGCCAGCATTAAATACTGAATCTACGAATAAACTAGGGATTTTTGGAACCTACTTATTTGTCCTTAGAAGGTGGGAGATGATTAGTTCTATAAAACGGCATGTGATTCACTTCAATTACAAAATAAACTCAAATACATTTCCTTGGTGAGCAAAAGGCAAAGTGTGCTAGATCATTTTGTACTGAAATTGCTTTTTTCACCACATCCCAGCGAGTATATTTTTCTCAGATAATGAAACTGTTTTTTTAAAGGTTTCCAATCCAGATTTATGTGGTAAATGCTTTAATTAAGATTGATATATTCCATTTGTTTAGCTTTCAGACTTTGATATGGAAGTTTTAACTTGAACTGCATTGCCCTCTAGCGCTGTGACGGGGCCAGCCGCAGTGATGTCACTAGCACATGCAGTGTGAGCACAGCCAGCCAGTTCATGCAGAGCTGCCTAAATGCTGACAGACTCTTCTTGGAGACGCATGTCACAGCAGCTAGACAGGGGCATCCTTCCAACAGAACTACAAATGCACAAGGGAAAACAGTAAACCTGTCTTTTGTTGCAGGGACGTCATGATCGAAACAGCTGCTTTCGAGCTCCAGCCAAGACTTCTGCCTGCTAATTTCTGTTTAAACGAGTTCGTATGAGAAATTAAGCAAGTTTGAACAGCCTATTACTCCCGACAGGCTTCAGAGGACTTCATGCTGTGCAATTTTGACATGCTTATAGCTGACAGCTTGCTGGGGAGATGAGTTCTCAATCTAAAACTGGCCGGGGCTTTGCAGCAACTTCTTGGGTAGAGAGATAACTTTCAACTGAACTCAAACCATCTGTGTGTTGTCCAAGGGATCCAATCATAACTTGCTATGGAGGATGATTTTTAAGATGAATACCTACCTTGGCGATAAATCCAATTCATCAATACCTGGATATTTGAAAGTGTCTGCACTGAATAATGGCAATCTTTCTGCAAACAGCTCCAATGAGACAGCAAGCAATCTGGATTCACCTGCCTTGGATATCAGTAGGGCAATAATTGTGGGGCTTATCCTAGGTGCCTTTATACTCTTTGCTATTATTGGTAATATCTTGGTAATTCTCTCTGTTGCTTGCAATAGACATTTAAGAATCCCTACAAACTATTTCATAATTAACCTTGCAATAGCAGATTTGTTGCTGAGTTTTACTGTCCTTCCATTCTCTGCTACACTGGAAATCCTTGGCTACTGGGTTTTGGGGAGGATATTTTGTGATATCTGGGCAGCTGTTGATGTGCTATGCTGTACAGCTTCTATTTTAAGTCTATGTGCAATTTCTATAGATAGGTATATAGGGGTACGTTATTCACTTCAGTATCCAACTTTGGTAACAAGAAGAAGGGCAATTTTAGCTCTCTTAGGTGTCTGGGTCCTTTCCATGGTGATTTCCATTGGGCCTCTTTTGGGCTGGAAAGAACCAGCACCCAAGGATGATAAAGAGTGCCGTATCACTGAAGAACCATTCTATGCTTTGTTTTCTTCCTTGGGGTCATTTTACATCCCTTTAATCGTCATCCTTGTGATGTACTGTCGGGTCTACATAGTGGCAAAAAGGACTACTAAAAACCTGGAGGCTGGAGTTATGAAAGAAATGTCCAACTCCAAGGAGCTGACTTTACGGATTCATTACAGGAACATTCATGAGGACACATTAACCAGCACCAAATCCAAGGGTCACAATCCCAGGAACTCCTTAGCTTTCAAACTTTTTAAATTCTCTAGAGAAAAGAAGGCAGCCAAGACATTGGGAATTGTGGTTGGCATGTTTATCTTGTGCTGGCTACCTTTCTTCATTGTTCTGCCACTAGGTAAGTTGGTAATCGAGGGATTGTGAGGGGAGGGGGAGGAAGAGGGTTAGTTCTTTACTACAGAAATATCATAGAAAAAAATCAGATGAATGACAAGTAGATATCATTTTGAGAACTGCAGTGAACAGATGAAAGGAAGGGAAGTGAAAGTAACTTACTTCTGACGTTGGCTTTTTCAAAGAGCCATGCTGAAACTTTGTAAAGTGTGCAGCCTGCAGAAAGTCTGCTCATCTGGTAGTGCTTCTCAGTGACGGGGCAGATGTCAAATCAGGGGACAATATCTTCAGAGTTTATATATTAAATCCCCCTTTATCGTCTTTGTTTCAATTGAATTAGGTTTCAGAAACATTTTTATAGGATGCTTTAACAACAATCCTAGATAAGAACACAAAAAGAGTTTCAGCACTGAAATGTTCTTGGTTTAGTTTACTGTTAGATGTTCAGACTATAATACAGTAGGTCTTCTGGCATTGTTAGGTGTCTTAAATGGAAATGAACCTGATCTAATGATGGGGTGTAAAATTTCCCTGAGCTTTGGGAAGCTGAAAATGTTCTAGTTCTCAGTTCAAACGTCACTGATCAAATCCCGAAAACAAACACAAGAAGCCCACAGATCCCCACCAAAAGGTTCTCATTGGTTTCAATAGGTCTTACTTAGTTCAGGCATATCAGGAGATTGCCGTGAGAGCTTTTGGCAGCCACTTTGTTCACTTTCAACTTTAAAGTATTATTAAAGCATTTGATGTTGCTCTTTTTGGTTACTTTTTTGATTTGCTCTGTGTTCCCAAGTCCTTGTGAAATTTGCTTGTATTGTCTTTAACACTAGCCCTACCTCTGAAGTGGAATATCTCAATACATTGAATTACAAAACTTTCAAAAATATCTGTCCAAAATTCATTTCTCTGAGACACAGACAATCTGGCAGCCTAAACACGGAATGAGGCGGAAAAAGAAAAAGGAGAACAAGCCTTTATTAATGTTCTGTATTCGTGTTTACTTAGTTACCCTACCAAAACATTTCTAATTGACTGGTAAGCGAATATTTTTAGAGACTGTTGTAGAAAACCAAACAGAGTTCAGCAACCTGGTCCTGGTGAAGTGTTATAAAATTATAATTTCAGTGAATGTGTAATACCATTTAGACTAGAATCTTTACTGCAGGACAACTACTTAAGCTATTGCAGGGCAGCTTCATAATCTCTAGCTTATTGTATCATAAACTTAAAAATCTTTACGATTCAAGATCTGCATAAAGCTAATGTTAAGGATGCAAAAAATTCCAAACAGAAGGAAAACTGTGAGCAAAGTTCTCTTTGGCTACTGAAGTTTAAGCCCTTGTGCTGGCTCGTAAAGCAAGTTTATAACACAGAGCAAGTTTCCAACTATTGCAAAAATATATGCCTGTGTATAGAAATATATTTTAACCATATGGTACCAGTAGTAGTACTAGATACGTAGCTAGTAGGTCATGAATCCCTGATAAAGTAGATTCCCTCCTTGCTTTTGAATTACTGAAGGAACTCTGGAGAAAAAAAGCAAATGTGAATGCAGTAGAGCATATCCTTAGCCAGTATAGCTACTGATGCTGTTCAACAAACACGGATGCAGACCAGTCCATTAAAAACATTATGGTCACAGGGCAGAAGGAATGTGAGAAACAACTGAGTTTCCTGAAAAAGTGTCAGTTTTCCCTTTGAGAAGTTATTTCAAAATGCCTGATCTTTCCTGGGAAGTTTAATGAGTTGTTGCTTAAGACACCTGAGTGGAGAATTTATTGCTTGTCACAATACGATTTTCTCTCTTATACAAATTGTGTCCAAGGCACCAGTGAGGTGACAGGCTGACAGTCTCCACCACAGCACATTGTGTGCTGGCAGAGGTGCTGGGTGGGCTGAAGGGCTAAAACCACTACTGTGGGCTCTGAGCCAACACAGTTTGAGTGCCTGTAAGCCCCAACATGCTCACTTCAGTGCTGTGAGCACTTGGTGCCCCACAGACCTGAGGTTCAGAAAGAGTTGCCATTGTGTCAGTTAGAAGACTGAAAAAACCAGCATCTTGGCATTGCAATATAGCCTGCTGGCCCTCCTGCCCTCTGTCTAGAAATCCTTTCAGGGGCCCAACTCTTAACTGATAGCCTTTAGTCTAAGAAAGGGGGGGAAAAAAAAGGTATACATAGTATCCAATATAGTATCCAAATGCATTTAAATAGTAGGTACTTTCCCTTTGTTTTGCTGACTAGGAATATGGCTGGTTTTGTTCCTTGTCCCTGATCTCTTTTTTTAATTTATTCAGCACACTCCAGAACCTTGTACTTTTCATCTCTGTCTGTCAGTGCAAAGTTAATTAATGATGTTAGGCACGACTAAAGCATTGCTCACTAAAACAGGTGGGAAAAGACCTTTTCCTGATATGCATAATGCAGCCGTTCTTAACTGGAGAAGAGGGCACAGCGGTGGAGAAAGACTTCTTAAGGAGCTTGCTGTGTGCTGCATTCTTCATACCAGAAATCTTCTCCTTTGTTTCTTGAAGTCATAAAATTAAATGAAATGCTATTAAGAACCCTTACAAAAATCACACAATGGTATGAAACAAATTTCAGTGGTAGACAAACCGTAGAATCCAAAAGGAACTGATGATTTACAAAACTCTCCATGGGTGCCCTGGGCTGCTTTAATCACAACGCACTTGCTCATCAGTGTAGGACTGCAAACTGCAATACCTTTTCTGCTAGTGAGTCCAGACTAGATACTTACCTTCACTTTACTGGAAGGATAAGCTTCTTCCTTAGCCTGTGTTTTTGCAACACCACAAAACCATACCTTAACAAATCTGCTTATATGTAGAGGAGTTTCCTTCACGTTAAAAGTGTTCCCAGCTCTTCTGCTAGTTTCCCAGACAAAATTATAATTCGTCCACTCTGGCATTTCAATATATTCTGCAGCTACCCTTTTTGATATCCCAGACAAAGGATTATGGCATCAGGTGGCAGATATATACTGGGAACTGATGCGGTGCTGAAAGCAGGGATATTGCTTGAATAAATATGCCATGATGAAGGAAAAGAAATAATATTAACACTCACAGAGTGTTTTTCAAGCAAGAATCAAAAGGCTTTGCAAGGAAAGCTCTCTGACAGAGCTCTGTATCCAGCTATGGAGAGCAATTACAGTACGGACACTATAACGTACTGAGCATCATGACACAATGAGCCCAAAGAATGACCCACAGTCTCTTTTTGTAGGACTGAATCATCCTGCCTTTAGTGTTAAGTACCTGATGATGCAGGAAAACTGTTATCAAAGAGAATCATGTGAGAAATTTGTTTTTATTCCAGTAGCTACCAGATATTCTTTCCAGATAGCAACAGAGCTATAGAATATCCTTGTTGCGCACATTCACAAATGCTCCATGTTTGTAAACAGTTGTGTTGACACTCAAAATTATTTGTGGTAGAGCATAAAAAATAAAATGAAGACATTTGTGTCTTTTAGACAACTTCTTGTGCCATAAATTCAGTGACTCAGCTTTGAAGAGTGGTATCTTCATTCTTTAAAATAAATGTTTCTTTTCTTCCCCCTCATACAAATCCTTTTTTAGGCATCAGGACTATATTAAATATGCATTGCTGAAAAATGCTGAGTAAAATAGATGGTTTTTATGTAAAGACTAGAGCCCTGCAGAAATAAGGTAACCCTCATTAAAACTCCCTCCTTTAAACAAAGGAATATCCAATTTTATGCAAATACCTTTATTTTTAAAATGAATACAAAATGAAGGATCATATGTCTCCCCCTGGCTACTAAGTAAAAGTTTAGTCTCATTCCTATTAATTGAGGTATCAGAGTGGCTTGCCAGTCTTCTTGCAGACACACACACAAATCCCCTCCAAACACACACATCCACACACACCCCCCACCCACAAAGGGAAAGCTCATCACCTCCAGTACTTTAACCAAAGCATACTAACTTCCCCAGCCTATTGTTTAACTCCAGTGGAGATCAGCAGAGCGTTATTCACTTCCCAGTTCAGAGCCTAACTCCCCCTGCTCCCACAAAACCTGTGATCTTATCCACTGAAGTCAGAAACAAAATTCTTGTAACTTAACTGGCCATCAGATAAAGTCCCAAGAGCCTCATAATGAAGATACAACTGTTTTGACTATCCTTATATATTAAGATTTTGAAACCTCTCTATAAAATAATAAAAAGAACAGAAAAATATTCTGCATGCTACAGGTCAGCCAATACAAAATTATTCCTAAAATAAAATGTTATTCAAGTACAGTATGTAGATTTATGTTACATCAGGCCAACCTCTGCATCTCTGCACCAAGAATATCAAATTAGGCCACTTAGTTTCCCATGGGAAACACTTCAAGACATTAGGTCCAGTGCTATCAATGCTACTAGGTTCTGCTTTCTGCAAGGCTTTAGGCCTGGTTTGTCTTTCATCTCATTTTGATCTTGCCTCCTCTTCCCCTCTCTAACTAGCCTAGCTCTCTAGATTTGATGTCCTCAAGTTAATAGTTATACAGCATTTGGACGAATTAATGATATATGTGGCAATCTGACCCTCTGCCCACCTGCAAGTCAATATTTTGGTACAATGTTCAACTGTACAGGTGATAGCAGGAACCTCCTCCTCCTATTTTCTAGCCAGTTCCTGTAAAACTAAACATCATAAGGGCATTTCTTGACCAGTACAGCATGTTTTGTCACAAGTGGAGAACTAGATTATTTCAAAATGATTCATTTTACTACTAAAATAGCCTCTCTTAAGCCCTGGTTTAAGCCTTTTCATTTGCAAAGGATGCCAATTATCAGTTACTTAAAGATTTCTGTTTTTTAGAACAAAGCTGTTTGTTATCAAAGCAGATGAAACTGCATGAATTCTGGGGTACTTCCTATGTAGGCTTTTGATTTGCAGGTCAGAGGAACAAGGGGAAATATTAAAGTGTACAGTCTTACAAAAACAAATATGCAAAGCAATACAGAAAAAATACAAAGAAATCGACTCATGTTGATTATTCAACCTGAGGGATGGCAGCAAATCCTAGTCAGGTGATCAGAAAGCTCCAAGGAAAAAAGAATTCAGGACTCAGCCACTGGGCAGCAATAGGAAATCTCTATTGAAATCAAAGACAGGAGAGAAGTGATAATTTCAGAGAAAACACTGCTTTCAGCATCCAGCAAGGCAATGGACACAAGGTCCTTATGCCAAAGGCATTTGTAAACACGTGTGCTATTGCTCAGGTTGGTAGTCATGATGAAAGCACTGAGTAAAGTTATACATGTGCATATGGTCCTAAAGCATTGAGGCCATACCTCAGGATCTCAGCTGCATGTTCTTTAGTGTAACTATCTGTGAAATACAGACATGAACAAAAAGTGATGAGGTTTTTAGTATCTTCACTAAAGTCCTCCTCCGTAGCCCATTGCAAGATTTTGAGCCATTTTGATGAGCTTTCAAATGACACCTAGAAACTGAAAAGCAATAACCATCAGTCTCTAAGTAACAAAAGAGAACAAATATAATGGAAGTTCATGCAATATCTTTGTAGCTGTGTTATTCAAGTCCATGCTAGAGTTCTATTATTTACCAACGATGTCCAAGATAGATTGCCTCAGTCAGAAGTGATAAGGGGAGAAAAAGACACCAAAGCATGCCCAGTAATTGAAGATATTTAAGTATAATAAATGAAATGTCAGCAGACTTAGAGTAATTTTTCTAGGCTCCCTTAAACAGCTAATCCTTTGCAAAACAAGCATAAGCTTGACCCATATTCTTTCTAGTTAGCAAGCTGCAAAAGTCTGTAACTCTTTTAGACAAAATAATAATAACAATAATATCATGTTTCTGTCCCTACCTACTGTCGGTTTTAGAATGCTGATCAAGATGCATACTAAAATTGATCTTGATTTTATCATATTTATGTGAGGGCAACACAATTCAAACAGAAGTGAATTCTCTGCATAGTGTAAGTCATCATAGCTATTCTGGACTGAGAGGTGGTAGACTAGTATACAAGGATATATTGGGTTTGTGTAAAAAATGTAAGTACTTGATGGAGTTTTTCCATACCTCATATATTTTTCCATATCTTGTATCTCCTTATTTCATTATTCAAGATATATTCAGAAATTTTGCTAATACGACAACTATGGATGAAACATGAAAAACCTTAACCCTGTTGGTTTTTTTTAATTTTTCTTTTTTAAACTACAGCTTTCCTCTTTCTTTTTCTTTCTGGGCTGGGCAAATAAAGCTCCTGTTTGTCTTTTCTATTGCTCTTCTAAATACCAACTTGCAAATGGTCTGTTGTACCATAAGTTTTTTTAAATAATTTTCAACTTTCAAAGCTTTAAGCTTCCACACCATCTTTTGTATGATGCTGTGGAAAGGACAGTCATGGACTGCAGACCACAGCAGGATCCCTGGAAATGATAGATTATCTCTTAACTTCAACTGTCAACTAGAGACAATCTTACCATGCCAGGAGTGCCAGTGTTAGTAGCTCTGTGGTTAAATACATAGGCACTGGCCCTTTAAAAATGCAAATATAGCTACTCTGCTTTGCAATTGCTCATAATATAAGAAGGTGTAGCAACTCTGGGTTTTAGTAAAAAGATCTGATCCCTATCTGTACTACAACTTCCATCAGCAAACTTTCAAGGGAGGTAAAGTCCTGGTTTTATTTTGGCCATTCTAGATAAGTATTTTTGGAGTTCTTAAAAGGCTCTCAAATTTAAGCCATTGTGAATGAAGTTCATGCAGATCTCACAGAAGTGATTTGTTGATCTGAAATATGAGGCACCCTTTATCAGAGATAGATAGTGTGGATGATAAGAAATAATGATTTAATTACAGTAAGAAAATAGAAATAATAACCTTTCTTAGCTTATGAGACAGCAAGGAAAATGTTTTCCTTAGGCTTTGCTCTTACTCATGAACATATACATAGCGGGGTGTACACTTTACAGGTAGATTCTGCATTTGTGTACATCTGTTACTTTCACTTGCCTGTTTAAGAACTTGTCTATACAGGATCAGGCCTTAGATTGGTAGGAATTACTGAGTTTAGTTAATACCATTCATGTATGCAAACTTGCAGACATTTATTTCCCTCTTTGAATGGGATGGAGGAATGAGTATAAACCATTTTTAACCTGTCAGGACAGTTAGGGGAGATTTTTCTGTGTGACTTCCTTGACCAAGATGGAAAACAGGGAAATTAAAGACTCAAGGGCTGAGGACTGGTTGAATGATACCTTCATCACCCCTCACAACTGTTGGCTCACTGTAGGGCCAGAAGGGTCCAGCAAAGAGAATCCTGCAACTGCTAGAGGTAGTCAGTTCTAGGACATAAATACCTCACAACCAGGACACTTTTCTTAACAGCTGGCCTAGATCCTTGGGCATATACGTAACGTACTTATTAGTACAATGAAAAATAAGAACATGTATACTTGCAACAGCATCATATTTGTATTTCTATTTCTCCCATATTATCTTCTGCAGTATCACTGTCTAGTGAGTTATTCCTTATTTGAAATTCCTCCTTCCTCAACAGCAAAGTTCTCTCCCTCACCACACACACACAGGTTACCCACAAACACAGGAGTGCAGCTCTGCACCATGTCGGTGACTGCAGGGTTACTGTGATTCCCATGGTGTCCCCCAGCCTGGCAGCTTGGGCACCACTGGGATATGCAACCCAAGGCATCCCACAGAGACACCAACATGCTCAAAAACAATAACCAAATGCTAGTCATCTTTCATTTTCTTTACTGAATATTCTTCTGTTGGTTTTGGATGCTCTTCCTATTTCTTAAGATCTTTTTTCACTGTTATCCTAACCTTCTTCTCCAGAAGGCCTGCAGTCCCTGCCGGCTTGATCAACTCTTAATTTTATAACCATACTTTCTATTTTATCCTCTACTGTTTGTAAACCATGGGGTTTTTTTTCCGATATTAAATAAGTCCAGGGGAATGTAAACAAACACTGAATGCTGGAAGGAAAGAAAACAGGAGCTTTAGAAATCCAATTAGCTTTAAAACCTTGGCATGCTGACTTGGCTAAGCATGTGGTAAAAAGGACTGCAGAAAGCTTAAATAAAAGACGAACACATCCTTTCCGCATTCTCTAAACTCGTAACAACTCTGGTCAGAGGCAGCTTATTACTTTTACAGGGAGAATTTTACTAGCTATACACATGTAGCATTTGAGCTTTCCCTGTTCATTAGGAAGTGGCTGTAACTCAGCCATTAACAGCTACCAGCAGTTATGGCTGCCGCAGGAATCACAGTGTGAACTGCAGGGGAGAAGCGGAGGTTCCCAGCCAGACCATCAGCAGACATTGACTGCCTAGCACTGGGAAAGCCTCTCACTGATCACATCACAAATTCAATCAAGTCACTTTTCATAGGCAGGCTGAGTTCCATCATAAAAAAAAAATTCTTGCAAAACAATACTCCTTTTTGTAGTAGTTGTCTTCTCGAGAACAGATTGAGAGACAGGGTTTGATATTGTTGAAGGTTCCTGTTTTTCATGTTTCAGAACTCATTTGTTATCATTTCGTATTTTGCAATGCTTTTCATCACTACAGCAATTTTTAAAACATTGGAATTTTCTCTTGTGTGGAATGTTTAAAAGTTCAGATTTAACTCGAGTCAGAATGACTCCAATCTGTACCAAAATAGAGTAATTCTCTCCTCTGAATGAGGGAGGATATGTTTGCTTTCCAAGGCTATCGTAACTATTTAAATTTGAGGAGACTCTGTAACAAAACTTCCAAATACTTATTACCAATTCTCTAAGTGTTTCTATTTTACGGTATTCAAACAAGAAAGTGGTTTTCTCTCCAGAATACCCCACTCAGTGTTTCAAATTTTGAAACACTTAATTGTCTACTTGTTATGAATAAAGACAAGTAATTTCAAATTTTATGGCTTTTCTTTAATCTTAAGACAAAAACCTGTGCAGTGAAGCTCTCCTTCTACCCCATTATTGTTTCACAACATATTTTATTGTAGCTAGTTTGCTATTACGGGAATATCAACTGACACACAGTGAAGTACGTAAACAACTCCAGACTATTTTGTTTCAATAAAAACAAATGTTGTATTTGTTCCAGTAAACAGGAACATACACTCACCCTAGGCTGGCTCTCATCTAAGTAAAACTGGGTTTAGAAAATTTTGAAATGTAGTTTTTTGTAAAGGGCAGAAAACATAGCACCTGATAAACCAAAACTTATCCATAGAGACTTTTTCTCCTTAAATCCAGGAAATTCACAGTACTCCTTCCCAACTACTATCTAATTTAAGTATCAAACACTTGATTCTGAACAGAACTGATGATTCTATAAGTAATTTAGATACTTGATATCAAATATACAACTTATTAAAAATGGATGTTTAATTAATAGAAAGTCAATTATCACAACATAAAGTGATTAGAAAAGAGATTAGCAAACATAAGGAGAGTAGGAATAAATATTTAAACATTAAGAGGAAGAAAGGAAGTAAGTAACTGGAAAGTGAACATGCCTGAATGGAAAAAGAAAGCAGGGATATTAAAGAGAAGGCATAAAGTAAAGGAGAAAGTGGTTAATTTTAGATTAAAAATCATTAATAGTTTAAATTTTTCCTCCTACTGGGTACAAATAATAAATATATGGCATTCTTGAAAATATACACACACAGAATACCATCTCCCATGAAGATGACTCTCACAAACATTAATATAGAATGTAAAATGTTTCAAATGCCCCTGTCAGATGCAAGCTGCAGCCTATTGGGCTGTATAACAGGAATGGAGCCAGCAGACAGAGTGAAGTGATTATGCCCTTTTACTCAACACTCATTAGACCATGTCTGGAGTACGGCATCCATGCAGGGGAAGACAACAGTAAACTGGAGTGAGCCCAGTGGAGGCAACCAAAGTGATCACGAGGCTGGAGCACATTGTGAGAGGAGAGGGTGAAGGAATGGGGCTTCTTCAGCCTGGAGAAGGGAAGGCTTCAGGGCACCTAATGCGGTGTTGACCTTGCTTTGAGCAGGGCGCTAGACAAGAGACCCTGTAACATTCCTTTCCACTGCAATAATTCTGTAATTCTATTAAGTTCTTGGCTTTCAGTCCCATCACGTACAAATATATATATATTCCTTGCATGAAGGATGAAGGGAGGAAATATAACCACACAATGGAACCCAGTGATATTTCACAAATGACTGTCATCACAAACAACTGTTGGTGACACATACTTGTTTACTTCATTTGTGTGGCTGGAAGTAGCACACAGAGCAGAATGGCATAGAGATATCAAAGGCAATTTCAAAAGTTTTAGCTCATAAACATTATCCTACATGTTATTTTTCACATTTAAAATCCAGCTAATCACTAGAGTATCTGATCACCTTGTATGTGCACACAACTGGAGTAGCAAGTTTTCTCCCTTCTCCTGGAAGTAGTCTTGGGGGGTTTTGTCTGGTTGGTTCGTTGCATTGGCAGATCTAATTTTGCTGCTAAGTTCTTTCTTCCCTAAAGCGGGAGTGGAAACTCAAACATGTCCTGTGTATTACACTTTTGTCAAGAAGCTCACCAGCTATTAAATTAAGGATCCCTAAACAGAAGGTCTTAACTTTCCCATCCTTCTTTCTCTATGAATACAGAGGTCAGTTGTGAGAAGTAGCAAAGGAGCAGATATTTAGATGGAATAAAAATAACAGAGCAGGAAAGAATATGAGAGAGTAGAGTGTTTGTGTGTGAGTGTATGTGTGTGCGTGAGTGCAGGCATGTGTATGTTTCTTCTCTGAAGAGGGCTACATCAAAACCTCCGTCAGTGAAGAGTTTTCCTTAATTAAGAGTATTGGGATTAAGCCAGTCCAAAAGATCTTGCTGCTGCTCACCCTGCTATTTTAAGGACTCTTCCAAAGACCGGTGAAGTCCTTATGAGCCTTTACAAAGGCTTTCAAAGACTCCCACTGACTCCAGTGGACTCTGAATTTTAATGTCTCAGTGATGTTCTGGACAGATATTCTGCAGAATTTGTTAAGACAATTAATATGGCAAATTGTTTCCCACAATGTTCCCTAATTTCATTGAGGGTGCTTTACTTATTTTCTGTGTAATAAAGCATTCATTATAAAGAATCAGTCAGACCCTAAATTAAATTAGCTTCTACTAAATAAAATACTTCTTAATTCCTTTTTATGATATTTGCTGTTGCTCAGTGTATTTCCAAACTGAACAGCTCTATCAAGTCTGGTGAGCATGGTCAAAAACCAATCAAAACTGATCAAGTTGATTGAGTTTCTGAAATATTTCCTGTTCTCCATTTGTACTGGACACAGGCTTTGCAAAAACTTCATTGGTGTCAACGGTGCAATCAGAGGTAACATTGTGGTGCTATGTTTAATAAATCACAGGGTTTACTGCAGAAAAATAAAAGAGGATAGAAAATATACATTCCCTTAGAATGAAGCTGTTAAACATGAAGCATCAAGAGAGCAATCAGTTTGAGTAGGGAAGCCACTCTGGCTACCCCCATCACAAATAAATCACTGAGGAGATAGCTAATCATGTGCAAAATTTTCCAGCCATTTTGAAAAACAATCAAAACCAGTACAGGGAAATATTAATCTGTTTATCAGACTGCAGTGGGAAAGTAGTTGGAGATTAGGGAAGGAAATATTAATCTGATGTTTAGAGAGTGTGTCTAGTAGGCTTAGCTTTATCGTTCTATCAAGGTACCAAAATAGCCCATAGCTGTTTGCTCTTGACAGATTAATTATGAGGTAAAGCATGTGTGCGGCTAAATAAAAGGTATTGTTGCTAATTCCAAGAACAAGGTAGGGAAAAGGGTCATGTTAAAAATATACAAGCTAATCAAAATATTTTTCATATCTTTATATGGTGAAAGGCAGTGGAGCTTTGCATAATAGTCACCAAATTAAACTATATTTAGAAGTACACGGCATGTATGGCGACATCCATCTAAACCACCTTCTGGGTAATAAAGAACAGCTTTTCTTCTCTCGCTGTAGAAAATTCAGGCTAGGATTCCACCCAGTGAGGAGGGACTGAACACAAAAACTCAGAAACTTTCCAAAGGCCTGAAGAGAATAAGTGCCCAAATAAGTATCTGTCTTGGACATTCTATTTTTCTAACAGTTAATCCTCAACCTAAATAATGGATATATTTACCAAGGGGATCTAAGACTACAGGGTCAGTGGGATTCCAGTACTGCAAATGTAAAACTCTGCTGGGCTGCCAAAACTTCAGCCATAAAGTTTTCCTCATGAACACAGTCATATTCTGCAGAGTTAAACAGAGAAAGAAGGAATAGAAGGGATCTGAAGAGGTCATTCAGGGCATCCTCCAACCCAAAAGCTGGATCAGCTATACATAAATCAGCAGATGTGTGTTTACTCTGTTTTTAAGAGCCTCCAGGGTTGGATTTTTACACCCTTCTTAGGCAGTATGTTCCACAATTTTCCTGTCTTGGTAGACAGAAAGTGTTTCCCAGTCCATAATCTCAGTTTATCTTGCTGCAATTCAAATCACTGTGCTTCATATATTTGGCACTGTGGACATGGAAAACAATTTAATTTCCTCCTCCTTTGCAGGTAACTTCTATGTTTTTAAAGACAAATTGTCATGTCTCCTCAGTCCTTTTTCCTTCACCATAGTGAAAGTTGTATTACAAAATTACATTCAGAGCATCTGTAGCTTTTGGTGGTGGAGGATCCCTTCATTAGCCATGGATCTCTTCATAGGTGGAGTTTTGCTACAATCACGTAGTCACCGCATATAGCCTCCACAAGGCCAGCAAGGTATCTAATCATGTGCATCAACCAGTTTCTGTTAATCTCAGGAAATATTCTTGAATTCTGCTTTTTCTTGGGTGGCGGCGAAGGTAGCAGGACTCACCAAACACGCCGCTTTTTTGTATGCACTGTCTACCCACTGTGAGTTCTAGTGGTTAAGAGAGTCATGCCAGGTCTCACAGTTCTCTTCCTGGTAAAACAAAAACTTTGTTTTTGCTGAAAATTATTTAGCATATGACCTTCAGCTGATTGCTTTACCTTCCCCCAGCTCAGATTGCCCACTAGTAAAATCAGGAGGATGGCACGAAGTCAGGATGACGGACAGATGAAAAGTGCTATCTAAGACCAAATGAGTCGTGCTCCTATATATGAACTTACTCTCACTGAGACTGCCGCGACCTCTCTTATTGCTAGGACCTTCTTGGAATAATAATCTACCACCTGATTTTTGAAAAAAAATAGGAAGTAATAGGGCATTATATCATAAAGGAAATTCATAGATGAAATTCATCTCCCTTCAGCACAGTTGCATATATATATATATAAAAGGAAGGGTAGAGGAGTTAAGAAGAATTCTATCCAGTTTTAATACACCAGTCTGAAATAAGAGCAATTAACACACCGGTCCATAAATCAATGGCTTATTTATCAAATTAATATTCCTTGTTCAGAAAAGCATACTTCCTCACCTGCTTGTGAAAACTTGATCTACTAGTTTGTGTACAATTTAAGAGTCAAGCAACACTTGCATTGTGCTGTTTGCAGAACCAGGAAAAATTGGAGAATGAAGTAGTGTTTAATGATCGGTGTTTTCATTAACTCCTTGACACTTATTCCTCAATTTCTTGGTTTCAAAACTTTTCTACTATTGTAGCTAAATGCTGATCTTTATTTTCAAGTCACATCACCACATAGCTTTCCAAAATGATCTATTTCCATATTTTCTGTTAATGACTCAGCTAGAGTCATGATAGTTTTTAAATGATTGATCGGGGCTGAGTGATTTTTCTAGAATCAGGCCTGAACACAAGGTGCGTCAGTCAGTCAGGGTTGCTATGAGGAAATTCTCTGCTCTTTTGTATTGCTGCCCTTTAATATATAAGAGCTTTGAAAATGATTGCTGCAGCTGCTGAAAATGGCCTGCTGTCATTTTTTTTTAAATGGCATTTGAAAAATAGATTATCATGAAAGATAAGCATAAGCTCCTTACTTTTTTTCCTTAAAGAACACTGACTTCTTGAAGCAGTTTACAAAGATTAGCCATTTTTCAGCACTAAGCTTTTTACCTTTTTCCCTGCTTGGTCTCTTATTCTTTACTGTTCGTAGTTATATGCAGTTCATGTGGAATATAGATTATACAAGCACAACTCATTTATCTGCATTGGTTCCCAGTTTTCTTCTCTATAGCTTAGCTCATTTTATTTGTCCTTAGGGAATTTCACAAAATTTGTCACTAAACTTCCTTAATTTTTTTTTTTAATTGAAAACTATACCATAGGATTTACTCTGTCCATAGTTAACTTGCCTAAAAATATTTAAATCTGGTAAAGGAATGTCCTGTAGATTTTCAATTGTTAGAGTATGAGACAAAGGCAAAGCAACTGGTCTAGAAAAATTCCGCTGCTCATTCAGCATTCACACATAGGAAAAAATGGGAGCTCTTTAGCCATTTCACAAGGTTTACTGTGCTTTAAGAGCTAAAAATCATTTATATTTTAAAGGAGTTCCAGAAAAAAAATTAAGAAATTTATCAGTATGAGCTCAAAAAAGTTCCTTGTTATACATAATAATGTTTTGTACTTATTTTGTAAAGTCACAAAGCTTCTCTTTTCCCTAAACTGAAGGGAAAATATTAGCAATTATTATTTACAAAATGAAGCCTGAAAAGGTTTGCAGCTGTGCCTGTGGGAGATTTTGGAGCATCTTTCTCATCTTGGCTGCAGTTATGAACTTAAATCAACATTTCCTAAACCTAAAGCTTTAAAAGAATTTGACGCCTATTTAACAGCTTATTTCATAGAATCACATGAATTGTCGCTAAGTCTTTCATCAAAGAGTATGTAACACTCACAAGACACAGTTTTAAGTGCTTGCATTGATTTGATTGATCTGATGGAAATTTATCAAATACAATTCATAGTTTCTCTGATGTTAGACATGTACTCTGTACTTTCTGCAGTATCAATCAGAACAGATGTAGGATCTCCATCAGATGGACAGAAGAGGCATTAGTTAAACGTCGCAAATCATTAGCAGTAACAAAGCAATAAGGGACATTGGTTCAACTTGCAAGAGTCTTGCACATGGAGTAGAAGTCAGTAAAGAGAAGGAGTCATGAAAGAAATACTATGAACCTCACAATTTAAACCCTCCATTTTCACTTTAAGGGCTAGCATGTTGCTTAGCTCTGAGGCAATAGGTAGAGCTAGTAGTAGCTGGCACCATATCAAAACACTGCCAGGGAAAAAATCTATTGTTCTGAATTCACAGGATCTTTCCTGACTCCTGTTGCCCAAGTGAGGGGGAGAAAGAGTCTCTCCAGATAGGTGATGCCATCTCAGCATCTCATTTGCTCTTCTGAGCCAGCTCAGGGACTAGCTGACACACAAAGGAGGGCAGTGGATGTGTGAGGAATGACACATACCTCCCTTTGGCTTTCTTGTGAGCTAAGGAGACTCAAGACTCCTATAGCCAGCACCAGGCCAGCATCGTCACCTAGATAAACAGCACTGTCTGCTGTGGCACACAAGAGCTATTTACCCAAGAAGCTAGGAAGTGCTTTTACATAGTTTTGAGGCCCAAGCCATGGCCTCTACATTGCTATGAGATGGGAAATATGCCTAGAATCATATCCCTCCCCACTAAGGCATCCTGACAGTCACAACTGACTCAGCTGCTTTCACAGCCCAGGGAATCTGAAACCACACCAGTGTAAAAGGTCACTCTTCTCAGAGATGTGACATTCAGGCTTGAATGTCACCTTCTATTTGAAAAACTCTTCAAATCTAACTCCAGTTCTTGACATAAGAATTCTCTCCTGAATCCTCGCTCTTTGATTACTTGAGCCAGACACAAAGGTATTTTCCCAGCTGGGTAACTGTCAAATGCCTCTTTTGCTTTAAAAATACCATACATTCTTTTATAAAGCCCCATTTGCTAAATTTAGCTGATCAATTGCATGTTTTTAATACTAGAAGTACATGAAATGGATTTCCCAGTATGAACTTTTCATTTGGGCAGCCTCTTAGGGAAATTATTTGGTTGTGAACGGTATTCATAAAACAACCTCTTTGTTTGGGTTACATCATTTTTATGAACGCCTGAGATATGGGAAGTACCACAATTAACTTCAGGTTTCAAGAGGTTTGTACTATCATAATAATCTAGATAAATGGGGTGATGTTTAGGAGCTGCCAGAGAATGCATTAGAAGTTATAAGGTATGTCTGAACACACTCCTTCTGAGAAACCTGGGACCAGTTAGATCTTTTTCTTCAAAAATGACTTTCCAAAGGTTTTTGAAGAAGTCACAGCCTTATTCCATGAGTGCATGCTGCAACAGCCTGGATAATGGAAGTTTGATCTTTCATTGGGATCAACAGACATTAGTGCAACAGATGTGTACATAGAAACATGAGGTCTGCTTTTTATTTTTTAATTCTACATTAATTACGTGCTCCTTTAGCTTTCAGATAGTGGAAAGCATTTTTTATTAGCTTTAAAAATAACAAAAATAACATTTTATTACCAAAAGACCAAAAATGAAAGCACATGCATTAAGATTTTTAATAAACAGATTCTAACAGTGATCTGATGGGATATTTACCCTTCCTAAAGGCAGATGAACCTGTTATCTCAGATATTGCCTCTGCTTGTTTCTTCTGGACAGGATCTCTGTTTTCGGCTCTGAAGCCCCCTGAAACAATCTTCAAAGTGATTTTTTGGCTTGGCTACTTTAACAGCTGCATGAATCCTGTCATCTACCCTTGCTCAAGCAAAGAGTTCAAGAGGGCTTTTATACAGATCCTAAAATGCCAGTGCCACCGTCGAAAGCAGTTGGGGTGGTGGGCCTACAGCTACAGAAACTGGAATCGGTGCTCCTTTGAACACCCTAGGAAAGACTCTTTGGAAGACAGCGGGAGTTTCCTAAGTGGCAGTCAGAGGACATTATCTTCAGCATCTCCCAGCCCTGGCTACCTGAGCAAAATCACTCACCCACATATGGAGATGTGCACATTCCAGGAATGGAAAAACTCCAGCTCTTTCCTGAGCCCCCTACAGGAAGGCAGCAGACAAAAGGACCCATGCCAGTTCTTTACCTTCAGTCTCTTAACAGAGCGCAATGGACATGTTCCTGCTGGCAGCCAAGCTTCCAGCAATGGGGACCATGAGGCCATCTGTGACACACTGAATGGCAAAACAGACTGTAGAGCAAACATGATGCTGGAATGAACAGTCTGTTCTCTTTGTACACCAACCTGTTTAACGTTTAGCCCAGGTGAAGAAACGGACCTTTGCACAATTTCTCAGTATAGCACTAGAAGGAAGCCAGTGAGGAACAGGCAGATTTATGTCACAAGAGCGGCAAAGTGTAGGGGGTAACCACGTTCCCAGTCAATTGCCAGAGAGGCTACCGAAGCAAAAGCAATGCAGGGAAGGTGCCACATAAACCCAGGGAAGTGCACATCCAATTATTTAGCTGTCATGGAAGTGCTGTGGAACAGCCAAACACATATGTATATAAAAGAATGTATAAATATGGGGGTGGGCAGGGGAAATGTGTATGAATGTGTGTGTGTACATGTGTGCTAGTTGCATGTACGGATGCCTGAGAGTGGAAGTAAGCAATGCAGTGTTGTTTGTACCTCTCCAGGGTACTAGTTGCCACTGATTTTGTCTGTAAATTCTTATTGTTGTACTTCACTGTACATTAGCACTTTAGAAATGGAAAGCAATGTCAAAGATTAAAATAATTTCGGAACAATTTAAACACTTGCACCTCTTACTATAAGACTGGAATTCAGCCAAGTTCCCTCATCACAATTTTCACTTCAAAATAAAACACTGATAGCGGTTAAGTTTGCCATTGTAGCTCCTAGGATGCTCTTCAATCTCTCTGCAGTTGCTTCCCTTCTGTGATTCCCTTATCACCAACATATGTAACTCCTCTATCCTTCACCATGTTCTTTTTTGAAAGTTTGAAAATACCAGCAATGATGCGAGCTCATAAACTACATTTCAGCACATTAGTAAGTGTCCTGTAAATATACAGGCTACCAGAGGATCTGATTTCTAAAAGCAACACTCATAAATCACTCCAAATACCTCATAAACAGTGTTGTGGACACAGCACAAAAGAGCACTGACCACTGGAGGCCCAAAATCCAGCCTTAGGACAAATAAACTGAGTCCCTGGTTCTTTCAGCACACTTTGAAAATAATATTGCATATTTAGAGGCTTTTATTTTGCCACTCAGATAAGAAGAGAAAGAGTCAAAACTATGGAGTAGTGTAAGTTTCACTGTCATTAATAAATTTCAGCTCAATAATATAGTACTGTAACAGAATTGCTGAGAATATCTTCTAGGACATTTTAAGAAGTTATTTTCATCTCTTGCAATTAAGTGTGAATCATGAAACTAATGATTGATTTTTTTACATGAAGTGGTACAAACCATGAAAATCATTATTTACTCCATCCTCCAACTGAGACTTTCCATATTAGGAACTTTAGTGACTTTTTTTTAAAGCTTGAAATAGAGAATGAATCATAAACAGATGTACTAAAACCACTTAGAGACAATTTAACAATGCCAGGTCCCAAGGGAGAGCCATTTCCTTTTGTCTCCCTAAATGTGTATTCTCTCATTAAGTTGACAGGGATGGATGTGGCTTGTGGTTAGATGAAATATCCCCCAGCTCAGTGAGCGACAATAGGAAAGTCATGTTCCAAGGTCTTCCCATGGTCCTATGTTATAGTAAGACCCACCCAAGTATGTTTTAAGTCTTATCCTGATTGAAGTTATGGCCAATCTCCTATTTTAATAACTCTGTTTTGATTGTGGGGGCCATAATTTCCTCTTAAAAGGACAATGCTTATAAAATTTAAAAGTATTATAAAACAGATAAACAAACTCTTGTTGCTCATATATTGAGGTTGCCTTCAAGAATATTCTATCTAGCTGTGATATACTAGTATGAAGCTATCCTCTTTGGGCCTCTAAATGGCAGAGAACTGTATTTCTAACCTATGGTTATAATTTTTGGAGGGAACCTACAGTAGTCTGTCAAACACTTTTGGGTTTTGTAAAGCTTCTTGAAAATCACTGTTAATTGGAAATAAATTTGTTTAACCTAACCACCTGAAGCACACTTCAGCTAAATTTTGAGTCACACATGACCTGTACAGCGTAAAGTAAATCCAAATAATGTTATCCATATTTGAGAAATTCTAAGTGATACTGCAAGGTTTCAGAATAAACAGCATTCCATTACTCTAAAGCCTTCAATTATGTAGCTCTCGGAGACTGATAACTCTTTTAATTAGTTTCTAGTCCTAACAAAGGCTGTGTGATATCTGATTATCATTTAATCTCCTTAAACAATGACATAATTCTCTAATTACCTATGAAATCAGATAGGCTTTTATCCCATATTGAAATGACTTATGAGTACTTATCATCTTTGTATGTTTCTACATGTAATGTCACAAAAATTGCAAGGAAAGTTCCCTTAGTGCTTTTTTTAAATCTATAAAAAGAGAATTTCAGCCATTTAAGTACTGAAAAAAACAGTTTTCTCTAAACACTGTAATTAATCAGGAGAAGATAATGCATTAACATCATGCTAGTCCATGCCATTTATAATACCCAGTGCCTCTAACCTTACGAATCATTTACCAAAATCCTCAGAGAGCCAAAAACCCCCACGTGTCCCATAAGCCTTAAAGAGTGGAGAAGAGAAGGCATTCCACAGGCAGAGAGTAATATTTTTCCCCCAGAGTTACACTGCTCTTCTGTAAGTTTGAGCTGGGAAGGCTGCTGGAGTCTTCAGGGACAGCAACATGGACCCATCCACCCCTGCTTCCTTGCTCTCTCTCACAGCAAGCCACAGCACTGCTGCTCTTCCCATGTCCTCCCTAGCGTGGGAGGCACATTTGAACTGCATACAAAACATATGTGGCTCAACAGCCACACGATCTCTACCCTATAGTGCTTCCCTTCCTCAAGCCCAAGTCCTGCAAGTATGTTAAGGGCAACCTTCCTGGGGACATGACTAGGTTATGCTGCCTTGCCAAGAAAACAGGAAACTAAGAGAAGCTCTGCTTTGGGATTTCTGATACTGATGAAAACAAGAAGGGGAAAAAAGTTTATTCACCATGTTGAAGTTGAAAAGAAGTTGGAAATAATCACAGGCAATCAAAACAAATATACTGTCATTTCTAAGACAGACATTTACATCAGGCCCATTTTTCTTAGCATATTCATTAGGCCACATCCTAAGGGATCATCCCATACAATCCCTAGCATCAGACAGATGAAGGAATGACAAACTGTAGGCTCCAGCACAGCAACCAGTGATAACAGAAAGAAGTGAGAACAAGTTCAGGCAATACTTGATACACACTTCAGATATAATTTTAACAAACTGTCTCATTGTTAATCACTACCCAATTAAATTTTAAGACTGGAGAGCCTACAACTTGTAGCTGTGACAAATATAAGATGAAAGATTCCTCATATTTCTCCAAAATACATTTCTCTTCTCCAAGCTTTTTTCCAGATCATGTACCTATTCTGCCATGCCAGGCTCTCCATAGCCATGCATGATATTGCATGACTTCCCAAAAACAAACAGATGACTGCTCTTCTTCTAAGCTCTTTACTTTTTGTCTCATGAATTCCCATTTTTGTAGGGTCCCATACAGCCTGTTCTTATGCTCAGCAACACTGTACCAGTGGGGTCCCACTCATGCAAATATGCTAAGCTATGTAAGACTTCAAAAGAGACATGTTATATCTGCTCATAAGCTGCCAACACCTACTTCGCCTCCAGCCACAGCTCCAATGAAGGTATAGGCAATAAAACTGATTGTAAAATTGGAAAAAAAAATACATGGATCTGAAGGAGGGTCCACAAAGATTACACAGGAGAAAGTCTGATATGCCACCTTAAAATATGAAACCCTCGCAAAGCCACCTGACTTTTCTAGACCAAATCTATTCTAAATATCTTTATTTTTACCACTGGACTCTTCTATGACTCCACCAGGCAAAGCCAGCCCAAATGAGGCTGTAGAAATCACCCTCTTCCCTTTGTTAGTCCTTCATTTGTTGCAATGTTTTCCTTTAAAAGAAGAACTATTCAGGTCAGGGCATCATCATCAAACCTTGTGGGACAAGCCCATATTAGCCTATTTTTTTAGTACAGCCGAAATTAATTTGACAAGCAGAACATCCACAACCTAGTGAAACGGCAATTGGCACACGATGGTGGTCTATCAGATGCAACTATACTCCATCATGCATTTTAACAGACCTTCTGAAGAAACCATTTTGTGGGCAAATAGATTTGCCTCCAAAGAGGAGTTGCTGCCATTTAGCACAGAAGGTATTCATAAAACACTGTGAATTTCTAGTTGGTATTTCTAGTTGGAACTAGATGATCTTTAAGGTCACTTTCAACCCAAACCATTCTATGATTCTCCAGGTTAAGCTACTGTGTGGAGCTTAATCACTAACGAGGGGCTTGTACAAAGCCATTCAGTTGAGAGGCACAGCTGTAATGGCTCACAGAGTATTGTTACAGCCCAGCTGCACATAAATTAAACCCATTAGGCTTCAATGCACTCAGCTATCACAAAAGTGCTTCTTATTTTTGAAAAGAGTTATGGTAAAACCAATCCAACTGAATGAGACTGAACTCTAGAGCATTCTACATTCTTTACTCTTTGGAAATGCAGTTTTCTATTATCTTTCCAAACGTGACAGGGAGAGAAGAGGAGACATTAATATTATGAAGTGCAGTTCTAGTTTGGAAAACACAAAAATAGCAACTTTCTATTCAACAGATGTGCTCTCTGCCTTCAGTCTCTGTGCTTGACTTTCATCTTATACAAATGAACATAAAATTGCACAACACAGGAGATGATAATCCACAGCAGCCATGGCATGAAAGTATTGGTATACTAACAACTGCTTATTCCTGTTAGTGGCCACAAACACCGTCTCATTTCCATGAGAATAAACTGGATTCTGTTTTGATAGACTCAACAACAGATATGCTTACTTTTTTTCCAAACCGTGCTCGCAGTGCTCACACACTTCGTAGGCCAGAACATGGTATCGTGGGGATGAAGCAGCAGACAAAGAAACAGCACTTTCATCCTGAAATGGTCAAAAAGAAATACTTCAGAACATGAAGACACATCATGCTAGTCTAAGTCACTTCAAAAATGTTTCCACGCACTATGACTTTTTCGGGACTGGAAGGGGTCCTAGTTACATTCCTCATGAAGCGTATTATTTCTGAAAAAAAGTCATGATTCCCAAGATCAGTAAAACACCTGAAGCAGTAACATAGTGGTCAGGGCAATAACCTAGGAAAATTCCAGCCTCTGCCTTAACAACTGTTTTTATGTTTCACCTCCAGGCTCTATAATAATCTGCACAGAGACAGTGCAAGGAGCAGAGAAGAGTACTCCTTCCTTTCAGATGGCTGTGCACACCACTGTGGCATGACTTTCCCTCCCCCTTGCACAATGCATCTTGAGGTCCCAGCTATACAGCGGCATGGCTTCTATACAGCGGCATGGCTGCTACAGGAAACATCCAGCAAAACTTTTTCTCTAGGGTTTAAGGCAGTCAGTCACTAGAATGAAGACAAAATTGAACACACGAGTCCCTCTTACAGAACAACTGCTATGCCAATTGCTGTAACTGTTGGGCCTCCTCTAACTGTTTTTTTTATAAGACTGAGCTTTAGTCTTCCCACCAAAGAACAGTTGAAAGTGCCTGTTCTCAGCAGATATACCTAGACTGTGAATCCCAAGTGTTTGGAGATCCCTTCCTGCAGAATACGGCAAGGACTTTGGACAGGTCCTTGGTTTCAGGATGTCTTCTGTCCTCCCAGCAATGCCCTAGTACATGCCAGCATGCAGCTTTCAGCTTAGGTTCTCCCAGGTAGTCTATATTAGATCCCATTGTCAAACACCTAACCATGCACTACACGCAATCCATAGACAACAGTATTTTATTGTCTTCTGTTATCATCCTAGATAACCCTTATTTATGCAGACATATTTTTTCTTTTATCAAATATTTTTCCACATACTTGTCTTACAAGAGTTTAATGCTTTCTAGCAGACCTATGTATAGCATTCAGCAAATATGTTAAGTATGAAAGAAAACCTCCACAGGCTCACAGAAGAAAGGGGATCAGCTATTTTACACAGAAGTGGCTCATTGAAGCTATCTGCTCAGCTGACATTACAAGAAGACAGAAATGATATATCTTCTTCAGCTCTCTCTATCCATTACTATTTTAGGTTTGTATACTTACACATGCAAGCAACTCTAAACTCTCTCATTATTCTCTTGGGATGTGTAATGATTGGTTTCTCTATGAAATGGAAAAGAAATTTCTCTCTCAACACATAGTAATCAAAGCACCATTAACCATGCTTTCTGTGGAAAAGCATACAGAATTTTTTTAGTCCATTCTCCTGCCTGGGTAGATATCTGTGCCAGCCAGCTGAGAATAGGCATGATGTTTGAAAGGCATCAACAAAGTTCACATATATTGGACAGCATGTAACATTTTCTGGGAAACAGAGAATGAAATCTAGATATAAAAATAGATGTGGTTTAGCCTATTCATAAAAAAATCTGGACTCAGAAACAGAGTCCTTATTCCAGTATATCATGCAAAGCCACTTTTACCTTTAATTGTAGATGAATATATGAATATATATATAAAAGTTTTCAAATAACATATTGCTCATTAACTTGCATGAATCTTTACCCTGGTATTTTAAAGAAATGAGGCTCACACAATCATTCTGTCTGTCTATCCATCAGCTTCCTTTCTCATCCTCTTCTTACTAACCTTTGAACCTCTTCATTGATTTCTATCAAACTGAACAAGAGTTAAAAAAGATAATCTATTCTGTATTATGAAAATTTGTAGCTGAATAGAGGGAAGGGACCCAAATTAGTGCCTCCTCTCAGGAGAAGACCTTTATAAGTCTGTCCCTTGATTAATTTCAAAGCCTGCTGGCTACTTAGCTTGTACATTCTGACTAGCTAGTCAGCATACATAGCCCACAGGTAGTTAAGCCACATACCCCCATTTGCCTGATACGATGGAGCAATGTGGAACAGGACACATGGGAGGGCAACATGGAAGACAAATGAGGGTGCTGAAAATACCAAGTGAAAGGGAGAAGTGTTAAGAGATAAAGGCTGCAAATCTATAAATCAGCCTTTATTCATCTTAATGGTCACAGGACAACTTGTTACACTATGTTTATCTGATTGGTTTATAACTAAAATGAGGAGATAAGCAAAGCCTCCCTGTAGAGAAAAGCAAGGCTATTATGTCAATTTCTGTCACTATGACATGGACAGTTGTATCTGCGTTCCTCTGTTCTCTTGCCTTGGTTGTAAAAGCCTACAGTTAGGTTCAATTTATACTCAGTTGTAATCTATGGTTTGGCTTTTTCCTAGAATATCCATAATTTCAGGAATATCACTTTCAAATTTGAGTATATGGTTCTAATAAGGCTAATCTGAAACATTTTTTTGTGCTTTTTAGTCATTCACAATGATATGCTTATTGCTGATTTTAATCAAGCACTGGCTTAATGTTAAAGTTGCATTTTTTATTTATTCCTGTAACCAGTGAACTCCATAGAGATTACAAACATCTCTCAGTCACTTCACTTTTCCATTAGCATTGTTGACAGTGGAAGTCTGAAACCAGTGTAAGAAGCAGCATGCCCCAAATGAAAGTCACTGGTAAGACACGCAATCCCACCAGATGAATCAGTGGCTTCACTATGGCAAATCCTAATGATGTGAATTGGCATAGTTTTGAGCTCAAATGAGACAAATGTATTTACACTCACTGAACAATGAGCATCCTGCTTCTACAAAACATGTGAAGAGTGATAAAGGCAAAGAATAGTCTTAATTAAAAAGTTAGATCCTTATTTTATACCCTGTGAACTTCAGTCAAACTGATGAAAACAACAGAAGATTTGAAAAAATACTGGGATAGGGTAGTTCAGATAAGTGGAAAGTGACACAGAAAGGAAATCTGGTGTTGTCACTAGAAATTTCTTGTGTCAAAATATATTAGCTTGACCAATGAAGAACATATTCTCTATCTAGTAATTCCCATAATCTTTATAGGACTCCAGCCAAGACATGGAGAAAAAGAGAAAGGATGTTCAAAATTAATAAGAATGCTTCACAGTTTCTTTAATAAGTCAACCTAAAAAGCAGCTGTAGTAAAACTTTAATTTATAGCTGTGATTAAAAAGCCTTTAATTGCCTATTTCATAATTTCCTTCAAAATGTTATTTGGAAAGTACAATAATTTGATTCTACTGAGACTTGTGGGCAAATGTTTAATTCTAGCAAAGAATCTGAACTTTATATGACCTCTAGAAAATGGTAATTATTTTTTCTTTGCTTGATTTGTTGAGCTTTGGTTGTTCACTGTGAAGATCAAAAAAGCTGTCACCAAAAGTAAATTTAGCATATGCTCTGGAGCCTGAGGTAATTATGGAACAGTTCATATCTCTTCTTCTAGTTAACTTAGAGTCCAGTCCTGTGCTATTGTAAGACAGGGGAGCTTCAGCCCTGATTTCAGTAAGAACTGGATCAGTTTTACAAGGAAAGGTGGAGCTGGCTTTGAAAATCCAACATTGCCATCTACTGGATTTCTATTCCGAGTGAGATTCACACATACGCCAGTTCAGGTAAGAGTTAGCTGGATTTTACACATCACAAATTCAGCCTCTTTAACAGTAAAGCAGGAAGAGTTTTTCTTAAGGCAGCAAAACAACTTAGATATCCTATCTTCAGTTTCAATTAAGTCTCTTCCAGAAGTGATGAGTTCCTAAAGCTCAGTTTGTTTTATCGAAATATTTCTTTTTTACAGTAAAATCCATGAAGTAAAGCTGATTGGCAAGCTTAGAGAAAAAGAAGTTAACTACCTAAATTCTGCAGGTGTCTTTAAAAATCCCCTCCTTAAACTTTACGTACATAAAGTGGTAATGTGGTTTCCATAGAAATTCAGGTGTCTTGAAGTTTTATTCTGTTTTATTTTTAAAAAGAAAGAATGCTGTTCAGGCAACTTGGGACTGGAACCTATAAAAAAGGAAAGCTGTGAAAAGCACTTCTTCCTTTGACTGAAAGCTTCCAGATATAACATGCATTCTTTTAGTAGAAACCCTTTCATTCAGTCTTCATTTCTAAAATAATTCACCTCTTGTGCAAAACACAGGAGTTTGCAATAATAACAATAAAAAATAAAAGAAAAGCTATTTTTTAGAAGGCTGAGTTTTAGCAGCACAAATTGTACTCAGCTTCAGTACATGCCAGTCAGCCTATCTATACCCTAGCTGTGAGTGCAATGATTCGTATGCATCTTTGCAGTGCTGGTATTGTACCAGCCCTGCACCCAACGTGGCTTGAAGCGCCTTAACATCCACATTAACAAACCCTTGTGCATGCCTGTTCATTTACATTATTCCTGTCTTAAGCAGCACAAGCCTGATTTTTTCTCAATGAATGCATACTTTTAAAATATATCAGGAGTTACCAGCTGCAGATACTTTATAAGCTTGAGCGTAAATTAGCCATTTTCGCCTAAGAACAAAGGCTGCTGCTTTCATGACTGGGTAAAAATAGAGAGTCCAGCCTACAGATCCTAGTGCAACTCTTAACTGAGAGGAGCTGCACTCAGATGGGCAACAGAGCAAGCCCAAAACAGGCTACGGAGAAAAGATCCTTTTAATACACAGAATTCATAATCCAAATTTGCTCTAGTCCTGCTGTGCTCCTCATGCAAAGAGTAGACATTCTGTGAAAAACAAGCAGCATGCATATACATTGCTCAGTTCGTGGGCCTCATGGTGGCTCTACCTTCTAAGTGAACATTACGCTGTAAATATTAGTGTTTAAGAATGTCTAAAACCAACAAAATTCAAGTGCATATACTCACAGTCTCTGGCTGTTTGAATCCAAGCTTTTGGTTCCGTCTACTGGCAAAATTTAAACCTTCCTTCAGGCTCAGATTTGAAATACCTTAACACCTTTAATATTGAATGAAACCAGAATGGTAAGTGAGACTAAACAAGTTTAGGATCATCTCAAAATTACATGGGAAAATTCACATATTCCTGAGATGAGATATATGAACATGAAATGTTCATCAGAGGAGCTCAGAACTGGAATAACTCAGTTCACGGAAACATTTCAAAAACCAATGCAACTTTCTGACATGAAATATTAGAAAATTGTTATCCACAAAGACAAATTAAATACGTGGGTATCACAAGTCTGCAGGACGGAGTGCAAGCTTTAACAAGCAAAGAGCTGCTTTTATTTACCACAAGACCCAGAATGTTTTAAGGATTATTTTTTTAAAATGCAGGTACATCTTCTTTCTTATGCTCAGCCTCCTTGCTTTTTCATATAAATCAAGCAAATGAGCAAACACAAGAAATTCAGCAGTAAAGTGTCACCCAATGTGTCCCTGAAATCACTGTAATTATCCACACAGACTAGATGCCTAGTTGTGTGCAGAGCTGTCTTGAAAATGTAGTCATAAATACTGGAGCTACAAACTCCCAGTGTGAGATTTAATTGCCAGGTATTGTTCTCAGGAGTTTGTTCAGCATAAAATCAGCTGGCCTGTAATATTTAAACTATTGTCTGTCTATTGTTACATTTCATTAACATTTTACACTTGGAAATATGAGAAATTATCAGTCTTTGGTCTTGTTAGAAGACATTTAGTGAACTCAAGGATATTAGGCTACGAATTTCCATAACTTTATTAAAAGAGCAGAGTCATTTCACCAACTGCCAATTAAGCATTGCTGCAAAATAGGGAGTAACTATAATGAAATTTAAAAATATGTGTTTTTAATAAGCTGAATAAAATGCTCTACTCCGCCCAGTTGCCCTCTTGTCTTCTATAATAGTATTAACAGTTATAAAAGGTAGGCAAAATCTAAGTTTATCTTGAAAGAAGTAAGAAAAAAGTATTTGTATAAAATCTAGTAGAAAACTTTGATGTCAGAAACAAAAGAATATAAATCTTCTTTCACACTGGTCCTCTCTATATTTCTTTCAGCACTACTGAGAAAACTAGAGTCAACACAACATTCTTCACTTCCTGCAGCTTTTCTTTTGGCACGCTACATTGTGCTTGAGTCTGTTGATCATGCCAGATAACATCACCATCATCATGCTGTGGGTTTGGAAAGAAACAGGAAAAGATTTGGAAAGGTAAAGAAGTTCTTGCTGGAGGAAAGCACTGAGATACAGACTCTTCCTCTGACTTTACCTCTTCAACTTATGCCTGGCTCAATAAAAGTGTTGTAGTATTAAAGTGTTCCACTTGAGGTACTCTCTGATCCTGGATTCTGCTGCGTGCTTACCTGGAGAGTTAAGCCCATTCAAAACAGGGAGTAAATCTCAACAATACAAGCTAAGGCTTCCATCACTGAACTCTTATCCAAACACATCTGCTTATTCAGGATTATGTGTTCTTGATTTTTTTCAACAGGTGTTCACTTAAACAAACATCAATGCTCTGAAAAATCCCTTAGCACCGAGAAGATTAAACAAATGAGACTGATTTTTCATTTTTTGTATATATACAATCTTCAGCTATTCATACAATTCCACTTGCAGCAATGAATTAGAGGTTCTAAAAGACTGATTAAAGCAGTAACATGTTCTGTGTTTGAACAAGTAAGATTTAGTGATAAAAACTGGCAACTGCCCTATAACTTCCAGGTAAGTGTTTCTTACTAAAATGCATATGTTTGAAAATACTGTAAGACAACTTGTTCTTGTATTTTCCAAACATAAAGTAACCTATGAACACAACAATCCTGTAAGGAAAGTTAAAGTGTAAAGAAGAGAAAGTGAGACATACAGACAGTAAGTCAGTACTTGGGAACCTTAAAGACAGAAATCATATGCATTGACTATGTTGATACCTAATGAGGGGTTAGAAAGTCTCTGCCTCTTCATTTGCTACCTGAAGGATTGGTCCCCTGATGGTGGGCAGAGAGGCTCTGCTTCTCCTGATAGGTGTCTGTTCCCTGAATACCACTGAAGCCTTTGGGATTTTACTTTAGAGTGGCACTGAGAAGCAGTTCCACAGGAGAGGGATTCAGAGACTCTCACTGAGCTGCAGCTTGCTCTGGGCTAACCTCAGGGGAAACCAACAATCCTAAACAGCAGCCATGAGGCTCAAAGGTCACTCTGCTAAAACAGATTCCTGGGGACATCCCCATCTTTAATAAAGTAGGACCATGGCAAAGCTTGCCATTCTTGCTAGATCTAGGGTAAAGATTCATAAAGGAATAATCACCCCCAAATTAAAGCAGAGAACTAGGGTTCTGGGGAGTTGCATCTTTTGCCCTGTGTTGTGTTGGGAGAAACAAAATGCTGAATAGACTCCAGTTACAAAGTTCAGGGAGACCCAAAGTGCCTCCAGATCAGAGGAGATGCAGGCAGAAAATTTAGATGGTAAAATTTGCTAATTTTTCTCACACTTCTTCCTATGAAGTCAATAAGACAGTATGTTTCATCAAAGTTGAGGAACTCTTAAATAGTTTTTTAAATAAAATTTTAAAATAAAATGTGATGATAATGAAAAACTGTCAGTCATTTTGGAATAGCAACCCCATGGGACAGGAGCCAAAGGCAGCAGATAGATTTTGGATGGTGCGCAACAGGGCCAGCCAGGGACTGGAACTGGGAACCACGGCATTCCTGAAAAGCAAACCTTCCTAGTCCTGGCTCCCACCAAGTTCAGAACTGGGTGGAAGCTAGAAACCCATGCCTCACATGGAGGCAAGGCAGTATCTTGCCACTGATCAGCAACAGCTCAAAACTTCTACGCAAGTCCAATTCCTGTAGAGTTTTTGCTGGCAAATAAACTCTTTTGGAAAAGTTAAAATAAAGGCTAGCACACCACCCTGGATGGGTTGCTGACCCCTGATGTCTAGTAATGTTCTTACCAATTCAATTCCTTCCAGAGAGGAAACACCGTAACTTATTAAAACCCCTGTGCTCTTTGCACAGCCAGAGAAGATTTAAATAGCATTTAAATAGCATTTCAGCAAATTCAAAACTGCATTTTGTACCACAGCTGTAATTTTCTTCTCCCTTTTCAAATGACATGATATTTAACAGGACAGCGTGAAGGTTCAGAAATATTTTCTGTAAGTCAGAATAAATTACACAGTGCTAGCAGAACAGCAGAAAGGCACATTTTTGTGGGCTAAATCATTGCAGCTGGGATGTTCCAGAATGCTGAATCTACTTTTTATCTAGAGAGAAAGGGAGAAAAATCAGCCATAGAGCTCCTGTTTGCTTTCACTGTAACTAGCCACGCTCTTGCCAACTTACTGCAAAGTGTTCCAGACTATTGTTAACAACCACATCCATCACTGGCACCAACAGACTCAGTCATCAGAAATGTTCATTTAGAAGCAGTGTTCAAACAAATTAAGACCCACAATGAATCTGGGATCTGAATCTTCAATTTCTATCCCAACTTTGAAATGCCAAACATCCCACAGGCCCTTCAGGCTTCAATCAAAGCCTGCTGATGACAGCTAGAAGTTCAGAAGTCAGGACACATCTCAAAGTATTTCTAAAGATGCACCTCCTCCTCAGCACCCTAACAAGGGTGGCTGGTAATTCCAAAAGAGCTGATACGGCTTTAAGAATCAGTGTATTTCCCCACAGTATGAGAGGAAAGAATAAAGAGAATCACCCTCTCAATAAAAGATTGATTACCTTCTGGTTTTAAGAGCCTGTGTTCTCTGAAGATAATCCTTGACGATGTCCTACTGATCAGAACAGATTCTACCTAACCCGAATCTGGAACACCCTATTTAGTGCAGGGGATTTTTGGCTGTTGTTGGGCTTTGACATTGTTTTTCTCTTAAATGAGAGCATTTAAGAACTTTAATTTAGAGGAACATTTTGAAGTTTATCTTTCATCAGAACTTGCTTACTGCAAAGCTGTTTAGAGCAAGGAAAACCTCATAAGAACATGCTTTAACTGGCTCATGGCTTGGCATAGTGATTTCCAATAAAAAGGCATTGCTTCACATGCCCTTGACTTCCAAACTTGTGAAAATTCAGCTTTGTTCCAAAATTTGGGGATTAACATTTGTGGGGTACACAAGGAATACATACAAAGCAAGATGAAAGGCAGTTTTATTCCAGTGCTTAATTAGATAGAACTCAGTTTTCACGTCACTGGAACAGAAAAACCAAAACTGAAGTCCATACTGGAAACAACCAATTCATGGTGCCTTAGAAGTGATAGAGCTATCACATGCATGCTAAATAGTCACTCACTAGATAAACAAACCACTAGGCTAAAGTAGTGCAGGCAACAGAATCTGAACCAACATCATCAATCTGCTGCCGTAGATATGATCCTTCTTTTTGGTCCATCTACCAAGACTTTCCTATTATCTTCCTTTTCGGTTTTTGTCAGCTGATCACTTTTTCACCCCAATTTATCTTTTCAAGCCAGGTGGTACTTGCCCAAGACGACACCTCTCCCACTGTCCACCCACATCATCCCCAGCTGTGTCCCGTGCTTCTTTATTTACCACGCATACCCTATCCCTCAACCGCTTCCTGGTGAGCCTGAGAATTGCCCTTTCCGTGGATGCGGAGAACTGCAGGCGGGCTCTACCATCCCAAGGACTTCCTATAGCTTTAAGGGCACCTGATCCCCTGAGGAGCCTCTGGGGCAGCAGCAGCACCCAGCCTCCCAGCGTCTTCAGAGCTACCCTGCATCCAGCCTAATAGGGGCCTGCCCCAGTGCTACCACAGGGGCAGTTTCAACCATGCAGTGAGCCCAAATAACTACAAGAAACCCCCTTCCAGGTGCGCAAAAGGGCAGTGCAAGCGGCCCGTGTTAAAAAACTCAACCTCAGCGCCCCACGCAGACACAAGTGTGGCCTCGGGGAGAAAGAGGCCGAGGCCGAAGACGAAGCCCCTCACCTGTCCTGTCCTGTCCTGTCCTGTCCTGTCCTGTCCTGTCCTCTCCTCTCCTCTCCTCTCCTCAGCGCCCACCCTCTGCCGGAGGAGAGTTCGCGACCCACCAGCGCGAGGCGCCCCAACACCGCGCGCCCGACGCGTCACGCGCCGCCGAGAGACTGCAAGTCCCAGCAGCCTGCGCGCGACCTCCTCCTATTGGCTGGCTCCGGCAGGAAGCGATCTGCGGGGTGAGGCGTGAGGCGTGGGAGCGAGCGGCTGCCGGAAGGGAAGGCAAAGGGGAGCAAAGGAAGGGAAGAGAAAGGAAAGGAAAGGAAAGCAAGGCAAGGCAAGGCAAGGCAAGGCAAGGCAAGGCAAGGCAAGGCGCAGGTCTCTGCTGGGGCCGGGAGGGCTCTCTGGGGTGGGCCGGCCCGGGCCCGGCCCGGCCCGGCCGGGAGCGGGGCGGTGTCATGGGAGGTGTCTTGGGAGGTGTCATGGGGGACGCTGGCCGCAGCACGGCCCCTTATCTCTTGGGGCGGGATAGGGCTGAGATGACAGCGCCGGGAACCGCTGCCTGCGGCCTGGCTCTGGGGGGTCGTGGTGGGGCGGGAGGGGAGCGCGGTGCAGGCGGGGCGTGGGGGGGGGGGGG